>CM068320.1:1262500-1387500 GCA_034766995.1 Acanthacorydalis orientalis | reverse complement strand
AATAGATATAACTGAACTTGAAACATATAACATTTTAAGACATAAACCTTTTATTGATGTTATGTATATCTTTTTTATAGCCTGTACAGACAATTTTAACACATGTCCCACCGCTGAGCCTAGATAATTCAGTATAATACTAAACTAACAATAAGACTAATATCTAACTAGACTTTAAATTATCAGGCAATAAAGTTGGTATCCAAATCAGTCGTATTTACATTAGAAAATAACGTTAACAATAGAGATGTGTTTCACACGATATAAAACTATACCATGCCGGAATTGAAATTATTTTTTTTTTAATTTTGGGGTTCATCTTTTCTTTATAACTTTTATTAATTATCTATAAAAAATTAACTGTTGTTTAATTGACAGGAAAGTTAACATTATAAATTTATTGAACAAAACATTTTATTTTTTGAAGTAAGTCTTCACCCTACCCATTATTTTATTTGAATTGTTATCTTTTCATAATTTTAATATTCCATGTATGTCAAGAATTAATTTAAATGTCTTAAATAAGCATTTACGTACAACATTTACCAAAAATATTAGAAAAATTTACAACGTATTTTTTTCAATGTAATTATTAAAAAAATCAATATCTGTACATATTTTAAAAAGCGCACGTATATATATATACCTCTTTCCCTCTCTCTCTCCTCGTATGTATATGTATATATATATATATATATATATATATATATATATGACACTTTTAAATTTAAAAATATTTACTCGATGAAAAAAGTACAGAAGTTATCTCTTCGTTCACATTAAAAAGTCTTTTAATTAACATCCATTCCTGAAACAGACGTTCCTTGCGACTAAATGTAATAACTATACGACGTGGATGCCAATAAAAAAATAGGTCATGCATCTTTATCATTTCTTAAATATGAGTTTCAAGACTCAAACAGAAAGTTTCATCGAACTTTTAATGCAAAAGTTAAAAATTATTTTTTCGTCTTTTCGGTTGCGCGATAGATAAAACGCTTGATTAATATTCATTACAATGCAAATAAAATCGTCGTCGTGAAATTGAAAATTCAATTTGATCATTAAATTTGCAAATTAATTATATTATTCATTCTGGCGAGAGGAAGTCATAAGTTCCAGAAATATTTTTTTTCTTGAAACGCCACTTATGATTTTTATATAAAAAATATAATAGCCTTGTTGTAATTCGGTTCTATTTTCACATACATTTTTTTAAATGAATTTTAATAGTGTATCTTAGGATATTATTTTATAATTATATATTATTTTTGAATAAGTTACAGTTTAAATAAATAAATACATCACTTCATATATTATTAAAAATAATTGGAGATACAAAGCAGACAAAGGTTCAAAAATCGAAAATTACGTACATAAGCGTTAAGTAAACAGTAATAGAATTGTGAATAAAAATGACATAGATATATCCCGTACCTTAAGTTAATTTTTTTTTTAACTTTAGTCTATAATTTTTATTATATTTATTAATATTATTACTTATAATGACAGTATATTAGAATCAAGACATCATGATTTTAACATAAACTAAAAAAAATGATTTAATGGTCGTTAGTTACTAAAATAAATTAATAAATGATATCTAAATATGAATAAAAAACGTGTATATATATATATATATTATATTTATGAATACTTAGTTTGAATTCTGTAAGAAAAATGAGTCATTATAGAATACAAAAAAATTTAAGAATTTAAGAGTGAGTTATACGTTCTTAAATAATTCTGTATACTTTTGTTTAAATATATAATCCTGTATTAATTTGTTTTTCAACTATCTTCTATGTTGCCATATTTTTACAGCACAGCAACTTGAAATGTGCTAAATTTTGATGAATTATGATTAATCTCACAAAAATAGTGCTGAGAATCTTCATAAAATGTTACTTTGTTTTGTAAAATACACGGAATAATTTAAAAATAAAATTGCAGTTATTTATAAAATATTTTCATTGTGCAATGAATAATATATTTAGCATTCGTTACATTTTTTCCATCAAAATAACTTTTCTTGTTTGATTTTTTGTAAGCAACGTTATAGAATTAATACGATTTTTAAAGAAATTTACTTTAAAACTCCACATAAACGAAAAAAATATTTTGTTAACTGAAAGGATGAACTAATTAGATACTAGTATTTTAATCCATGCTAATTAGTTGCATAAGTTTCCTTTTTTCATTGCTGGAAGATAATTATAAACCACGTTCGTATTGTACTTTTCAATTTATTGATTAACCCTTTGGAACTGTGGAGAGAAGAAGGGTGCTAAATTTTTGAACAAACGTTTTTCGATTAATTAAACATTCTTTTATTGTAAACAAAATAAAAATTGGTAGGTTACAATAAAACATATGTTAATTCAAATTATCTATTAGAAATTTTACATCTATCTGATATATTGTGAAACATCATTGATAATATTCGGGGAAACATAAATCTCTTGAATTGGGAACATATAACGGGAAGCGGAAAAATTGATTACAACTGAAAATTTGCAAAAATAACATTACTGTTAAGTGTAAAAAGTGTGCACAAAACAGTTTCACATTAGTTACATCTTGTATCTGGACGTTAGTCTCTTCCATTTGCTTACAAATAACACACTGTGCTCGTTGACCATTATCTTTCAGAATTCCCTCTGGAAAATGAGACGTCGTTCAGTGTGGTTTGGATTTTTCGTAGAAGGTGCATTGAAAGCAAATTTTTGAATAATATGTGAACCCAATATGACTTTGTAGTCAGCAAGACTCATTCCTTTACGATTTACATGGCAATAAATAACGTACGTATGCGTTATAGACTGTAAGATCGAAAATATGGCTAAACGTTTTTTGTACCATTTGATTATTTTTCTTGTCATTTTCTTGATAGAAAATCATTTTTTGGAAGAAAAAAACTAACTTATCAATGAATCAAAAACTATCGCTGCATACAGAAAATTATTTTTTTTCAATGGACGTGAAGAACATAGTCTCACAAATTTTTATACGCTTTCTTCCAATAGTGAAATTTCGGAAAAAATATTACTCAACCCAATTTTCAAGTTCACAATTTTGATAGGTTTTCAAATAAAAAAAAGTGCGATTTTTTTGATTTTTGAATAACTATAATTTTTTTTAATGAAAGAAAGGTATAAATTTAGTGTCATAAGAAACAGTTGCCTTTAAATATATCATCCAAAAAATAGTGTTCTACGACCATTGTTTCTTTAAAAATCATCAATGGATTCTTATATCCACGCCCGGTTTCAAAGGGTTAATAAAATTATTGCATACATTAGAGTCATGCAAGTAAATAAAAAATATTTTATTGGATTTTTTTATCAGATATCTAAATCAGAAAACTCATGTAACGATATATATATTTATTACATACAACATATTGTTATTTGTATACTTGGATAAAATCTGGTTTTTATTTAAATTTCTACTTCTAAATAATTTATATTAATATAAAAGTGAAGATATTCTGCAATATTTAGATGTTTGTGGCACCAAATGTATTGGTTTTATATTCTCATTTAAAATTTTCGCAATCCAACTTTTTTGTTGTCAAATATGTTCTATATATAATTTTTGATTGTTGCTTATAGAAATTTCAATTGATATGATTTCATTCTCACAACACTATGATACAGGAACATCTGATTAGAATGTAAATCGTATTTTATATATTTTTATATCTTATCGTACAGAGAATATGCATTTATTGGAATAATAAGAATCATTCAATAAATGGAAATCCTAACCTTATCAATTCTATTACCAAATGAAAATATTGTATTTCATTATTGTGCATTTTAATTTGGAAAATAATAAATTTATGTTCCGATTTTCTTTAAAAAAAATTATATATATATATATATATATATATTACTTTTTAAAGGCAATTACACGTATAACATTTAGTTTAGAAATAGCAATAAAAAGTCATAAATTTTAAACAGAAATATGTTAATTATGTTTCTTTAAACAATAAAAATAGTTTCTAGCAAGTAATTGCAATGAAACTATAAAACTAATTGAATTTGAAAATAGATAGAATGTGAAAATAAGCAAATACCAGTGTTTCAATAATACTAATAATATATGGAAGATAAGTGTTAGGTTGTTAAAAAAATAATTGCGGGTTGTGACCTTCAAATTTATATATATTTTTAATAATTTTATATTTTAAGTGGTCCAGTACTGTTAGATGACTAACGCCTAATTTTCGTGCAAATTCTCGAATTGCTGTGCGTGGTTCTGATTCAACTAACGCCTTCAGTTGGTCATTATGAACTGATGAAGAAATTGTACCGCACGTTCCTTAACAGTACCCACAACAAAAGCATCGTTTAGTTTACGAGCAGTTCTGCTGCTTAACAATCTCTTATTTGTTTTGTTTACATCTTTAATTCAATAGCTAAATTTGAACAAAAATTAATAATAATACCAAAGTCGATGTTATCAAAATACGGACCGGAAAAATCTCTTTAATATGATATTAACATAAACAGGATTAAATGACACATTCATTAAAAAAATTAAAGTTACAATTCAAAAAACAAAAACAGCAATTATTTTCCTACCACCAACCTAATACAATATATATGAGTCTAAGAGAGATTATTTTTGAAAAGTCAAATATAACAGAGAAGTTTTCATGGTAAAAAGTAATTCAGTACATTTATTTATAGTTTAATTAAATAGTTTGTAGAAAAAAATCACCTCAATCGAAGATTTTGTTTTAAAAAGTAATTATAACTCAAAATTAAGTGGAAATACGGCAAGTAGATTTTATGTTCACAAATACTAATTAACTTAAAATAGTCAAAAGGGACGTTATCAGTCTCCTTTTTTATAAACCACTTCTAAAAAAACTGCTTAATATTTCTTTGATTTTATCAAAAATGAATTCTAAATACGAAATATAAAGTGTTTGATTTAGCTACCATAACAAAGTTTGATATATAAAACCCCTGAACTAATTATCAGAACATAACTTTTTTAAATATACATATTATAATCACTTGTCTTTATTATCGATATTATTATGAAATAAAAAAAAATACAAAAATTTCAAATTCTTTGACATCATTGTAAAATTTTAACAAAATTATCTGATATTGTATAGTATCAACTGAATGATATGATAACACCGGCATTAAACATAAAAAGGTTTTTTTATTTCAGTATATTATGGATAATTATTATAATTTGCACTTTACAGACCTGATGAATAATTCAGTTTAATTTTATTAAACGTCATTACCAAACTATATATATATATACCAAAGAAATTACAGGTATATAAAGATGAATATATCCTTATAATACAAAAAATTATAACGTAATTATAAAACAATTTCAACAAAATCCGACCGCATACCATCAAGTTTCCTGGAATGGTTTTACAATATACTCGTAGGTACCTCCTACATACAAGCACCGTTTGTTCTAGTCCTGATGCAACATACAATATAGCAAGCACGTTCTCCGCTGGAACTATACAACAGAACAAAACTTCGACAATAAATATATAAACATAAACACGGCACAAGAAAGGGGCATCATTAAATACAAATAAACAAATCCAAACGGGCGACATCAACTGGCGGTACTCAGTACCCCATACATTGTTGTTCGTTATGTAGGGATATGAGAAACGTTTACATTCGAATACAAATGCAGTTTATGTATGATAAACTGCTTTAGAAAAATAGTTTGTTGTATTTAACATGAATGGAACCTTGTTGATTGGATTCATTTGGGTGAAATTTTCATGTACTCTAAATGGTTTTGTGTTAAATATGTACGGAAAAAAAAACATGAAAATAATCAAGAGGCTAAAATTCTTTTATGTATTAAAAATCAGTTTATTCAACTCGCATAAATATATTAATTTAGTATTGCCAAAAATATCAAATACAGTTAGTGTAGCTCTATCAGTATAATGCTGACAATTACAATAAAGTAAAAATGTTTCAGTTTTGTGTTTAAAAAAATAACAAACTGCTTTTTTCGAGTATTTTGAAAAATATTATAACACAATTATAATTACATTTCTATAAAAGAATTTGTCTCTCGCTTTATGAAACAACAAAAGCTTTTCTGATGAAAAATGTTTAATATTTCATTGTTGATCATTTTTAATTGTTCTTATACACATTCCAATGGTGATACCATCATCGCTAAGATATAGAACATCTAATATTGATCAATAATATTTTTAGATGATGAAGTTATAAGTAACGATTAAAAACGATGAATAATTAATTAATTGAACATTTTTGATGAAAGATTTTTTTGGCTTATGGAATGAGTGAAAAATTAATTTACGTAAGTGAAATTATCCACCGTTCTAGTTCTATATTGAAACGAATTATAATATAATTTTTGTTATTTCATAGTTTATGAAGATCTTAATCATAATTTATCTTATAATGTATTAAAACAATTGAAAATTTTAAATTTTTGTATTAGTATGTAGTATGTAACTGAGGTCATATTACATAATTATCTTTGAATAAACTCAATGTAAAAATGTATACATAGTGCTTAAAATATTCCTTTATATTCTTAAATAAGTTCTTCTTAAATAGATTGTCAATCACGAGCTGACAAGACAACTTCTCGTCTGATATCTTTAAAACTCGAATACAGAGCATTTTTGTAATCCCTGTAGCGAAATTTGGCTTCCTGATGCAAAATATCATCATTTGCAAGTAATTTTTCTTTTTTTCCTACAAAAAACATTTATGAATTTATGAAACTCCTCAACTTTAAACTACTCTTTTTTTAAGTTTTTTTTCGTCTATCCATGTAGAATTTTAAATGTCTCTTCTTACTAACTGCGAAAATGGTAGATTTTCTAACACAGTATTTTTTTTTCAAAGCACTTTCTGAAGTAACCCGCGTTTTACTTCGCAAATTATTTTACAGTTAACATATTAAGATAAAATACTTCTTAAAACAAAAAATTGTGTTTTTATTGTTAAGAAACAATTTAAAAATACTAGAAAATACTATTATATTATAATCAAAATCATCGTTTATACTTTCAAATATGCAAAACCGTCTATGAAATTAATAATATTACCAGATAAAAAATATTTTTTTATAATTTCCAGCTATTGATGGCTTTCGCAATTCATATTTCAAAGTAATCACTATATGAAAAAAGGGGTTTATAATATTCAATTGTACATTATACTTAACGTTTATACAACCGAGCTTGTACTATACAGTACACATTATAAAGACATTCACAGACTGTACATATATTTTTTATTTCATCCTACACGATAATTTGTCTTTTTATTATTCATTATGTTTGCTTGTAATTTGTAGATTCATAAAGACCGCAAATAACTAGATATATAATTAAACCCTATAAGACATCGAACAAGATATCCGAGAATGAAATAAGTATAGAATAATTAGATATATAAACAAGTATTTTAATTTTTACTATTAAAATAAAATATGTTTTATGTTATTATTTAAAATAAACTACTATGAAATATAAAATATTCAAATGTTCTGAAGCAACAGGTTATGTAAATGTGCAAAATTGTTATTTCATAAAAACTGATTAATACCCAACTATGTATTCACAAGTATTAATATATAAAATTATGTATCAGTATAAACACAATATTATTTAAAAATAATTGCATATTCATGTTCGACTATATAAAGCTGCATTAATAACATATTACTTCGCTTCAATAAATATTAAATACTATATTTATATAATAATTAACAACACAGTTACAAGATATTGTAAACTCACGTACTTTTTTTAATAGATAAGAAAATATATCGTTATCGTCCATATTCTTAAAAATCATATTAAAAATGAAAATAATAATATAGTCAAATTAGAACTTACCTAAAATAAATTGAAAATAATCTAGTTCTAAAGAAAAACAAATACTATTCGACAACGAATTCAATTTAAATCTGATTTAATTTAATCCTGTAACTCATTTGTGAAGTTTAAAGAATGAAGTTCACATTTATGGAATTATATTTCTATCAATAACACAAAAGAGTTAATTGTTACATTAATGCTAATAATAGCGATAGTTGTATTTTGATTAGAATAATTTCTTTGTACATTATGTTTAGTAAATGATGGAAAGACAATTCTTTGAATATTGAATTTTGTCACAATATAGTTCTGGCACATTCATCTTAACAAACGAAATGTTTATTTATCGTAGTAAATTGATCGGAATTTTTTGATTAGAAAATTTTTTGATGGTTTGTGGAGAGAATGAAAATAAATTTATCCACAGTGCCAAAAATATATTGTGTCAAAATGCCATATTTTTAGAACTGTTTTCACCATTTTTTTATAATTTTACTATATTTACATTTACTTATATTTCTTATTAATTTTATTTTTCATTTATAACAGTAATAAATGGTTTCTAAATATTACTATTAAAATGTATTACTCTGAATCGTTTTAGAAAATACGTTAGAAAATCACTTATAAAAAATATGTTATATCTGCATGAGTATGTAAAAGAAATATTCAATGTTTTTTTCAAGATTAAGCATGTTACGTACTATCAACGTGTTCATTTTTATTCATTTTTATAAAAATTAGTAATTAAATATTTTTGAATATGTTTATATTTCATGGTATTAAAAACAATTATTAGTTCTTAAAAATAAAACTTAAGTAAAATATTAAACAAATATAATATTACTGCCATATTCACAACCACTAAACCACGTGTTTAATGTTATAAGAATACTTTAAAACGACTCATAAAATAATAAAATCCACGTAACTAAAAGAGAAGACGAATTTTATTTGAACACAGAGCTATTTAAAAATATACTAAACGGTTGTAGGTATTATACAAACGTCGAGTTAATGAAAAGTTATGTTCGACGAAACTGAACCGAAATTTTGTTAAACAAAAACGTGGTTACGGCCATAATACAAAAATACGAATTGGATTAAGAATGTTGACATTATAAATTTGACACGAGATTATGGCAGCAAATAACAATACGTAGTTTAAATATATACATTCCGTTGTCTGCCATTAATAATTCCCGACAAGCTTGAAACCGCAGCCTGTCTAACAATCCAGGCATGCTTTTTGCCTCTAAAAAGAATACAATACGAAACGAAAAAATATCTCATCATCTCTTCAAACATAACTGTCATAATATTTTGTCAATGAGCTCGTTTATATGTAGATAATTACAGACGATTACAGCGCGAGGTTGTTCTAACTGTAACCACTGCATAAATGCATTTCGCTCTTTGTTATTCATGTAAGATAGTCATCTACAGATGCATACACAAAATATTCTCATGCATATTTTGTGTGGGTGTCCGGAAAAACAAATACGTAATCCAAGACGGAATATTTGACTTGGTAATAAACAAATCTCAATACATCTTTAAAACTATCTCTATTGTATTACAAGTACATATTTAGTTCAGAATTTATTTTATATATCAGCTAATATGTGAATATAGGTGAATTTAGATTTAAGTAAATGAAAATATTTATTACTTATTCTTCCCCTAAGTTTAAGAAATAGGATTCCTTCAGAATATTTTTCTTACAGTTTGTATATTACAATAAATAATGTGGAATATTTTGATAGCCATTATCAAAATACTTCTTTTAAGAATACTAAAACTGATCTTAATATAATAAAAATATATTATATTTGTTTAATTAATTTTTAAACTCTTTACTATATAATAGGAACGTAAATTGCTGAATAATTAAAAAATATAATTAACGATCATGAGTAAGCACACTCTTTCTAAATGTTTTCATTTTTTTATGTTTTTTTCTGTTGATATAATTATTAATTGAAATGAGTAACTTTAGACAATAAACATTTTGTATTTCTTATGGAGAATATTAGATGTTGGTATATCTTTAATAATGTTTTTCTTTTATATGTTTTCGTGAACATTTGTCCCATTTTTTTCAAAAAGTTAATATTATCTAATGGGTGGGAAATATTTTATATGCAGATATATGTTAATCCAATTATATGTACACGCCGTTTCATTCCTCCCCATTTTTTCCCCATTATTTTCTTCCAAAACCACTCAGATTTCTCAAAAAAAATAATTGTTCAATAATTTCTTTATGTCGCCCAAAGAATCAAAAAAATTTTCGAAAAGAACATTTTGAAAAACGCTAAATAAGTGATAATCTGAAAATTGATCTTTAATCTCGCTAGACACAAAACACGCTTTTCTTTGGATAAAGACTAGCTTTGGCAACAGATAACAATGATTGATCTTTCTTTTCTAGGCCATTTTCCGTTTGAAGTTGTTGTAGACATCCACTTTTCGTTTCTCATCACTATTCGTTTCAGTATGATTTTGTTTCGTTTATACAACAAGTTTCAGATGAAGAAGTGATCCGTTTTTTTCTCTCAAATTGTGGATAACACCGATTTATATGTAAATACTCTTTACTAATAGACGCAAACAATGGTTTTCAATATTGTTAGTTATTCTTTGTCTGGATTTGTTCATCATCAGTGACGGAGGGTTTGTATAACACTCTTAGCATTCAAATTTTAAATTATCTGCTCTTAACTTAGCAATAAATTTGAGATCAATTTTGTCAACTAAAGCAACACCTTTATGAACAATACATATTTTATCTACTATTTTTCTTGTATTAAATAATATAAGAGAATCAAATTTCGAAAATGCACTTTATTTTTTGCATCTTTAAAAAGCTATTAAATTGATCTCAACATTTTTGAAAAACACGTGGTGATATCGCCTTCAAAAACATATACACAGTAGATATTTTTTCAATCATTCTGACATGTTGAAACATGTATGTATAAAAATGGCCATAAACTATCGTCCATACATTCAATATAATGTATGATAATATAATATTTAAAATTTAATAGAATGCAACTGGTTATTTGTTGTGCAATCTAATTTATCTAATAAATAACGTTTATCATTAAACAGAAAATTAGAACTTGAAATAAATAAACTAGTTGTCTGAAAATTTGTATCTAAAAAAAATGTAAGGTTAATTCTTGAAAATATATGTTTTTAAAAATTTCTAATATTAAAAATCAACACTTTTGGTGAAAATTATTTCTTTTGAATTTCCAACTATAAGTAAATAAACATACCAGATATTATTGAAAATATGTCAATTTGATTATATTTTCATACAAGTAAATTAAAAGAAAAAAATAATTAGATTTATTCATCAATCAGCCTTAAAAAGTACTCCCAAATATATTTTTTTATCAAAAATAAATGTTTTTCATTAAACAAAATTAATTTTTAAACCTATTCGTGGATTCGAAAATTTTAATATTATTATTTTTTAAAAAATATGGTTGCAAAACTGTTGTTTTATTAATATATTTCTTTTTTAAATTTTATTCCTTTTTGTCTATCAATTAAATAACCTGTCATTAACGACATTTATTTTTAAAAAATAAGGACTGTTATCGAATGGATGTTCTTTTCTATTCATCTAAAATATTTTTTTTAGAATTATGTGTATGTATATATATATATATATATATACACAACACGAATGTTCATTTGTAATAACATTTCTTGCTTATGCTCATTTTTTAACTTAAAGTTCTTTTGTGTTTTAAATTACTCGCGTGGGCGTAAAAATGTATACACATTTTGAAACAGTTGTCGTAATAAATGCGTTCATAAATTATCATAAATCATCTCCATGGGCCTATTTAAAATTTTGGTCAGTAAATTTAGTAAATTTAATTTATCGCCAAGAATATTTTATTTGTTACTATTTTGTAAATAACTAGACAATTTTATTTATTTTACCCTAACAATACATAACAAGATGATCATAATAAGTGTTAACTAGTTTATTTTCATTCAGATTGATCAGACAAAAATTTAAGTAAATGTACATTCCTGTCAAATCGAATATTATGATAAGTATATCAGACAGTGTAAAACATATAAAAAAATATTATATTACAAACGTCATACTTTTCCGATTGAAATATAATAAATGCATACACAGACAATCGAACAATATTTCAATCCGTACAATATTTAATATGTGAACTGACTCTGAAGTAGCATTGAACTAGTGATTTTTGTTTAAAATACGTATCATAAATCACACACATAATTAAATTTCACACAGAGGAACGATATCGATTTTAATTCAATGCATGTACACAAAGCAATACTGAAGCTACATCGCAGAATTAACAAAAAAAACAACTCAAAAAATATCCGTGTGCTTTATATTTCAATTGTCTATTGTCTATCGTGTAATATGGATTGAATTTATTTGTTTTGTTTGATTTCGTTATGAGAATTTTAAAATGATCAACCGACTATACCTTATTCTTGTTTAATGCAGTATATATTTTTTTATTATATATATATATATATATATATATATATATATATATAATATTTACTGATTACCTTATGAAAAATTGAAGAGCCTTCTATATTATTTAAATATTAAGTAATTTGTTTATAATCATTATTTTTTAATGAATTTAGCATTTCATTAAATAAGGAATGAATTTAACCACACTACCGATTTTTCACTTTGTTTTATACATTTTGAATAAACAAAATTAGGGAAATACGCTTTAATATTTTCTACGAATATTACATTGTCTTCTTACATACTAAACATCCAAGGAAGAAATTAAGACTCATTTCTTAAAGATAAAGGATTTATTTAAAGTATATTAACATTGGATAAGTACTCTAAGTGAAAAAATATAAAATTATTGAAAAATTAAAAATCATTTTAAAATCATCTTCAAAAATAATTTTTAAAAATGATTTTCATTTATAAAAAAAATGTAAATTTGACATTCTGAATTCGTTACACTGCTAATAAATATGTAAAAAATTATTAACTAATATACACTGAACCAATTTTTATTTTGTCCATATTTCGTTTTTCATTTCACTTTTCATAATACTTCATTACTTTCATTAATAATTCTAATCAATTATTTTTGTTTTATTGACAGACATTTTATACTTATATTAAATCATACCCTTATTTTTTTAAAATTATTCTTATTGTTAAACAATATATTATTGACTGTACGAATACATTCATAGGTTTTATTTACATTTCATACACTTTAACCCTATACTAGTCGTGCAAAGTTTCAGTGACCCTATAGTCGGTGCACTTGATATTCTTGTTACTTTGCGATAGTTCGTCTATTATGTAACTACATAAATTTTTACGAATATTATGAACAATCACTATTAATCTGAAATATATCTTATTAAAAGTAACAACTATTAGAAAACTACTACAATAATGCATACATCCTGCATAACTATAATGCATGTTTTTTGATCGGAACAAAGTGTTTGCACTGTGATTAATTTAACTTTCAGAGATTCTTTGTGCTCGGTACTCAGATCGATGATTTCTCCATGGTAATGCATATAAGTAACAAATAAGAATCATAAATAATCAATTGTTGAGACTATTTGGTTAGAATTTTTTTGTGATTTGTGTAGTAAATGCAAATTTATTCGTGAAAGTACTTCATTGCCTTTATTTATTTTGTTATATTGATTACATTCAATATTTTTTTGTATATGGTAAGATAAATTTCTTCTTCCCTTTATATAAGTGACTCTAAAACATAGCATTTGATTTAAATTATGTTAATAAAACTAAGATAGTCAATTGTAAGATTTCTTTGGGATGCTTTCTCTTCTTCTTAAATGATAATATGAATCAATTTCAGTCAGATTCTTTCACATTTCAGGTTCTTCACATTCGAATAATGTACGATATACCTTGTGTCTTCGTAGAATTTTGCACTTATTTATGTAACAAATTTATGAATGCTAAACATATAAGATCTATATGCTATTTATATCTTCGAGATGAATCTGAACTTATGTTTGTCAAATCCGACATGGCATTGCTATTTCTTTATTTTTTTAATAAATAATTTTTAAATATTTGTCTGTTCTGATTATACTGATTTATATAATATACTCATAACTGACATCTTTTTTTATTTTCTCCATACATACATGTGATTCAATCACTATCAATTGTATGTGGAAATTCATGTACTATTCACTATTTCTCTTAAAAAATTCTAATACCACGCTGAAGTTGAGGAAAAATTATCCATAAATCCACATTTAACATACTTTTTCCGGTAAATTTTAAATTAGCTTTATTCAAAAATTTTTCGTCAGAGAATCAAAAACTGACCCCAGAGATTACAGAATGTCAGAAAGGAAGAAACACTATTTTTGTGACTGAATTGTATTTAATATATTATGAAAATAAAACAAAAACTTTCCACAAAATGTTAAAATTTTTGTACTCGTCTAATACAGCTGGTATTACTAATCAAACAGTTTACCAACCCAAATTATAATTTGAAAAAGTTTTCATTTTAAACTTATTATATATATATATATATATATATATATATATATATATATATATATATATATATATGAGTATATGTAACTGATTAACTCTATAGATTTAATGATACAAGCATGAATAAAAAAATGAAAATCAATTTTAGTTGTTTTAATTACTGGTTATTATTTTCCCACGGCAATATTTTTCCTTCGTACTTCTTAACAAATTATTAAATATTTTTCTATTTTTATAAAATGTAAATCTTTCATTTTTTAAACATAAATGTTGACATAAAATAAGTTAAATAAAACTGTCATAATTGATTAATTAGTATGTACCCTAAAGGTTTATTAATAAAAGGGTTGTTTTAAACATTTAATAAATTTTTCATTCTGGAAAAATCAGTATCTTTTCTTAGGAGTAATAATATTATTGTACTAAAAGTAAATCAAAACATTTCGACTTGAATTATTTTTTTTATTTGAAACTAGCAAAATTTCAATAAAAGTGATCTAAATGCATTTCAATTATTATAAAATTATAATAAATGAACTCTCATTTATAACAGTAAATAAATATTGCATTTTGTATTTAATTGTTACTGATAGTATTGAGTACGAAATTCGAATATATTTTACTAACTTTCTCTTATATATATATATATATATATCAAAAACGGAAGACAAATTTACCTGATACCTGCAAGTTAATGTTAAATATGATACATACTAAAAGGGGACGCACTCAACACAAATCCGATGAGTAATGGGAATTGTGCACCCAGTGACTTGTTACGGTACCTACTATATAATAATGAATGTTATGATTAATGATTTGTCTTCAGCTTTATAGCATTTCACTCTCCACACGTCGGTCTCATTATTCACACAAATGTGAAATTTCAAGTCAGTCCATAATAGTTCAGGTCATTCCGTTACATTTTTTATGTTAACACTTTTCGGGTATATAACTTAAATTACTTATCGATTCTAAATAATGTTTATGTAGAAAATTTCGGTCTCAAAAAAGATATAATTCTATAAACTTTATGACAACACTATTGTTTCTATATTATTCCACGTTAATTGCTACAAACGATGCTATTATCATTTTTTTAATATATTAAAATATTAAATTGAAAAAAGGTATAAAATATGCATAGTGTATTTTATTATAGCGAGTATTGCGAACCTGACTATATTTCCTCATTATGACCGGTACTCGTTATATGTAAACTCTACAGAAATATTATATTTTTCTATACAAATCTCAATAAATATGATCGTAAATTATGTTCTTATATAAATATGAAAAAATTAATATACGTAGAGTAAATAGAACGTACCTACATAATTTCAAACAATAGTAGTATTCACGAGGTTGATATAGAGTAATTCAACTTAGACTTCCATACGAATTTTTTTTTAAAAAAAACGCTAAAATTAAAAAAAAGACATTATCCTCCATTTAGTATTTTAGTTCAATTGTATTTTGGTATTGAATTGAACTAAAATAATAAATAAAAAATAACATTACTTTTTTTAATCCCTGCGCCCTTTTTTAATACTTCCATGTGGAATTCTAAATGGAATCGCTTATATTTACGAACGTATAATCTATGAATTTGGTACTTGTAACCAATACAATATCATTACATGAAATATACTTTTCTATGCTATCACATATATTTTTTGTAGATTCTTGCTGTTGCGTGTATTAATTTTAAATTACGTTTTTAAACGGCATTATAACAATGAACTCTGTGTATTATTACAAAATACAAAGTAGAGCAAACGTTTATAATATTTTAAGGTGAAATTCAAAGGCAGTATTCACTTATTTGTACATATATTTATTATAATACACATGTTCCGTTTTGATCCACAACCTTTCGCCATCTTTCACATAGTTTCATAATTCTGTCCGCCCAGAACTTGGCATCTTTCTGGCCGATGAATTAATCCAGGTGGTTTTTACAACCTTCCAGGAAGTAATTTTTTTTCATTAAGTTAATTCTGTAGTGACCGTATGTAGTGAACAAATGGTAATCTGAAGGTGCACGATCAGGTGGATATGGCGGGTAAGAGTGGACGTCTCAGCCAAACTGCACCAATTTCTGTCGGGTCTGCAAAGAAACGTATGGTTTAGCGTTGTCTTTGTGAAAAACGATATCCTTCTTATTGGCCAATTCTGGACGCTTCTAGTCGATTGTCGTCTTTAATTGGTCCAGTTGAGCACAATACTCTGAATATATGGTGTAATTATTTGGGAGATATATACTAGTTCTGAAAATAATAAATTTATAGAAAAGATCAATTTTTTTCAGTAAGTATATTCATGAAACAGGCTCGTTGTAAAAGACAATATTTACATGCAAATACACATACACCAAATTTTATTTCAAAATATAACAATAGCCATGAACTGAAACTGTAATATGTGTGTTCACTATAAGTCTTCGGCTGTAATACAATAGTTGAAGATAGTTATTCTCCTCATATTTTTTATTTTCCCAATAAACGTTTAATATATATATATATATATATATATATATATATATATATATATATATATAATATGTTTTTGTATCTTCCTTTTCGATTAAAAAATGAACTTTTCTTCAGTTTATTCTTATATTTTTAGTGATTATTTCACGTTCTCAATAATACAAAAACAATGATAACGACGTTTTAAAAAACGATGACAATATTTATCGTATCTGAGCATTCTAGTCGGTTCATAAAAGCCGATTGCTACGACAATACAATTTCGATATGAGAGAAGATAATCTGATGAGAAACTCTTAAAAAGTATTTCAATTCATTCAGAACGCACTCAATTAATTTCGTTGAAGACACGCGGAGGGATAGAATAGATGAGAGACAGACAGAGTCGGACCACTGTCATCGTCGAGTTTCCATTTTAATTTTATCAAAGTCGAGGAGCCGGGAAACTTTCCGCATCAAAGACCACTTTTCATGCATTATCAGATTATGGAAAATTAATTTCCCAGCGAAGTTTTCCAACAGTTAATTTATGATTTTCAATGTGATTTAAAATGAATACTTCGACTGGCTTATTGTTTTAACGTTCTAATCTCCTCTGAATCGGAGTTTTATGAGACAATGAATTTGGAGACAATTTAATCTTGTATTTGTTGTCTAGTTTTAATAGATTTTTTGTCGGTACGCCGCGAATCAGATTAATTATTAATATTACGGTGTAAGACGTTCACAAGTATTTTCCTCAGATAAAATATTTGCTACAAAGTGTACAAACTGTACAACTATTTTTCCATATACAGTTTTAATAATAACATTGGTAAAGAGTGTAAATATATACATACACATATATATATATATATATATATATATATATATATACTAAGGGGCTCGTCCCCTTACTAGATACACTCAGTAACATACCCCCCCTCCCTCCAGATGAACATCGCCCCTGCTCCTTAACGCTCGATCTCCCCTTAACAAATAACAGAAATTAACAAATTGTACACATAAATAATCCTCGTAAAATGTAAGTGTTACTTTTTTATTGAAAAAGTTTATAAAAATTTACATACCGAAATATAATCTTAAAATGTGTAACATTTTTTTTCTCTAAAGCTTCAGTGAATACAATATATTGAATAAATTTCTTATCAGTTTTACATTGAAATCGTATACGCTCTTTCGTTGTACACTCGGAAACAGAACACTGATCATGTTACTAATATTAGCCAGTCAGAACAGGGACCGTTCTATCTCCATCAGCCAGTCAGAATACGAATAAAAATCATTTAACAATAACAGTAATGATTTATTTATATATATATATATATATATATATATATATATGTGTGTCAGTTGTAAAGGTATAATATTTTCAGTCCTTTAAATTTTTTTTGTCACGAAATAAAACGATGTTTATCTTAAATTAGACAATTTCTTATCTAATATGTTGTTCAATTTAAAATGTTTATAACTATGCATTTCCTTAAAAGAATGTTTATTTCTAATTCACATCAAAATCAGAATTAATATATGTGATAACGTTATTGATTTCAAACTTTAATATAGTATCTAAAATGAATTTCCAAACTAATATTTAACTATTATTACTAATAATGTATCTAACAATAATAATAATACGAATTTAACTAGTAAATAGTTTCTAATAACAATTCTTTATTATTTTTAATATTAACTATTTTATTATATCTTTTCTTATTTAATCGTTTCGTTTTGTTTTTTTTTAGTTTTTTAATTTAATTACTATTAAAAATACATTATTGATAAACATTTCATAAAAAAGAAAATATATTTTATAAATGTTTCGGTACACTAATGTTAAACTATTTTTAATTGTACATTTAGATATAAAATTTATTATAGAAAAAATAATTTTTAATAATTAATAAGGCGATTGTTTAAAAAACATCACATTACATCTTATATAATTTAAAAAATCAGGCAAATAAAATGATTGAAATATAAATGTATAATACATGTGCTAATAACTGTTTTTATTTTCCCTAATATTGCGTCTATAATGTAAATATTTACCTGTGAAGTTCAATGTTTTTAATTCAAAACCCATTTTAGTTATGCAGGGTTTTAATTTATGGAAAAGGGTGGTTAATGTTTGATTAAAAGTGTTTTATATGGAATTTCAATCAAAAGGTTTATTATTAAGCATAACCTAAATTTCTGCTTTTTACATTTTTTAAATGCATTTTGTAATTTACTTTTTTTTATAACTAAAACCCATGTTTTGTTCAATATATTAATTCTGTCATCATAATTTTTTATTGTTCCGAGGAGGATATTTATCTAGCCGCTATTTTACTTTCGCCAGAGGAAGTGTACTTATTATCATTAAAAGGGTATAAAGTTTTTTCCAGAATTTCAAATTTAACATAATATCAAGAGAGTCTTTTCATACCAACTCATAATTTTTGACCAGTCTTTATTACAATAGGTGCTTGATTATTATCATATAAACACTTCCGTTTCAATAATCACACTCAGACTTTTTAATATTCACTACTAAACTGTGTTAGTTACTTATTATTTACAAATAGTTGCAAATGCCGAAAATTGAAATCGTTTTGAAAGACTCTTTGGGTAATTATGGAGTTTTTAAAACCGTTTTAAACATCTTAAGTTATGAAATGGAATATTTATAGATAAAATGGCTATTTTAATTTTTGTTATGAATTATCATTATAGTATCTCTTGTCGCCAAGCAAAAATTCTGTTGTTTTTTAAATAAAAGAAACTTTGGTATCAAATAGTTTTTTTATAGTGCCAGGGGTCTCCGCACTCTACTCGCTATGCTCTCACCCCCATGGGTTTCCGCCCATGCTCGCTTCGCTCGTGGGCTCTCGTTAAGTATTAACAATTTTTAAATGAAAAATGAAATGAAGTTATTGTGTAATGAAATTTATTTTTTTATTTTAAATTGTGAAACTGAAAAAGAACTTTTTGTAACTTATTGTAAAACTTCTGTGGACACGATATTCATAACTAATTTTTGTTCTTCTGTACATTGACACTTAATACTCTGCTTAGAGGTACCTCTGGAGAGACAAAGTACATCTGTCTGTGTCCGAATACGGTTTCATTGGAATCGATGAACATGATGATTCGTGAAACATCGAAAATGATCGGAAATAGAATTATTTGACATGCTACTTGCTGAGTAATGGGAAAGCGGCGTTACGAGGAGGTGGTCTAGACGAAAAAAATTGTTTTATGGAAATTTTACAATGGAATTATTTTTTATGTATAGAAAGATTATTATTTTTTAAATCAGTTTTGTACTTTATATTATTATTTGTAAATAATCTCTATCTTTTAAGTAACTTGTAAATTACATCAGAATAAATATTTTACTATTTCGACACTAAGTACTACTTAAATTTTTCAAAAATTTTTGCATAATTTCTATTCGTTTTTAAATATACTCGTAAGATGTAAACATTATTGTTTTCCCACATCAGTTTTTTATAATTATTTTTCAATCAGTTATGTAATTTACATTATTACACACAAATAATTATCATATTTTAAACAACTTGTATATGCCAAAATAATAAATGATTCCTTCTTTCGGCTCGAAAAATTATCTGACCGAAATTTGGCTTTCTGAAAAGAAGTGTACTTATAAAACCATAAAGTTTTAAAATACCCGAAAGAATAATAACCTGATGGTGTAAATTCAGAAGAGTGTATTTAGAACTTCACGTCTGAACTCGAAAAACTTATGTTAGATTTTCTTTGATTTGTGCAATCGAGCGTTATCGTATTGAAAAAATATTCATTTTTTTTTGGCCACTACTGGACGAATTTATAGATAGCCCTCTTTACATTACCCAGTTAACTGCAATATCGATAGTTGCCGACGATTTCATTAGTTTTACTAGATTTTGATAAATTATAACAGATAATCTCCTTTTAAATTCCAGATAATGGAGAATACTTTTCATTATATAGGTTTGTTTTAGATGCGGATGAGATTGGTCCTTCTGAATTCCAATAAGCTTTTTTCTTACATTACTGTGCAAAATTCATTTTTTATTTCTGTAATAAGGTGGTCTAAAAACGATTTAGCGATTGCGATACAAAAGCAGTAAAGATTCTCAAAAGGTGTATAAATTTTTTGTCAGGAAACTAATATAGCACTCAATATATAATATTAAAAATGAAACCACTTTTTTAACACGAGTTAGTGCATTTGTTTAGCGAATTCAAGTTTTTTTTCTGCTGCAGATATTAAATAAGTATTTGTCTCTATCACCAGCGGTAATTCCTCATCAATATATTTGAAAAATCTTCCTGGCATGAATTCATTTTGTGAGCAGAAATCAGAAGAAAAAACATTTACAATTCATCATTGCTATGCACTTTCTCTTCTAACATTTTTTCACTTGTCGCATTGTTGCTTTTTTAATTTGTAAAGTTTACAATGTCGTAAATGCATATATTTTAATTAAAAATCAAGCATGCAATAAAATTAGAAATAAAATTTTTAACACTGTAAAAAAATCTTTAGATTGAAAATGTTCAATAATTAATAAATGATCACTTATGTATTGTTACCTATGTATATTTCGATGACATCATCGACATCATACACAAAACGATAAAGTACAAAAAATCTATTTTTTAACTAAATCTTTATTGTATATTTGTAATTTTTATATATAGGTGTCCTTTATTAACGCTTCTCCAACGGGTCACTCTTTCTCTGTTATTTTTACATATTTACTGTTTGTATCAATATGCTCTTAATTATTGTTTTACAAACATGACTACTGATACTGTCCGTATTAATTAAAGTGGAGTTTATGTTTATATTGCTCATTTATGAAGAATTTATTTATATTTGTCAAGCATTTGTTATAGGCCTAAACTTTAAAAAAAAATATTTTTTTTTGTATCTCAGCCTACTGAAAATGAAGGCATCTCCATCAAAATACAAGTAAGGGACTAGTAAAAAGATTATTAATTAATTCTTTTACATTTTTGATTACAGATTTTTTTGTGTTTGTCAGGAAAGTGAAAATGTCATTTATTAAAGTAAATTTAATTACAGAACCAAAAAGATGTGTTTGTGATATGAGTAGCCTTTTAAAAAAAATTGTATAAATTTTATCAATTTAAACAATTAAAAAAATAAATAATAAATAAGACAGTAAATAAGATACACTTAAAAAATAAACAAGAAACATGTTTTAAAGACATTTCTTACAAGAAATCTTGATCGGTAAACATAAATATTATTCGATATTCTGTTTGAACAAGCAGAATAAATAATAAAATTTTAAGCATTCGACATTTTAATATTCAGATGAACTTGTTCATCTGCAAAACATTAACTGTCAATATGTCAAGATTATCTCTGTACTTGCGTAAAAAAAATGTACGCGAGTTTCGATTGTATGTAATAAATGAGATTTGTTAGACTTGAAGAAACTTGTTTTGATGTAATTATCAAGACACGTATGGCCAAACATGACTCGAACACAGACACATTAATATCGATTACAGTGTCTGGACATTGTGGACAGAGTCGAGGGTTCATGTTCCGGAAGTGAAAAGGATTATGTTTGTCCAATGACCACTAGTGTCGAGACCAATTTCCACTGTTTTCGTCAAGTCTACATGTTTTCAACTAGAGGTTGAACATGGTCGAGTTTGAAGATTAGTCGTATGTTTACTAGTTCATTGTTACATGTTTGTTTTGTTAATGGACATTTTTATATGTACTCAGGAAATCATATGGGCGATTGATTTCATTCTTAATCATGTTCAATGAAATTATTAACACTAACTTTTTTTAATATTGTATAATACTAAAATTATTTTTTTATAAATCGATATGTATTTTTTTTATTTTCAATAGCCACATTTGTTTTAACTTTCTTTAATATACATTTATATTGCTTATTCACATAAAACACTCTTAGGTATTTTATTAAAAGAGGAGATAAAAATTCAATTTCAGGGATTAAATTGAATGTGTATCACGAAAAACCAGGTTGTTTTTATTTGCAGTTGTACACATTTTCCAATCAGTTTTATAAATGTATTTTTTAATTGATTCTTCTATACGGTTACATATATATATATATATATATATATATATATATATATATATATATATATATATATACAATGTGTATATATATATATATATATATATATATATATATTAATATATATATACAAACATGTTTGTAGCTACCAAAACAAAATGATGAAAATTAATCGTTACAAAATCTGTAATATATTCTTATGATATACATTCTTGTTTAAATCCATATGAAGTTATTTTTTTACAAAAAAAACTTCTGTATGTATAAAATAATTGTTCAAACATGATAATTATTGACATTTGTAATTGTTGTTTAACCCTTTTTACCGACCACTAAAAATATTTAAAATTCTGACATTTTAACCTAAAAATACGTTCAAAGTGTTTAAAAGGAAACATATATTTTTTCAGATTTTTATTAGAACTCTGTCATTTTTAAGACCTAGACTAATTTGTACGGTCAGGAACTTTATGTATCGCAATTGTTAGAAAATTGTTAGGAACCTTATAAAAAATAATTTGAATTTAAAATGATAAACTTAATAAAATGACACATTAGCTTCACGATACTCGAGAAAACATTTTTTTTATAATTTAAACACAAAATAACATTGCAATAAGAACATTTCGAATGGGACTTAGATTTTAATTTCTTAATGCTGCATACCTCACACCTTCCTCTATTTTCCACAAATATTGACCAATGAATACTTCTGTTTCCTAGTCTTACATCTCTCAGTATTGAATAATTTGATTTCTGTCGCTTCGATGGGCCAAAGTTTAAGGAATTATTTCTAGATATCTTTTTCTTCTGACCAACATCCTTCATAGTCATCAGTCCTTGCATAATCGACCTTCTGAAATCTTTTACCTTTGTTTTTTTTTCAAATATAGTCCAGTGCACAATATGGGGATTGACAAATGCTATATCCATGACGTCCCAAACAACTCTATGTTACTATATTGGGGATTCCGAAACACACAGTATAATGATCTCAATCGGTCAGTGGTATCCACCCCTCCCATAAATTGATTGTAACTCTTGATTGCTGTTGGGCAGTAACCGTTGATCTGGAACCATCTTTTTCTTTACGCGTAACATTTGCTTCTTCATTTGCATGGAAATTATATCTAGGCTTGGAAATCTATTATCATAACCTCCTCTTTTCAGTTTGGTGTTAGCTTTTATGTTATTAGGAAGCCCCTTACGATTCAACTTAGTTATCTCGTATGCATAAATTCTCTCAGTATTTAATTTTTCCACCAGCAATCAAAGAAAAAAATTGTTAAAATACACAACTTTATTCTTTCCCCATTTGTCTTCAGTCAACTCCAGTACCACTCTTTCTCCTATTGAATAATCATAAAACTGTTTACTCATTTCTACATCTTTCCCTTGATATATTTAAAATTGTTTAATAAATCGTCTTTGATCGGCCAAACACCACAACTTATACCCGCTTTTTATAGGTTTCATAGGTATATATTGCATTAGTGCAGGTCTTACCTTGAATTTTATCATATTTTCGTCAGCACTTACTTCTCTTATTTCATGGTAATACTCTTGAAATTTTCTCTTTAGCTCATCTAGCAGAGATCTTACCTTGTATAGCTACCTTCACTTTTCTTAGTTTATATTCACATACTTTTTACCAACATATAATAAAAATATAAACCAAAAATTACTGACGGTACTTCCAAGTCCTCTCCAAACTTTTTAATATTTCAATAGTGAAAACTTATAAACACACATTTCACATGTTAGGATTATATTACAAATAAAACAGTATATCTATAAAATGGAAAAAATAAACACCCAACAAATTCTATTTAAAAAAAAAAAACATCGAAAAATCACACAAATTGCTCTCACTGACTCTCTGTCAAGTTCTGACTTGAAAGAGTGCTGATTGGTTGATTGCTCTCGTTTTTCAAATTATGTGCTGTAATTAGTTATGTCAACAATACGAAAGTGGATCGCCAGTATTCACACGGTGATACCCGATCTCGTATCGGAAATATTTGGCGGAAAATGTTGTGGTACAAATTTGTATCGTCAGATAGGAAAGGGTCAATGCACTTTGATCGCGATACCATTATTCTCAGAACCCTATGATACAAAATAATCTTTATATTTTATCTTATTTTCCGTATCTTGTTTTTTTTAAGATGATTGCATTATTATCAAAGTATGTATAAATAAGTGTCAAATATTATTTATTACAATTTTTTAATGGCTTATGAAGCGAGAGAAAAATTAATTTGTGAAATTACATCAATGGTTTCGGATGAAATTTTATCCATACTTAAATATCACTGTGTTTATAATCACGAATGTATTTGAATATATCACAATGATATGGGACTTTTTTGTGTTAGATTTCTATTTAACGCAATCATTTATATCATCATGGAGTTTTTCGCTTTGATCATAAAAGCAACGAGCAAGAACTATGAGCTCGAAACAAATTGACACCAACTTGAAATTTATAGAATATGCGGGTTTACACTATTCCCATTCCTTACATGCTATTTCCAAATATAAATAAATAGCTCGTGAATGTTCACGGTAAATATCTAGTAAACAGTAAATAACTACAAAATGTGGTGTAAAAATTTGACCTCTGTATGACAGAATAAGTTTTTATTAAGGTACCATCAGTGTGTGTATTGGTAGGCAATCTGATGTTTTACATGAAAGAAATAAATCAGAAAAATTTATTTGATTTAGTTAAGAATTTAAAATATCCGAAAATTAGTTATAATATTTTATACGCGTAATATAATCTTTTAATCGAGTTTTTTTCAAAAAAGCACAATTGTTTATGCTGTTTTTTTAAACAAAACTTTTTACAATTAATGATTAAAAAAGTTCATAGCATTCGGTTTTCTCAAGTTTTTATTTTTCTGGCATTGAAACAGGTGTGCATCCGTACAAAAAAAAGTATATGCCCTATGGGCATATCAAAACAAACCTATTTAAGATAATGGAAAGTTACATAAAATTGTCAACTAATAAAATCTAATTTGATATTGGTAAATTAGGTTATTAAATGAAATGTGTACAGCAAAAATAAAACTGTCATTTTCTTACAAATTGTATTTTTGTATTGTATTTTTGTATTTTTTGTATTGTTTACAATTGTATTTTTTCTTACAAATTGTATTGTATTGTATTTTTTCCATCCTCTTGTTATTAGTGTATAATGTCTTATTGTTAGTATCGAGCTTTTTATTTGTTATTTTATTTAGAATTCAATTATTATTTTAAAGCTATTTTCAAGACTTTTCTAATATCTATCTCATTAGTACTGGATTTAATTAACTTTAAGATCTATATATTTATTCACTTTGTTTCATTAATACAATCTAAATTAAATTTAGATTCATTATAAAATATTACTTTCAATGAAATTTTGTCCAATCAATACGATCTGTAACATTATTTTAATGTCAGTTGATATTTTCTGATAAAAATTATTTTATATCACCTTGAAAAGAAATTATTTAAAATGAGATGATATTATATTAATTAAAATCTCAAATTAATATTAGTTATTTAAAAAAAAATCGTATTTTAAATTAACAATATGAAATGATGAACTAAATACAATTAAATTAAAATTTAATTTTGAGCTAATGTTCGTTTTTCTTCCCTTTAATTTTTTAAAATACTTACTATTTCTTACCAAAAACTACTATTGCGAATCAAAATACTACCTATTCTATTCTATGACTTGTTATCAGGAACATTGTAACATCACGATTTATTTTAATGGTTTTGTTAAATTATGAACTTTTACATAATTTTTATTTACAAAATGATACTTATTTACCAATAATTCATTTTTTTTTACTTTTCTTATTTTATAGAAAATTATATCATTTTATTTGACCAGTTTTAAATTGTTTACTTTTATATATATATATATATATATATATATATATATATATATATATATATATATATATATATATATATCAGCATCATCATCAACATCAACATCAGCCTCTGTCAATCCACTGCTGGATGAAAGCCTTTTCCATTATTTTTCATTTTGTACGATTGAATGCCTCTCTTTCCACTGATTTCCAATATAATTTTTAATTTCCTTATCCCACCTATTCATTGCTTTTTTCTTTTTATATTCTTAGATTCCCAATTAATAATTTCTGTTGTCCATCGGTTTTCTGCCCCGCCCTTTTCAATTTCAGACTTTACTCTTCTTATTACATCTGTGACTCCTGTTTCTTTTCGTATCCATTCTATTCTTTTCCTATCTCTTCTTATTATTCCTAGCATGCATATTTCCATACTTTCTGTGTTGTTTGAAATCTCTGAATGATTATAGCATTAAGCACCCATGTTTCACTGCCGCTGGTAAGAACTGGTAGTAAACATTGATCAAATACATTTTCCTTCAAACAGAGTGGGATTTGATTTAAATATCGAGGCGACCCGTTCAAATGAGCTCCATCCCATTTTTATTCTTCTGTTTACTTCTTCATATATACATACATACATACATATATATATATATATATATATATATATATATATATATATATATATTAAGTAAATATATGAAAATTTACATCAGCTGCAATATTGTTTCAGTAAACGGTGGCTGGTCTGTATGGAGTGTATGGCAAGACTGCAAGTGTCCGGGTTTGAGTTTAAGCGCAGGTCAGAAGAGGACGCGTACGTGCTCGAACCCGACACCATTGAACGGCGGCCAGGTGTGTTCGGGTGCAAGTGAACAGCGCACGGCTGATTGTGTACCGTGCAGTATGGGTAAGTGCATTTTTCAATACACACATGTGCACATACCGTCGCACATGTACAATACGATTTATTGCAGACCCCCCGATATCATTGCATTTTTATTTATTCGTTTTTTATTTTTAGTTATTACACGTCTGAGTTGAATTCATTCGTTAATTCAATATATCAATAGCTTTCAATTCTTAGCACAAACTGCATGCTGTTTGTAAAACATGTTAATAAAATTTTCACAATTATGACAGCTCAGTTATTTTGAATATACATTCATATTTATTCGTTGGAAATAATTTTTAAAGGCTATATATCTTCTTCAATATTGGTAATGCTGTTTTAGTTCGTGATATGTATTGTATGTATTTGAGAATTAGCATTTTAATGTCATATTTTTTGTAGCAAGTATCGATTTCACATAGTAATATCAAACATCAATGAAATGAATCTCAAATTTCTCATTTGTATACATATTTATCTTTATTAGTCTTGTTTATATTCATATATATATATATATATATATATATATATATATATATATATATATATATATATATATATATATATAATATTTGCTTTATAGTTGCGCTATAGGATAATCAATGTAAATATTATCTTTGAATGTTTACTGTTTCTATATTATGTACAAACCATATCAAGTAACCCTTTGAACCAAACTTCTCTTAACTCCATCTCTAATACTCGTATAGCTATAAAATTCTTTTCTGGCGAACTTCAGAAGCTTTGAAGCTAAAAAAATATTTTTCTGTATTTTTTAGATATTAAAATAAGTGTATTCCATATAAAGCTTCTAAAGTAAATAAATAAAATGATAATTCAAGAAAGTTAGGTTTATATAATAAAATAGAAGGTTGTAATTTCATATTTATGTAATCTAATTTTTTCCTATTTATTTATTGGCGACTTTGTCCATATAAAGGTACATATTTTTTTAACAATAGTGACTATCATTCAGCAACTTATAATTAAAGTTACTAATGCAAGAAAGTTTCACCTCATATTTTCATGTTTTAAGAAAGCTACCTCATTGTTCATGTGGAACTAAATTTTGTACAGAACAAATTTTGTACAAGAACTATTTATACTAGGAATAGGATTCTTAATTATTAGATGAATAAGAATGAAAAATTGTGAAACATTTCGAATATTGAACACAAAAACATTGACTAAAATCTTCTTTATCGATATAGTTCTTGTTTTGAAAGTTACTGAATAAATAAAGGAATTTTACTATTTATCAATGTAGATAATAGTATAAAATATTCTTTTAAGCACAAAAATAACTGATTTTTTTAATTTTATTCGTCATCCTTATTTCTTTAAAGCCCTGTTTAAAAATCTTCTGTGTTTTCTTGCACGAATCGGATTTCTCTTGAATATTATCGTATTTATTTGACCGTATCGCACTATGTGTATCTAACAGCACAAGTTTAAATATTGTACAATTCCATCAAAACGTGTGTTATTATTATTCAACATATAATACCTTCTTTACACTCTATGTCTTCATTCAAAGAATATTTGTATTTTGTTTTATTAAATTCAGTTACGCTTATCCATTTCAATTAATTAAAATAAATTTGTTTTCTCTCATATTTCTTCTTTCACTAAATCTTAATTTATTTTATAATTCTTTAATATCTCTTCCATTTGACTGATGCGAAACGGGGTTTTCTTTTCTTGCTTCTCTTATAATATCAAGTATTCATCGCTGGTATATACATTTTAATTGTTTCATACATTATTTACTACTGCAGTGAAATACCTGACTCCATAAATGTACAACCAACCACAGAAAAGGTTTGTTGGATGATATAATTTTTTTATTGTATTAAACAGTGCGCATAAAAAAATAATGTTTTGCTCTCATACAGTCCTTCTATGTAACAAAGTATTTTATTCAATAGGAATGCTGGAAGGAAACTTTTATTTTTTCAGAACCATGACTCTTTTTATCTGTTGTCAAAGATGGAAAAAATCCCATTTCATTTTATTAACCGCATTAATAAAGTTCACGCCACAGTTATGTAATCAAACTTATTCCATATTAAAAACAATGTTGTCAGGTATTTGAGGTACAAAAAGAGGGTTTTTTTCATTTTTCATGAATAATATTACATATAGCCTTAGAAATCCAAAGATTTTTTGTTCGTCATGATGTTTTTCCTCCAAGTTTGATTGTATTTGTCATTTTCATTCAAATAAAAAATTACATAATTATCTGGTCTACTAGTTGAAAATCTGAAATGAATGTCATTTACAAAAATATACAAGGAACGAAATGTCTTTAATGGAAATGTTCTTTATTTAAATCATGCATTTTGTTAATTAGCAGAATTGACTACAAGTACATTGGCTACAAAACGATTGCATTTTGATTGCGATAGTAAAATAACATTTCAACCAAGTAAAGTTAAGTATCCTGACAAGTTGTACCTATATTTTCTTTCTCCATTTTATTTGATTGATTTTCACAACAATTTATGTATATATATAATTTAATCTCAGTATCTTCAATTGTTATCAGGTTTTATCACATTTTGGTATCTTTTTTATATAGATTAGGTCCATATAAAATATTCAGTAGTAGTTAAAATCATTAAATAATTCCATATACAAAAACAAAGTTTCCAATAAATGTCAATACCTTGCACCGATAACTTAAATTTTACATTATCTTGAACACTATAATTATCTACTTGATTGCTAGAATGCAATTATAGAAAATAGATAATCACTGATATTACTTTAAATCATCTTTTTTGAAGTGTAGTCGCCCAATTTAGATTTTAGTATAAATGGTTATCTATATGCAAATTATGAAAATTTACTTTGTATATTATTATAAAGGATAATTTTTTCTTTAACCTTCAGAGATTGTATTCTCAATTTTTTATAAATTCTATCAAACATTATACATGTTGATATTGTTAATTTTTTAAAACAGAAAGTTCAATATGAGTATTTATATAATACATTTTTCATGCACTCGAAAATGCGTCGTCTCTAATGCTTTGATAATATTAAAAATAGTAAAAATAAAATTAGTATTTGAACAGTTAAATATCAATCATTGTTTACTAACCAATTAAGTCATGGCTATGAATTATATGAGCCTTGTCAATATAATTAATTTAACATTTAAACTAAAGTCAAAATCGTATCATTTTAAAAATACCATTAATTAGATCTATTAGTTGTAGTCTTTTTAATAAACATGAAAAATATTTTTGTAGAATAGAGGAATTATATAGTATATTTAAAAAAAAACAGTACACTATATATATTTAAAATGCATTTCATTATCTTTCATTAGAATTAATTTTACCACACATCCAAAGTTAATTTTACAACACAAAAAGGGTTCATTTAAACACGCACCGTGCCGTGTCCGAGCCGTGCTAGAAAAAATATCGGAAGCGTATTTTTAAATGTAACAGTTCATACATACTCCATGCCGTGTCCGGAGGCATCTCCGAACCTGACACAACATATATATATGTACATATATATATATATATATATAAAACAGGAGAGAGAGTTTTAAAGGTAGATTTACAATTTATTTTTTTATAATTCGTACGTGAAGTGGAAAACAGTAGATTTTTTTCGTAATTAATTTATTATACTTGGGAATTACGTATAGAAAATAATTTCGGCTAAATGGTCACCTCTGGCTACGACACAAAATCGAGCTTTTTCGATGACATTGTCCATTACATTTTAGGATATTTTCTGAGCTATCTCACCGATTTTGTGACAAATATTCTCCTGTATGTTTTCAATCGTTTTTTTCTTGTTAGCATAAACAGTGCTTCGGAAGTATCCAAACAAAAAGTATAGTATTCTTAAATCTACTGATCTTGAAGGCCAATCGTTGTCAATAAATCTTGACATTAATTATACATGAGATTCCAAATTTTCATAACGGCTCTCGCTATGTGTGACGTAGCTCCGTCTTGATTAACTCACATGTTTTCTAAACTTTATTTGTCCAATTCGTGTGTAAAAATGGATCAATCGGCTCAACGTAACGTTCACCAGTTACCGTAACAGTATTGTTCGCAACGTTGTTAAAGAAGTAAAATCCAATGACATCTTCGAACCAAATATCGCACTGTACTGTCACCCTACATAGATATTAGAGTCGATAGATCAATTGTGGATTTTCATAGAAGTGAATATTTTACTTGTCGATAGGATCATTCAGATCAAAGTGAGCTTCGTTAGTTATGATTTTTTTTCCAAAACACCAGGTTGTCTGTATTGAGCTGCTGCAACAACGAATTACTGTATTCTCAGCGGCGTTCATAGTACCTGCGTTGAAGTTCCTGTGTCAACCGAATCTTATACGGAAAAAAGTCTTTCTTCAAAATATTCCATACAGATGAAGATATGAGGAGAAAATCACAATTCCAATGATTTCTGTTAGAGATACCTAGTACTTCGACCGCACTTTGACGGAGAGCTTCAATATTCTCCATTGATTTAACACACCCAAACTTTGGAATCTACCACTGAATCAACATTTTTATAATCCCTTCACTTATCTATATATCGTGGAATTTCTTAGTACATTATTACGACCGAAATTTTCACGTATTTTTCTGAGCCTTACCACAGTTGAAGACTGATTTTTTATAAAAAAGAATATAAGTACGCGATGTCTAATTGTACAGCGTTCCACAATAAATTTTCCAAGTTTGCTCTCTTCAAATGTCAAACACAAAACTAACATAAACTCATCAAAATAAATGGGATCAAGTCAAAGTTGTAAATCTATCTTTTAAACATTGTATATATATATACGAGGTCAGACAATTAAGTAATGCGACCGATTTTTTTTCTCGGCCTGTGGTAACACTGCGAACCTGTAACTCCGCCACCGTAATAGCAGATCCCTACTCTCTCGATTGAGACCTTGACCACCCTCGTACGATCATTTCTTCGCCAGCTGTTTAGTGTTTTGTAACAACGCGCGAGTAGTGCATGTCACGAAAATGGAACAGAGAAATTTAGAGCAACGGTGCACGATAAAATTTTGTGCAAAACTCTGCGAAACCGCGACAGAAACTTATGAAAAAGTGCTTAAAGTGTATGGTAGTGATGCCCTGAGTCGTAGTCAGGTGCTTCGGTGGCATGCCGATTTTAAAAAAGGCCGTGAGAGCGTGAAGCGTGAGCGTGAGCTTCCAAAGTGAAAACCATGTTGATTTGCTTCTTCGACAGCAAAGGGGTGGTTTACAAAGAGTTCGTACCACCTGGACAAACCGTAAATCAAGTATTCTACCGCAATGTGTTCGAAAAATTACGAAAAAGGGTGCTGAGAGTGCGTCCAGAGATCGCGAAGACTTGGGTTCTGCATCACGACAATGCTCCCTGTCACAGTGCGTTCAGTGTCTCTCAGTTTTTGGCGTCTAAAGGCATCGCAACGTTACCACAACCGCCCTATTCACCGGACATGTCACCCTGCGACTTTTTTCTATTCCCCCATATGAAAAAATTCGTCGAAGGTCGACATTTTGACTCTGTTGAAGATATCCAAGAATCTGTGACGAGGGTACTCGGAGAGGTCCCACAAGAAGTGTTCCAGAATTGTTACGAAAACTGGAAAACTCGCTGGAATAAGTGTATAGATGCGGGAGGGGACTACTTTGAAGGGGATTGCAGCGATGTACCTTAATTTTTAAATATACTCGATTTTTGAATTTTGTCGCATTATTTAATTGTCTGACCTCGTAGATACAAATTGACCATAATATTTTTAATTTTTTAACCCTTTGAAACCGAACGTGTATCTAGGAATCTATTGATGTTTTCCAAAGAAATTATGGTCTCAGAGCGCTGTATTTTAGATCATATATTTAAAATCACTAATTTCTTTCTAATGAGACTAAACTTATAACTCTTTCTTTCATTAAAAAAAATACGGTTGTCCAAAAATCAGAAAAATTGCGGTTTTCTTATATGAAAACCTATTAGAGAATTGGGTTAAATAATATTTTTTTCTAAAAGTTCGTCATTGGAAAAAAGTGTATAAAAAATTTCGAAACTACGTCCATCTATAAGATGTGACCGATTTGAAACCGTTTTATGCACACTTGTTTCAAAAATGTTCACACTGAACAGTAATGGTATTTCTGCACATTTTCAATTGTAATCATTTTTTCTGCTTCGAATTATATGTTTCGAATCTAGAGATTTATGTTTCCTCGAATATTATCAACGATTTTCCACGGTATATCAAATAGATGTGAAATTTCTAATGTCTAATCTGAATTAACATATTTTTTTTTGTAACCGACAAATTTGCAAATTTTATTTTGTTTACAATAAAAGAATATTCAATTAATCGAAAAATATTTAACAAAAAAAAATTTTTAGCACTCTTTCTCCCTCCCCGGCTCCAAGAGTTAAATAATGTATGCTTGTAAAAGATACAATTTGTTACTATTTGTTTATAAAAAACAAAATTAAATCTATTAGAACTTTTGTTTTAAATTCAAAATAATGGGAACCAAATAATTTATTTCGGCTCTAGTTTCGAAAGCCACTAATAATCATTTCATTTGAAATTTATTATACCTTGTTCTTTTAATCCTTATAAACCGTTTTTCTATTCAATTTTGAACAGCAATCCAAGTCCAAGATTTTGATAAGAAGAGAATAATATTTTAGGATAGCTCACGTTATGTTGAAATAGATCATATCTGATTAAGTCTGACCACTTTTAGTTAAATTAGATCATACCATCATTACGTATGGGTTCACTTTAAATCGACGTACAAGAAACTGCCTGATATACATAATCAATATTTTTTTAAACGCTAATCTGTTGTTTCAATTTTTTCTTTTTATCTTTGACTCCGTTTTTGTAATAAGTTTTGTTTGTAATGCTTTCTAGTAATTGTAAAAATATCTGATTAAGTAAAATTGGATCAAGTAAAGCAATTATATATATATATATATATATATATATATATATATATATATATATATATATATATAATCTCTAAAAATGAATTCAAAAACGAGTTATCTCAATACTTTAAATTTACTGTCACCATAAAAATGACACAAATGTTCGCATTCTTTATTCCGATTCTCTATTATATAAATTAAAATGATGTTAATCAGGTCGGGCCAGGTCTAGTAAGATCAGATCATGTAAAATGAAATCAAGTATAACAATAATATGAGATTAACCACTTAAAAATTATAAATATTTTTTTCAAATTCTGTTACCTTCAAATTATCTCCACGTGATAAGAAATCGAAAGTATAAAATTGCATTTATTTATCAAATTATTTACTAATTGATATTCATGACATTTTCGTCTTTACTCTAATAAACATAAACAGTGTTCTAAATGTTCTTCTTATGCGATTTTCAGTAGCGCTGCATTTTACTCGTATGTGTATTCATGTTATCAAATAGTCGTTGCGAATACAAATTATTTACTGGGGGCAAAACGGGGACAAGCGGGAAATTTCACTCTGAAAGAAATATTAAATGTTTACGTCCATCGGCACGAATTAGCAGTATATTGTAGCCAACCTTAAATGATATAATTTCTAATAATTTGTCCTTATGTAACTTAAACGTATCAATTAAGCATTTTGATAAAGATAATTAATTATTCATAACTATTAAATTTCATATTAACATCTAAAGACGATCGATCGATAAGAAGAACAGTTTTTTCTCTTAATCTTCTGTAAGGAAATTTTAAAATAAAGTGACTAGTCTATATTTATTTACTTCTATGCTGTTATTTGTGGTGGAGTACTAATAATCTAAATTATTGAGGCATCCTAAAACCTGAAAAACATCAAATTCGTGCTTAATTTAATATATATATATATATATATATATATATATATATATATATGTATGTATATATATATACATATGTGTGTATATATATACATATATATATGTATATATATACATATGTGTATATATATAAATGTTTATATATACATATATATATATATATATATATATATATATATATATATATATATATATATAAAAAAAAAAATTGTGACACTTGTAGTAATATTTAATTCCTCTCTCAAAAGAACTTAACTCTGTTGAAAAATAATATCAATTATAACATTTTATGACTAATTTAAATTTACTATACGTATAAATCTCAATTCAAACTGCTAATCTAGAATTCTAATCAATGACATCACGTTCCAAATTAAAATTTTACTCGCGTGGACATTCGCTTTAAATTTTCATTCTTGGTTTGTTCAAGCAATTTTGCACAAACCTCTTCAGTAAATTTATGAACCGCTTCATTGTAATATATTTTTTTTTGATATACATTTGAAACTTAAAATTATAAGTTTGAGATATTTGTATTAAATACAACGTGTTCCAAATTTTTGGTTGTTAATAAACAATTTCTCTCTTACCACGCATTATTTTCTTCTTATTAACATATTCTAAGTCATAAACTTTTTTAAAAATTTTAAAACTGTAAGTGACTGTGCTTAATAAACAAACAATTCCGACTCATGAGACCTTGAAGATATTTTCCTGATTCGTTATTACAGGGAGGTTCACCCGGATATATAAACTAGGATACACAGCATACATGCCTATTAAAAACAAGTAGTTAAAAAGGTATATTGTATATTAAAATGTATTATATAGTAAGAAAAAAATAGATAAGATATTATTCAATAAGAGTACTTGACGAATATTTAGTCATATTTTTAATATTTATTGGTTAATTATGACATTCTTTCGATATATTTAAACTTTAGGAATTAAATTTGATTATATTAAAGAATGATAATTTAATAGCATTTTAATTAAAGTTCGTTATTGGTTTATACACAATGATGGTTATTAAAGTAGAGATACTACATAAAATTTAGAAAAATGTTCAAAAAAGTCTGATCAAATTTTAGATTGAAAATAATTTTATTAATACTCGTAAATATGCATTCATTTTAAAATTGCCAAAATGAAACATAAAAGTAGTAAAAGTTTTTCAAACGAAATTTTGTAACTGAAGAAGTAAAACAAATGTTTTTACTTTTAAGGGGACCCGGTGGTGTAGCGGCCTAAAATTTAAGCTATTTTAAAAATTTTTTTTCTATATGAGGGTAATGAATAATGCTTTCAAATTTTTTTACACTTATTTTATTACAAATAAACTACACAAAAATGAAAATAAAGACAAAAAAAATTTTTTTTTAGATTAGAAAAATGATGCTGAAGTCTCCCTCTCTAAAAAAATGGAATTGCGTGGTGAATGATGATTTATCTCTCCCTCTGATCAAAACAATTGACGAATTTTTAATTAGTATAAGTATAGCTATCGCAGGAAGTAGAATAAAAAAAAAAAATTTGACAAAATGGCGCGTAGTCAAAAGTACAAGTTTGAAAACGACCAGTATTTTTGAATGTTTTGTTAATAAAAAAAATATAAATATTTTACGGAAACTATTAGTTTTACTTCCAGCGAGAGCTAGAACTATTCAGAATAACATATTAAAATTTCAGACAAATCGGTCAAGTAGTTTTTTTTTTCTGGCCCCCGCAAGACGAAAAAAAGTAGTTTCGAGATAAACGCGTTTAAAGTTTCAACTGCTCCACTTATTCTTCTACCTACCTGACCTTCTAATGGGCTGTAGATCCTGAAATACTCTGAATTTCGTCATCAGTATATTTTTAAGATACTATACTTTCGAAAAAAAAACGATTTTTCGAAAATTCTAGACCACCGGGTCCCCAAAGATATCTTTATGTTTTTCGAGAGATCGAAATACTTCCAAAATTAATGTTGTAATAGACATTATTCATTTAATATTTAATTTTGACTTTTATTTTTAATAAGTTTAGGTTAATAGAAAAATAATTGCGGTTTATGACCTTCAAATTCATATACAATTTTCTCTTTTTTTATTTTTCTATCTGCTTTAAACAGTTCTGAACTATTGGATGACTAACATCTCACTTTTGTGCAAACTCTCGAATTATTGTGAGTGGTTCTGATTGAACTAACGCTTGCAGTTGGTCATTATGAATTGAAACACCGCGACCTTCTTCATTTTCAAGGCTCTCGTCCTCAGTACGAAATTTTTGGAACCACCAATGCACTGTATTTTCCTTAACAGTACCCACACCAAAAGTATAGTTTAGTTTACGAGCAGTTTCTGCTGCTTTAACATCCGTTTTGAATTCATACAAAAAAATTACTCTTATTGAGTCTTTTTCATCTTTAATTCAATAACTCAATTTAAATTTAAATTAGTAATAAAACCAACGTAGATGTCACCAAAATACATGCTGAAAAATTCACTTTAAAATGATATTAACTTGAACACAATAAAATGACACTTTGATTAAAAAAAATTAAGGTTAGAATTCAGAAAACAAAAACCGCAATTATTTTCCTACCAACCAATATCTTAGTAGTTTTTATATAGAATCAACAAATTCCTAGCTTTTCTTTGTGAATTTAGATATCCATTTCTATTGTACAACCTCCCACGATTTCTCGCGAATCTGTAGTTTTGTTTGTCTTTTTTTCAAGTCGTACTATAAATTCCCAATCAGATTAAAATAAGTGTATGCAAACTAACTTAATACGGATAAATTATAATCTGATATACTAGAACTTTCTTCTCTCCTAGACGTACGTTTAGGACAATTATTGAATTACGTTTTTCACTGTGATTCTAATTTTTATTTCTTGATTTAATGCCTTTTCAATCAGTTTTTTGACATCATGTATTTCTTACTATTTTGTAATATAATTTTGCTTCGCTAGTTAATATTAAATTTACATTGTTTTAAAATTTATTTAATGAAGGTTAACGCATATCCATTAAAACTCGATGTACATTTGATGTATAAATCTTGTTTTAAAATTATTTTCATTATCATTTGATAAAATAATTATTAACCATTATTTTTCTGTGTATATTCTTGTGTTTGATTCATATTTTTTATGCTCGAGTAGTTTATGTTAGACAAATGTACATACATTTTCACTCAGTTCAACCAACATAAAAAAATTCAAAATTTAAATAAAACATTGAAGTATTTTTAAATTCTTCTAAGTATACAACAATTCACTTAAAGGCGGAAGACTTGGCGATCTCAACGGTCAATGTATGACCCATTCATACTTTGTATGAATACTAACCTTCTTTTAAAATTCATCTAATGCTTATATCCGATACACTTGTGTACATGAACATCCGACGAGTAGATTTACGTGAGTCGAATGTAAATTTTCTATAGAGCCTTCGACTGTAACAGTTTTATTTCCTATAGCAAGTTTATTCAACACTTCACTAACCTCTTTAAAGTTTAACAGTAAGTCACAACCCATATGTATAAAGAAGTTTCACTCAAGAAGTCTCAATTTCCATACTAAAAGTTTTAAGTGTATATATTTACCTTGAGATTCTACATCGAGATCATCGAATTGATTACGTTTATGTATTTATAGATCTGATTTCATTGTCATAATATTATAACATAGTTATTTCACGCACGTCACAATATATATTATTCTTTCTTAATTAAAAAAGATATTTTTACCTATCGGTAATAATATATATATACACTGGAAATTACAAAAGTTCTGTTCAATATACGATATGGATAACGTTACAATCTAAAATTATAACAATACTGTTACAAATTAATAAATGTATTATATAACACGAGAAGTTATGAATAAGGTGTTTTTAAATGTAAATTTAGTTTGTTTTGAAACTTTTTATTGAATTAATAATTATTGAATATGGATGCGAGGTATTTGCATTTTCGGCGCAAATATTGTTCGACTTTTATGAAAGTTAGAATCGGAATCAGTAAAATTGCCCTTATTGTAAGTTCAATTTCGATTTAATTTTTTTTTATAATGTTTTATCATGTATTTATTTCTATTTACACATCTGTTTTATTTAAATTGTTTCTTCTTCATTTTAATAATTATATTAATATACAATCGATAACTTCTAAATGTTAACTAATAATAACAGGCAGTCAATAGCTGATAAATATATGATTTACAGCATATAAATAATTTCTTTCCAGTTATAGAAATTCTCTTTTTATTCAGATTATGTAGTTTTAATGGAAAATAACATTTGTCATGTTATGAAATATGTAAATAGTTATTATTTATTTAATTACATATATACTGTACAAAAATGTACATCATATACAGTTAGTATGTATTGTAGTGGGAATCAAAGTCAGGAGCCGGAGATTAGTTTTTCTGACTCCATTTCTGCATTGTGCATGGTAGAGAGAATCATCAAACGGTGATTTATTAAAATGCAGGCTTTTTGACTTATCTGATAAATTACAATTCGATAACCTTAGTAGTGTCAATGTTGAACTTATCTAAAATTTCTTGAACGAAGTTGTCACAAGACCTAAATATTAAAGAGCTTGGCATGTGGTAGCTTAAAAATATATAAAACCGTACACGCACTCGTACATACCGTACTATACAACACCCAATCACACTCGTATGTGTACCTCCACTCCAGTTCGTCACAAAATTGTGTCACAGCGTTTCAATTCGTAACGTTGGCACAGTCCCTACGCCTATGCATTTAACTTCTGTCACACAATTTTATTTCACAATGATTCGACTCGTGCCTACCGTGCCCAAAGAATTTTAACTTCAAAAATAATGGATTGATTATCTTCGTTCTGATTCGATTACTTACTGCAAATGAAAGATGAATCCTATTGAATAATTTAAAGTAAAAACTTGTTATACATTATTTAATAAAACATTACATTTAATGAAACATACATTATTTAATATATATATATATATATATATATATATATATATATATATATATATATATATATATATATATATATATATATATATATATATATATATATATATTGCATTTTAGAAGGTACTGCAACCAATTTAGTAGGATTACAAGCTGCTGCTTTTATAAGATTCTATCTATTTAATTATATTATCCATTTAATCATAACGATAGACAAATATAATTAACTGCTAAACCAACTGAAGAAACAAATTTGAGAAAAATATCTAGCTTTAGCTAGTTGAAAGAACATTTGGTCTAGGCCTGTAATCAAGGACGCAAGGAGAAATTGTTTCACCTAGTTGCTCCGTTTGCCCATCTCCCAACAATGTTTCCAATTTTTGGAGATTTAAAAATCGTGAAGAATCTTTCTAATGGGTTTATCTTGATAATTAAAAACGTTTCTATGAAAAAAAAAATCGTTTCTGTTCGAAAAAGCGCATTTCCGACAACAACGCGAAAATTACAATTATATTAAATTATTACGTTAAATTAAGAAGAAGTTCTTTATTATTTTAAAAACTTGTAATTGATTTTAATAAATTATTGCGTTTTAATAACTAGACTAATTACATACTATGAATTATGTATCTTCTTTTTTAATATAATTTTCCAAAATAGATGTTTTTTCATATATATTTAATTCTAGGTATGAGGTTAACCAATTTTGACCTAAAAAAAATTTACCCCCTCAATAATTGTGTTTGTTTCCTCTAATATGACGGACTGGCTACGGACCTGATGTGATCTGTACCTAAAGGAAACGAAGACATTTTTATTCATTCACAGTATTCTCCACAAATCATATATTCTAGTCATTGCCAAACTGTATTAATGGGAAATAATTTACATCTTTGTAGATCATAAAATTTACTCGTCGTCAATGATTATCCTATCCTATCAGATTTTACGAGAAAAGCATACGAATACTGCCAAAATACAGGAGAATATAATAAAAAATAATATAAATTACTACTTAATTCATTAAAAAGACCATTTTATTCAAAAATAAGTTATTTTCGAACAAATCAGATATCACTTTTGTAGTAATTACATACATATATGTGTGTGTGTATATATATATATATATATATATATATATATATATATATATATATAACATTCACTAAGAATATTATTGTAATATATTTAGTCTAAACTAATTGAAATAATAATAAATACTTCTTCTGGAAAAAAATAACAGATCTATATAATATCAAATTAAATATAATTTAATTTGTGGAAATATGTACATAATATAAAACATGAATTTATGCATATTCTTCAAAATTAAATTTTACAAGTGCAACTGTGGAAACAAATGTCATAAAATTTTATTCGAAAAAAAGTATGACGCAATAATCATACATACATACACATACACTAATATATATATATATATATATATATATATATATATATATATATATATATAACAAAAATAGAACTAAAATAGTGTAATTAACTATGCCTGGCATAGATTTCAATCACATTTTAATGCATTTATAAATTAATAGTAATACTAGTTTAATATAAATTGGAATTTCGTGACTGTATCATACTGTATATACGTATTTTACAAAGTTATATGTATGTCAAATTCCACTTATTTATGTACAAAACGTGAACATTTCTTCGAACCATAAATTCTTGAACAAGAACACATTGAAATTAATCAATACTGTTTCGTAATCTGAAAATAAATTTCACATGAAAACAGATATTCGAATCTCTAAGAATATCAGAAAAGTATGTATACCGAAATTCCAATAAAACAATATTAACGACCGAAACTTCTCCGCCATAAATATTTACACATTTTACAAAATGACAAACTTTACTGTTGACATATAAGATAAATTTAATACGTTTCGCTTTATGTACACGCTACAGAGGACTCAATTTTGAATAATTTGAACAAAAATCCCGAACTGCATCTCGGTAAGTGTTTGAAATCTCTTCATTAAACTCGTTATTGTGCGATGTTATGTATAGTAATATAGTTACTCAAACGCGCTGAGATAAGATTAACTAAACGGCAGTTTAAAACTTAAATCGCACCTGAATGAAGTCTTGTGCCAGCTCATGTACAATAATTGTCAAACTTTAACACAATGTGTAAGCAATGTACTGCAGCTTCCCGTACATACACATACACACTCGAACTATATGTTTATATAATATATATATATATATATATATATATATATATATATCCGTGTCTTTGCAAATGTATTTATGCACACAAGTATAGTGTGTTAAAATACTTGCGAAATTCCAAAGTACAATGCAGCTTTGTAATTTATAATCGTTGTGTTATAGTTTATCACGTCTGTATAAACCATCGAATTTCCTTCATTTCGTAATTTTCTATATTCAAATGAAAATCGTATATTATACTTAGTATATTCCTCTTCAAAACAATTCACTAAATGTACTGAACTTTAAGAATATTGAAAAGGATAATATTAGTATATATGATATATTACTTGTGTAACTTTATAAAACTCAGTTTTTATCATAATTATTTATTAAAAAAATACAAAATACAATCATGAACATTTAATTTTGGCATGAGATTACTACTTAATTATAAGTTTTAATTTAGTCTTAATGCAAATATTATTTTTTTATTAAGTGGGTATTTTAACTGTAAAGTAAAACGTGTTCAATAAACTTCAATTTTAAAAATATTTATATAAACATAAATAAATCTAAATCATAAATTAACTATCTGACGAATTAAATGAAAACCAATGTGTGTAGGTGATTTTTTATTGTCAGTTAATGTCAATTTGTTTTCAATAAATAGTTTGATTTCAGTAATTCATTGACTTTTCTTTAAAAAAATAAAAATTAAATATTTTATTTTCTTTATGGTTGTGTAAGTAAAACATGCAATTAATTATAAATTACCCTAAGATTTTCTTATTTTTTTTAAATAGAACACAATATTTTTCAAATTTGTTTTAGTCCAAAATTGTGTTAATACTAAATATGAAAACAACTTTGAATAGAAATTGTTTTATTTCATTTTTTTTATAAAGTCATAATGTCCAACATTTACTGTTTGCATATTAGTAATAATCTTTCTCTACGAACAAAGCATATCGATCAACTTGCATATTTTTCAGATGGTAGAATAAAATTAACATGTTATCTTTATTTTATTTGAATAATTCAATTAAAGATATAAAGTGTACAATACAAAAATACTACTTAAATGTACAAAAGACGTATTCAACTACATTCGACTAATTTATAATCATATCGTAAATTATTTCCATGAAAATAAAAGTATTATTCCCAAGGAAGAAAATTTCTTTTATCTACATTCCAAATGTCTTATACATTGACAAATAATCTCAGCTGAATAAAGTAATCTGTATATTAAAGTTTCTACAGTGTATTGTTTCAACTCATAATCAATATACAAAACTATTATGAATATCGAATAGTTTCATTATCTTTCCAATAGAAATGAATAACAATGCTTTTCTAATTATATGTTTCTTTTATATTAACCAAATGCATAATTCATTTATAAAAAAATGTTAATTACAAAAATTAAAAAAATATTGTTTTACAGTGTTGTTTGAGAAAAATATTTTTTTAAAACACTTATGATAATATATTTGAGAGTTGATTTTCAAAACGTGCTCACGATTCTCCAATCACGAATATACGTTGCGAAATACGTCAATGAAATAAAATTTCAATATTTTCAGAAAAGAATTTTTCATTACTCCATAAATCATAAAAGTCTGCTTCATCAACAATGATTGATAATTGACTATTGATTACTTTTATTTGTTTCCTATATGTATTTAGATAGTAATACCACTATCTTCAAAATTAGGGTGTTCTTTACCTTAGCACACTGAAAATGAGTGGATTGCAATTGAAATACTCATCAACGACAATAAAAATGAACATTAATTAATTATTTATTATTTTTTATAACACAAAGTTTTTGTAATTTATGTACAAGTAAACAATTAATTTAATAAAGAGTATTTAGCTATAATATCAAAAATTATTCTAAAATATTTATAACTGACAGCTACCATTTCTTCTTTCCCAAGTATTATTCATTATATTTGAACTCTGCAACCAAATCTTATAACAATACCAAAGAAACAAATATCCATATCATTTTTATCATTTATTCCGGTAAATACAAAGATCATTTGATAAGTATGGTAAAAAAGCAAGTTAAACACCGTTTTTTGGAAAAAATCGATTGTATTTCTCAACATTGTCTCAATTGAAGGCTATACACTTGGTCCAACAAGTTTACAATTTTTTCATACCGTCGGAAAAATAGCTTTACTTAAAGTCTGCAAAATACCTATTGACGACGGCGATGACATCCTCATTCGATGAGAATTTCTTTATACCAAGCTAAATTTTCAAGTTTGGGAAGAGGAAGATATCGCAGAGGAAGGAATCATTTCGAAGCCTCATTCGTGCAATTTTGCCATTGCGACGATCGATTTGTGAGACGGCTCGTTGTTCTGGTGAAAGAGCACTTTTTTGTGTGCGAATCTTGGCCGTTTTTGTTTCAGTTCTTCTGTCAAATAGTCCAATATTGTTGCATAACATGCTCCTGTTATCATTTTTCACTTCATTAAGTAGTCGATCAGAATGATTCCTTGAGAATTCTAAAAAACAGTGGCCATCACTTTCCCTACCGACAAAACGTTCTTCGCCTTCTTCGGCGCACTTTCTCCAATTGTTCTTCACTGCGTTGACTCAGATATGTAGTGGTGGATCCATGTTTCATCCACGGTGACGAATTGACGCAAAAATGCATTAAACATCGTCAAGCACTGGGTTGAAATGTCCTTTCGTGTAGGTTTTGGTCGACAGTCAACAATCGTTGCACCCATCGCGAACACAGCTTTTTCGTGTGAAATTTTTCGTGCATAATATTATGCTCTCGTTCAGTTAGATGCCTACAGTCTCATAAATCTCACGAATTTTCACTTGGCAGTCTCCCATAACGATACCATGAATTTTTTCAACAATATTCATCGTGGGGACCTTAACTGGGCCTCCAGAGCGCGCTTCATCTTCAGCATTTTCGGACAAGTTTAAACTCATTTATTCGGAAATAAAACAATCTTGGTACAAAGTCCCCCATGAACGTTATCCTACTTCGCTTTGATCTGGACGGCCGTCCACTTTTTCAAATAAAAATATTTTATCACTGCATGAAAATTGTTTTCCATTTTTGCGTCAACTGCTGCAATGCTCACTTTAAACATCTGTAGAACGTGAACAACGCATCGTTTCTGGATGAAGTTTTGCGTATGCTAATTTAAAAAGTGACACTTGATAGCCGTAATGTTACCAAATGAATGGTGGCACCATCTCATAGAAATTTTCCGAACTTATCAAACGACCCTCCTACTAATTAATAAAAAATTCTGCAGCTACACTTTACCCTATTTAGTTTATTTTAAAAAAATAGCGCAAAGTCAAAAAAATTATATTCAATACACATTTATATACAGATATTGTATATTATTCTAGGAATTTATTTTTTATTAATATCAAACGAAATAACAGTAAACGTCTTTACTCGAAAAAATTTCTCTCTTTATATTTCTAAACATATGAATGATATTTGATATTTATAAATACTAAATGTAAACTAGAATGTCTTCTTCAAATATATTGAACTAAAAATGTATTTCAATTTCTAATTATTTGTTTTTCGGAAATATATTAAAATAATATTTATTATTTTGTAATATTGTAATACTAAAATTAATATCTAATTCTACATGAACCTTATATTCACAAAATTAATATCAATCATAAGTTATATACGCATGAAAATTTATTCATTTTTTTATTATAAACTATGTTTTTAAAAGATATTTAATTGTTTGTATTTCGATAATTTATTTTGGATGAAAAACATTAAATAAAAATCATTTTTTCTATAACTTTAATGTATAAAATTATTGCTCTAGCTGTCAATTTCTTTTAAAAAATATCAAATACGTGTACTTCATACGAACACGACATACTGTGAGACCGTTATATAATTTTAATTAAAAATTATTTTTACATACATCCGCCAGCATCCGAAAACATCAAAGTACTCACAGACCGTATACCGGACATTTTAACAATTTCGAGCACGTGATGTAACAGAAAATGTCTAATTACTATATCGATATATGTCTGTGTATAAATTGTGCCAGGAATTAGAATTTAGGTTCAAAAGAGAGATAGAATAAAGAGGAAATGGTATATAATTACACATTCAAACATTATGTATATTTACACACATACAAATGAACATATATGCACACACACACATATATATATATATATATGTATGTATACAGTTTCTTCTTTACTAGTAATAATCTTTCTTGATCATTTCACGCAACATTTCCTTCTTTAATTGCGATATCTTCAAGTTGAAATGTTTTAAATAAAAGTTTACTGTGTCCGATGGCAATCATAATTTTGTTTTGAAACTATGTGATTACATTTATACATATATATATATATATATATAGTAGGGCAATAAAATAAAATGGACACCTGCATTTTTTTAAAAAAATATTTAATCTTTCCTTTTTTTCTATAAAAGTTATCATTCTATCTCGCAATGTTTCAACTAGACAGTTAATTATCTCCTGAGATATTTTGCTTCATTCTTCAGAAACAATCGATATTAACTCTTATTTAATGGCAACCACTCGTGATAGTTTGCTAATTTTTTGTTGAATTATATATTATACATTTTTGGGCTCATAGCAAGTGAATTACTTTACTAGAACAAATCTCCGAGTTCTTTTTGTTATTTATGTAGTACAAGACTTTATTATCTATAAAAGTAAATTTCCTTCTTTGTGATACGTTGTATCTTATAGAAAGATGATATTAACAGAACTTACATAAAAAAATAGAAGATTGTCTTTTTCGAAGTGATCAACGTTAGTTCTAATGCGCTTTTCCATTCTCTCCTGTCAATCCTAGAAGAAATACGTTTAGATGTTCTTTTTGAAAATTCCTTTTTCATATTTTAATGCCTTTCTTTATGTGTTTTGTGTAATTAAAATGATTTCCTTTTATCACACTTGTTACTTTTGGAAACAGAATGAAGTGCTAAGCGTTAAGATCAAGCAAATGAAGTAAAATTTTATATTTGTATTTTGATTTTATTTCAAAAATTACTTCACTAATAACATTAAATGAAAAACATACAAACCTAATAAAATATTCACTCATGAGGACCATATTTTCTTTTTTCAATGGATCTTTACTCTTAAATGCTTCAGAAAATCATTATAAAAGTATTATTTTACGGTTCATAAATACCTGTATTATTGAGAAATATAATCAATGTAGCTTTCATTCAAAGGTTGATCTTATTTTCTTCAATTGAAAGAAGTGTTCATTTTTTACTGAAAACTTTGTTTCGGGATCTTATTAGAATATCCATGACTCGTCAACAAAATATCTTTCCCCAAGAAGTATTTTCCTTTTCCAATTTTTCAATAAGCTAGGTTTGATTTAAATTACTTTTTATAGTGTATTAACATTTTGGCAATGTCATGAACGCACACACCTTCTCAACCGTCCAGAAAACTTTAATGCTACTAAAAATCACGAAAATGAGATATTTTTTTCTCATTTTAAACCTTTTTCTACATATGTTAAATTTATGTTTCGATTTTGTTGGATTTGGTAAAAAATTCTAAGCGAGCAAAAACAAACATAATAGAAACATATTTTTTCGATTAAAACATCTAAGCAATTGTCAAAATCAAGAAAGATAACTTTGTAATCTTTTTGGTTGCAAAGAGAATATTTATTAAGCCAATCGTTCAATCTCATTTCTTTCTTGCGACACCTCATTTATATCCGCATTCACACTTCCTTTACAAAATAAGAAAGATTGCCGTATCTCATACTATATTGTACTCATATCATCCTTATCAAAGTAAAATGTAAAAATGTCCTTACTAAATTGAAAATTTTCGATTTTCTTCGAGAGAAAGTATAGTGTATCAAATATTTTTCTCAGATAGCTAAGCCTTTAACCCACTGGAAATGTATTATTATTAAAATTCGGTAAGAAATGCTATTTTTTTCGACAACTTTTACCTAAATTTTAATTTTATAAATATCGCTGGACATTTCTAAAAGCTTTGTAGATTGTACAACATCTATTATCGCTTCTGTTTATATTTTATTTACTAATAACTTATTACTCTGAGTAACGAGGTCAGACAATTAAGTAATGCGACAAAATTCAAAAATCGAGTATATTTAAAAATTAAGGTACATCGCTGCGATCCCCTTCAAAGTAGTTCCCTCTCGCATCTATACACTTATTCCAGCGAGTTTTCCAGTTTTCGTAACAATTCTGGAACACTTCTTGTGGGACCTCTCCGAGTACCCTCGTCACAGATTCTTGGATATCTTCAACGGAGTCAAAATGTCGACCTTTGACGAATTTTTTCATATGGGGGAATAGGAAAAAGTCGCAGGGTGACATGTCCGGTGAATAGGGCGGTTGTGGTAACGTTGCGATGCCTTTAGACGCCAAAAACTGAGAGACACTGAACGCACTGTGACAGGGAGCATTGTCGTGATGCAGAACCCAAGTCTTCGCGATCTCTGGACGCACTCTGAGCACCCTTTTTCGTAATTTTTCGATCACATTGCGGTAGAATACTTGATTTACGGTTTGTCCAGGTGGTACGAACTCTTTGTGAACCACCCCTTTGCTGTCGAAGAAGCAAATCAACATGGTTTTCACTTTGGACTTGCTCATTCTCGCCTTCTTTGGCCTTGGTGCTCCAAGGGACAGCCACTGTTGGCTTTGTCGTTTAGTTTCGGGGTCATATTGAAAGAACCAACTTTCACCACCAGTAATAACTCGATCGAGAAGAGTAGGATCACTTTCAACCTGCTCGAGACAATCTTGAGCGATGTTCATTTAAATTTCTCTGTTCCATTTTCGTGACATGCACTACTCGCGCGTTGTTACAAAACACTAAACAGCTGGCGAAGAAATGATCGTACGAGGGTGGTCAACGTCTCAATCGAGAGAGTAGAGATCTGCTATTACGGTGGCGGAGTTACAGGTTCGCAGTGTTACCACAGGCCGAGAAAAAAAATCGGTCGCATTACTTAATTGTCTGACCTCGTATATATCTGTACCATCTGGTTCCTAATCAATAATCCTTTTCCATCTTTTTTGAACTACACAATTTTTGGATTTATTGCCTATAACACTATATTAAAAAAAAAAGTTTATTTCAGATCCATTACAGTTACTTTGACAAATAATTCTACCTGTTACAAAATCGTCAAACTCCTTTCACCATCTTTTCTATATATGGATAAAACAATATCAGTTTTCATTTTTTTCACAGTTAGGTTTTTGATACATATAAATATGTATATATTTTTTAATATTTTAGATAACGAAGAGAAGTTTCTCAACAATGTTATTTTTTTCTAACAGCGAAATGTATATATATATATATATATATATATATATATATATATATATATATATAATTAGTGATAAAATAGATAAATAGAAAACTTCTAATCTGACATGATTAACTGGCTAATTATCTGTGTAAATCTCTTACAAGTAATCTCTTGAAGAATATTTTTATTAACTTAAAAATTTTTTGAAGATAACCTATGAATTTCATTCTGAAATTTTATGTATATTTTAGTCCACCATTGAAATATGTTACTGCTAAATAGAATTCTTTGCGAAAAAAAATATATTTTCTTAAATATTTCTTTATATTAATAAAATTTTTCAAATTTGCATTAATTTATAAATAGTATTAGTGTCTTGAGTAGCTTAGTCATACGGATGGGTTTATTAATGGAAATTTATTTATATTTTTTTTTAAATATTTAGACGTATTTTCATATACAAATATACCTTTATTATTTGTTTTTATTAGTCTAAATTTTAGTTAATACAATTTATTCTCATATTTATTGAAATAATGACCGATCTATATTATCTCTTTCGTAATTATTTTTTTTTCAAGCTTACCACAATAATCAATCTGTAACCTGTAATAATTTACTTTGACAAAACAAATTCTATACATATTCTATTAATACCCGTAAATAGTAGGTTGGTAAAAAATAATTGTGGTTTTCGTTTTCTGAATTTTGACCTTATTTTTTCATGAAAGTGCCATTTCATCATGGAAAAGAAGTAAAAAAGAGCAATTTTGTATGAGTTCAATACGGGTGTTAAAGCACCAGAAACTTCTCATAAACCAAACGATGCTTTTGATGTGGGTACTGTTAGGGAATGTACGGTGCAATGGTAGGTATAAAAATTTCGAGCTGGGTACGAAAGCCTTGAAGATGTAGAAAGTAGCGGGCGTCCTTTTTCGGTTCATAACGACCAACTGAAAGCGTTAGTTGAATCAGAACCAGGCACAACAATTCTAGAGCTTTCACAAAAGTTAGTCGTTAGCCATCAAATACTTCTGGACCACTTGAAACAGCTAGGAAAATTAAAAAATCTTAACAAGTGGGTGCATAAACCGCAATTATTTTTATACCAAATTAATAAAAACAATTATACGTGGGCAGTTTGAAGAGTAACTTGGTTCAATATTAGAGACAACAGTTTCAATATCAAAGTGTACTTTATCCCCTTGAGACTCAACGCACTTACTCATCGTTTTCCCAGCTTCACGATTTCCTTCCAGTAGAGAGGTTCTTCGAGGTCCTTAAAATGGACTAAATTGCCTTTTCATTCGACCGAAAGCGCTTTCCAGCCACGAAAATTTTAAGTTTCGGGAACAAATGAAATGAGGAGCCACATCAAGCGAATACGGTGATACGAAAGGATTTCGAACTTCAATTCGGTCAATTTTATTGAGCGACAACGCTTGAATGAGCCGGTGTACTGTCATGACGAAATAATACTTTTTTCTTGGTCATTCCGGAACATTTTTCCAGAATAGCCTTTTAAATTCCAGCTTCCTTTAACTTCTCCAAATGTGCTGCGCAGTATTATTCAGTTTCTATTGTTCTCTTCTAAAGATAGTCGATCAAGAGAATTCCTTTCGTATCGCAGCAAACTGACGCCGTAACATTTCCAGCCGAGTGACCCGTTTTTACCTTCTTCGGAGCCGTTTCACCACGTTCACTCCACTGTTTTGATTGCGTTTTCGATACCAGTATATAAATGTAAATGTAATAGTAAATCTAAGTTTCAACCATAGTCACAAAATGGCGATTAAAATCCGCTGGCTTCTTCTTAAAGAACTCCAAGAAGTCGGCTGATATTCGCGTACAAATTCACTTTTGCTCTGCAGTGACCAAACGCGGCACTGATCTTGCGGAAAGTTTTTTCATGCACAATCCATTATGCGTTTGCTCACTTGAGAATGAAATGCACAATGAAATGCGTTTGCTCACTTGAGATATCTATGACCCCTGGTATCTCTCTCACTTTCACTCGCCTGTCGGACAAGATTATATCGTGGACTTTATCGATGATTTATGGAATGATAGCTGTTCTCGGACCTCCGGAACATAGTGCATTTTCGATGCTCGTTTTGCTACGTTTACATTTATTCATCCAAAGTCGAATGGTTTCATAGCAAGGACAAGATCCGCCCTATCCTCTCATGCATTTCTTTCGTTGTTTTTTCTTCCAAAAAAAGAACTCACACTAGAATTCTGATTTTATCCATTTTGCAATTTTACATGAAACGCTTTTCTTGAAACACTGTCAAACGAAGAATTAATGACGGAATGACTTGCAACTTCACATGCTTTACTGAAATGGATGGAACTGTATGAAATCATATCCAGGTTCCCCTTTTCCCTTAATGAGTATACGAAACAATTTAGTCTTCAAACCACCCTCGTATTCCATATTTAAATTTTCAACGTGAATTTTTCATATATTATACTATGCACAGGCTCACTCTTAAAATCATACGAGAAATATTATATAAGTACATAATCTTCACATATTCTAATAATTAAATAGTACTTCCACTCGTTGTTCGCATTTAAAAAACGATCAATAAGTCAAAAATTTAAATCTAACCTTTATGTAAAAGACTACCACTTAGAAATAAGTGTTTCTCTAATATAACCGACTTCTCTAAACTCCAAAATTAATTTTTTATCACCCCCCCCCCCTTCCGTTTTAAAATCACACATTTTTTTTCTGATCAAAATTTTTTATTAAACATTATTGTTCATTTTGGATTGTTGCCTATATGCATTTCAATGGCGATCCCATTATCTTTAAATTGTTAAAATTCGATTAGTTTTACCATCTAAAAGGTACAGAAATTATATTAGGTAGATGTTGTTAATTTTAGTGCTTGTCATTATATTAGGTAGAGAATGTATTAAGAATTTTAATATATTTTAGGAAACACTTTTAATATATTACAACCATTACGTTACAAACATCTCAATACATAAAAGTATGTCCCTTCCTAATTTTAAATAATGATTTCTCTTCAGTCAAAACATCTCTTAATCTTGCATGAAAAAGTATGTTCTTATATTCACAGTTAATTTTAATGTTATTTATTTTAACAAGTAGTTCATTCGACTTAAAATTCACAGTAATTAATTTTATATTTTTTTTGTTATATAGCTAACGTTAAGTCTGATTTTTAAAAAAAATAATTAAATAACCAACATTAACGAATATAGGTATATGTTAGAAATGTTGACAAATGTGACATACATGCGTATAAAATCTAAAATTCTCGTACATTTAGCAGATGCTATTTAGTATCATGCATAGTATTTTCTTTGACGCTCTTTTTTAATTTTGTACTTCAATTTTTGTCTCTGATCAGTTCCTTCGTGCATATAGAATTTACGTAGGTAGAAATGAACTCTGTATAGTCCAAGACCAACCAGTCAGAGATAAGAATCGGAATACAAAACTACACAAGTACGTAGTAGAAAATACCCATATACTAAATTATAAAATTTACTAATTGCAGATTTAACACGCATGTTTATAAAACTATAAAACTGTGAATATATTTCATAATACAATATATTAACAAAAAAAATACATAAATAATTCATAAATTCATTAAACACTTTTTTAAAAAAAAGAAATAGAAACTTTAAATACAGTTTAAAAATAAAAAATATTTTGAAATAAGAATTTTTTATTAATCAAAACTGGTTCAAATGTACTGGATTCAAAATCTAAATGCTCTTTTAAAACAATATAAATAAACAAGTTATTCATTATTGGAAATATTCTGAATCTATACACGCTTATGTTGATTAAAACTGAGTTTTAAAAGTTTATAATTCGGCGAGAAACTGAAATGTTATCTGCATTCATTTTTTCTCAATAAACCGATAAAAATCATAAATTTTGCCCGAATAGCATCGAAAATATTTCAGTATAATCAAAATAAGTATTAATTAAATTTTCACTGTTATCTAGCGTTTCTTGAAAGCCTAATGAATGTATTTAAAAAATATATAAAGTCGTCTCTTCATTATTGTAGAAATAAAAATGTACTCAATAAAACATTTTTCTCGTGATAAAATGACTAATAATTGTTCATTGATCACTTTAATTATTGATTATGTGCATTTAAGTAACGATGTCATCATTGCCAATATATTTAAACTACCTTATCCGATCAAAATGTTCAATAATTAATTTCTGATAATTTTTGTATACTTTTGTGCTTTAAAAACTGAAGAATCTTATTCGAACTACATATAATCTGTAATTAAAATGAACAATATTCAATTACAGATCGTTTTCATCAGATTTTTTGTGCAGTTTGAAAAAAAGAGAAAAATTATTAGTGAAAATCATTTTCATAAATGAACTTTTCGTTCGCATCACAAACCACAAAAAGTTTCCTGACCAAAAATGCTCAATGATTGATTATTAATTAGTTTTGATTCCTGCTTATGCGCATATCGATGACGATTCGAAAATCCCAAAGCGTTAAGATAATGTTCGTGGGACGTGTGAAAAATTCATTTGTAAAAATGTATTTAGCACGTGTCAAAGCTATATTTTAAAAGTTACTTTCAAAAAACTACCTATGAGTGTATCAAGTTGTACCTCACTTTATTAATTATACTGAAATTTTTATTCCATCATTTAACTGCACAATTTAAATGGAATATATAAATATAAATGTCGATGTTTACTTGTAAAAAATGTTCGTTTCGTACTTTTGACATACAATTTGTTTTTGCATCTTAACATATAATCATCGAACCCATGTTACAGCGGTAGACGGTGGTTGGTCTGCATGGTCGGAGTGGTCTGCATGTGGTGGAGACTGTCGCCAGTGGCGGAGACGATCGTGTACTCACCCACCTGCCAGTGGAGGAGGATCGCCATGTACAGGTCGATCGAAACAAACTCAATATTGCTGCAGCTCAACCAAAAGTGAAGCAGGTAAGAACTATCATTATTTTTATATTTTTGACATTAAATCTTAAGTAAAAATCTAACAATTTAAATTATACATTATAGTATTATTCATCCTATTTTAATATATTATATTGTTAAATTAGAATTAAGAAATGGCCTTAAAATATTAAAAAAACGACCTGTGTTACATTAAAAAAATATGTTATTTTTAAATAGAAAATAAAATAAGATTTGACTCTAAAAATAAAAACAAACCACTATTAAATATAGAAACTGTTGTCCAAAACAATAAGAATATATATATATATATATATATATATATATATATATATATATATATATATATATATATATATATATATAGCAAAAAACTATTAAATTATAATTTTACAAATTTTATCGAAATATTAGTATAATTTTAAAAATAAATTTAAAATCGCTCGTTAACTGTAAATATCAAATATATTGTACTTTGATATTTGGTATTGAAATCGTAAGTTGGTTTGACGTATTATTTGATGTATAATTAATAGTATTCATCGTTCAAACAGTCAAATAATTCTTGCATATATAATATGTTTTTAAAATTATTATACTTTTCACTTTAAATTTCAATTCATTTATCAGATGCTCAATAAGGGTTAGGCTCAGTGATTACGAAGGTGTTATGAACAGGTGTTGTTAGATGATGCTAGTTGAGAAAATTATACTTAACCTTTTCTTAGTAATTGACGCCAATTATTTCAATTAATAGTCATTTGAAATATAAAATTATTTTCAAGATTTAATTTTTTGGACCTTTCAGGCCAATTATTTTTTGAAATAATCAGTTACATGAACTTTCACAAATGATTTTTTTTCACTTCACGAGCCACACAAATTAGTTCCTGAGCAAAAATTTAAAAATTATTATTGATTATTCATAATTATTGATTATGCTCATTTTGAAAGCACAACTATCATGCTCAGAGAGGTATGTAAATGAATTTACTTGCAGTATCGATAGTGTTTTATAACAATTACATATGATTTTTCAATATACCGTTAACTAATATAAAATTAATGCCCATGTAAATTCAAAAACAATTATCTTAAAAAAATATTCTCTAATCTTAATACATAAAAAATTTAATGTAGAATATTATATGATTTTTAAGATAGTTATAATTATTATATTAACATCATTATTTTTAATTACACTATAAAAAAGTATTCTCTTTTGCAGACCACCTACATATTTATATACAGCTTTAAAATTAATATATATATATATATATATATATATATATATATATATATATATATATATATATATTATAATAACTGTATATATAGTATTCACATTTGCATAATACATTGTCATTTATGATATACCATATTGTAAAATAAATTCATTACATATTAGCATGTATGTTCTAAGAATTCCAATTTGACAGCGGTCACAGCATAAATTTCAGAGACAAGCTATGTATAATGTTCGCACAAATATTACACTTCTTAATAAACTCATAATATATATATATATATATATATATATATATATATATATATATATATATATATATGCTTGTATTAATACCTAGAGAAAAGTCTGCTTCAGAATATATATATATATATATATATATATATATATATATATATATATATATATATATATATGTGCATATATATATGCATATATACTGCAAAACAGAATTCCACGGTTCATCTATCTCACGGTATTTTATGTTAAACTTGCTACTAAATGAAGAAGAAACACGTGCCATCCGCACAAAAGACAGAAAACATATCTTCACGAATATAACATTTCATATCCTGCACTTTCATTACAGAGCAACAGACGCCTGTGAATTCGGTCTTAATATTCCAGATTCATGAGTCTTGCCACGAATATTATAGGGCACGTCCGACGAAGATATCCGATATATTTTTACAAGCCTCGTATATGTATATCTCACATTTTCTGCACTATATTTTTTCAACTATTCGTCAAATATGTTCCGTTGTGGGGATTATTAATGCCCAACTTGGATATTAAGATGTCCGTTTCATGAATGGTGGTTTCATTGCATACAATGCCGCACAACGAAATCAGGGTATCTACTAGCGTGTAATAACTGACTAAGCCCCCAGTATTATACGTATATGAATATAGCATATCATAAGACTTCTACTGCTTCTGGATATATACAGTGGCGTATCAGAAATATAACTAACTACGTATGTTATTAAAAAAGGATATACATGTTTATGTATATATCCGTACATAAATACTAACATATACTCATGTATATATAAATATACATATATGTGTACATTATATATATATATATATATATATATATATATATATGTATGTGTGTGTGTGTGTGTGTGTGTGGGTAGGTGGATGGTTGGATGGCGGGGTGTAGAAGCAATCCTATATTACCAATACCCAAACGTTTATGTATTTAGGGAAAGTTTATCTCATTCGTTATGAAAAGTTATTATTTATTTTGTTCTTGCGATTTTCTTGTTCTATTGCTTTTATTCAATTAGTTATATGCTATTAATATTATCTGTCTAAGCGATGAACGATAGTGTATCTCATTAATTATTATACTAATGTAAAATCATGTACAGAATGTGTAACAATTATATTTTAAAATATATACAACTACTTTAAAAATTCAGAAAGCCATCGATAAAACATGTTATTTGTAATTAACTGTTTGAAATAAAGTTGGAAATTTTTTCACTTTCCATCAAGAAAAATTTGCAATATTAAGAAAATAATTTTGTTGAAGGTAATCTAAACGAAAATGTAATTATATATATATATATATATATATATACAAATGGTCCAGATAAAAGATGCATTATTTCTGATGGCGATCTTTTGCTTATTCGTCGCAAACTGTATTTAAAAGAAAGCACAGTTTTACCTACAACAAGTCTACAAACATTTGAAATTTAAACTTCAAATTTATTTTGCATCAAAAATTTGCAAATTTTGGACAGTTTATTGATATCACTGAGCTTAGATTTAAGGTTTGTACCCCATGCGAAGGTAAAAAGAAATTAAAAATGATAATACCAGAAGAACAGAAATTAAATATTGTTTAGAAAAAATACTTTTCTTTTGATTTATGTAGGTTTCATAAAACATATAACATTTTCACATGAAGTATCTTTTACTTTATGCACACTTTTTACATGTTCCATATTCTAGTTCTTGGCATCTTCTTGACATCTTCATATATATATATATATATATATATATTGCTTACTAGCTGATGTAACAGTTTTTCTCACAGGGAATTTCTTACGCGAACTACTTGTATAAATATGTATAGCGAAACGTTTTTCAATTAAATTTTAATATTTTGACGGTCACTTCTTTTTATATTATAGCAAGTAATTTTATATTGCAATAATTATTAATTTTATTTTTCGTTTTGTACAAAGTATTTTTAAGTAAAAAATTGATTTTGTACGGATTTTAATTATTTTTAGTAAAATATGATAATAATCTCAATTTTGGGATGAAAATAACACAGAATAAGTTTAAATATTTTCAGCCAATGAATTTTAACATTCTTTGTCTATCATGTACACGTTTTTGGCAAATTCAACTTACAATGAACTACTGAGTAAATCTTTAGTATACTAGCTGCAGATATTTTTTAACATATAGTCGTTTGTTATCTCGAATTATTTTCTTCATTCGATCTCTATGTTCAATTCAATCAAATATCTGTGTGAATACTAGATAGATAGAAACCTATTCATCATTGCATTTTTATAATTTTTCTGTAAAAATCTTAATGATTTTATTGTACGTATTGGCTTTTTTTCTTTAAATAACATAATAATTTTTATACTAGCCTGAACTAAAAAAAAAATAAATAGAAAATAGCGTTTTTATGTCAACGATTTATTTATTCTCCGCGACAAAGATCAACAACCGAATGACTGACAACCGACCGATCGACTGATCAACGACTGATCTAAGATTATTTATGGATAATTATATATAAATATGAATATTAATTTCTTAAATTATAAATTTAAACAATTAGCTATAGTTTTGTTTGCACAGTTATTTCAATTTTTTCAAATGAATTTTATTATTAATATTTTTATATAATCTTATGATTGTTTAAACATTTTTAAACAATAAAAAAATACACAGAAATTATTTGTATTTTTGAAAGGATTGAGTGTATATATATATATATATATATATATATATATATATATATATATATATTTACATATCCTACTGAAAACAGCGTAACATATATATTCATTAAACGTATTACAAAACAAAAATAAATAAATTTGTGTTATGAACAGTAACAAGCTTTTTATACTATGTATGTTTGAAAATATAACCCTGTTACAATGATATATGTACAATGTATTTTTAATATACATTAGTATGACTACCGGAAATGTAAATATTATTTTCCATTATAGAGTATTAAATGTAAAGGAAAGGACAATTATTTGTTCTACGAAATTTATTTATAAAATATATTTCTATTCAATATTTATATATTTTTTTCATTCATTTCGATATCCAGAATTTTATATAATTTAAACTGATATTCTACAGTATATGTCTGTTGCAATTTGTATATATTTCTATTATTTCTCACACACACGTTCCGTCTATTTCTTTATTATAATCACTAGTACTGTGAACAATACATCAGAGGACACGGCGAATTCTACACCCGGTACGCTAGAAATTTATCAACGTTGGTCGTTTGAAAAATTTGCATTTTTCCTCATAACGAGCTGGTTTGCGAGGAAAATGCAAATTTTCTTTTATATTCGACTACGCATAGCTTTGTAAAATTGCATCGGAACCACCGGATGCTCAAGCTTCGCCTTTTTAGAATTATTTACTAGTTTTTTTTTTTGTTCGGATGCACGTTTTACTTTATATAGGAAACTATTATGTTTTTGTGTAGTAGTTATTTATTTTTCTTTTTATTCATGGTGAAATATATATTCTAATCTATGTACAGAATAATGGCAATATATATATATATATATATATATATATCTATATATATATATATATATATATATATATATATATATATATATATATATATATATATGTATATATATATATATATATATATATATATATATATATGTATATATATATGTATGTATATATATATATATGTATATATATATATATGTATATGTGTGTGTATATATATATATATATGTGTATATATATATATATATATATATATATATATGTATGTATGTACGTGTGTATATATATATATATATATATATACAGAAACGGACAAATGTATGAGTACGAGTTAATAATCTATTTAAATTAGTGCGTTTTCATATATTATATTATATTTCAAACTTTTCATTCACGAAATTTATTTGCGACATTTGTCATTAATTTAATACTATCTATTCTAAATATCCAAGAACAATTACGTCTATTTTCATTTTATTTAATAATTTGAATTGATAAACCTACAAAACAATAACAATATTGATGTGAAATACACCTGTAATTTCCGTTGATGATCTATTTTAATCCGACTCACATCACCATTATAATTGTAATAGTTTCACCCTGAATCATTTTCTCTATCATTTTTCACTCTTATCTTGACCACTTCAGATTTCAACCTTTCTCGTAAACGTTTCCGTACACTGACGTTTATTTTTGATTCAAATAATTCACATTGATTTTCATCCGATTAAATCACACTATTAAAGATATAGGTTTCTCGATATGATTTTCTGCAAATTTCAATCTTATTTTTAACACTAATAAAAGGTGTAGGTGTAATATTTTTAAAAAATAGATTATTCTATTCTCCTTGTAGTTTCTGTAAAAGATATGAATTTTTTCTACCTTTTTGTGTGCTTTAACAATTATTTTTTAATTTCGTGTACATTTTTTATCGTTTCTATCCAAATATCATACAAACGCTAATATATATATATATATATATATATATATATATATATATATATATATTACATTTTTCAAAACCATAAATGTAAAACTAAATTTATCACCACGATCTTCTAAACATTTTTTTAAATGAATAAATTGATTTCTCTTTGTAAAATTTTTTTGCAAAAATGATCTTATTTCATTTACTGTTTTTGAATTTAGAAATATTTTTATTCTTATATATGAATATTTGCTACTAATAACATTAAAACAATTTTTAAATGAGAGTTCTTCATAACTGAAATATGCACTGAAAGGCTGTTTTAATAAGTATGATTTAATAATCAAAGATGGCAATGTATTCATACACTTGTAATATATAAAAATAATTAAGATGATTTTCGAAAATTATTTGAACAAACAGAAAAACACCTATAACGTATCATTATAATAAAATAAATTTACATATCTCGAGAAGGCATCTTAACATATAAATTAATGTGTGTGTATATATATATATATAGAGAGAGAGAGAGAGAGTGATTCAACTTTGACCCCCACACAAAATTATTAAAGTAACGCAAAAATTAAAAAAAAACACTTTATCCCTCATTTAAAATTTTATTTAAATAGTGTTTTAGTTTTGAATTGAAAAAATAGTAAATAAAAAATAACTTGACATTTCTTAACCCCTGCGCCCCTTTTTATACTTCCATGTGGAAGCCTTAATTGAATCACCACACACACATACGTTCTATTCGATTTAATATTTCTAGAAAACTTTATACCCATTTATAAACATTAATCAATGTATTATTTGAGAAGAATATATTGAAAGTATTAATATTGAATTAGTGATTAAATAATAACAAAGCTTATAGTATTGTATTTTTTAATTAATTTATTTTCTATAATACGGTCTTTTTTATAAAACGTATTATATGATTTTGAAGGTAAAAACTATATATATATATATGTATATGTATATAATAAATAAAATACAAATGAAATTATACAATAATGAGTTCAACAAAACTCAATTGTAATACTAAATATAAAACCATTTGCAAATTTCATTAAATTAACTTAATTCAAATGACGACAAAAATTAAACATTAATAGAGTACAACAAAAAGAGGCGCACAAAAGTCTAATTTAGTTAAAAAACTTCATTAACAAGTAATTCCTTTAATCTCGTAATCACAATAATTTCTGTAGAATAATTCCGTATACTGTATAATGTTCACAACTTGTGGTATATTATAGCAATGCACGAAACGAAAAATGTACACAGGCGGACGAAGAAAATGAAAATAATCATATTAATGGACGATCTGTTTGAATAAAGAAATTGATTCAACGGTTATATATATATAATAAAACATACACATTCATTTCGTACAATATCAACCAAAATATCAATGCTTTCGAAAATATTTTTATTAAAACGATATTGAATTATTTAATTACTATTTGATATTTTTTTTAAAAAAAATATTCTTCCAAAATATAATTTTTTAGAAATTCATTAAATGAATTATATGCAAATATTTTATCAGATTATTTTTGAAAACTTAAAAAATAAAATTTATTTTTTTAATTTTGATTCGTATCATTTTACTACTGTGCTAAAATTAAAATAAATAATTAAGATTTAGTGGAAAAATAACGACAAATAATCACAATTTGAAAAAAAAGTTTCAATTGCAGTCAGTCACATGTAAAAAATTTTTCATTTGCGTAAACCTACTTAATATTTGGTGAAATTTTCTTTCAATCATTATCCGAAAATATTTTATTAATCCTTTAAATAGCATTGTAATAAATTTTCAAGGCAGTATTTTTTTACTAATAAGTGGCAATAATTGTGAAAACTTGGACTCTCAATGATTGGTTAGCAGCCCATCTTAATGTTTAGTGTTACCTGAATTTTTATTAACACGCTCAAATAAAATAAAATTAATAATCTAAGAAAATCATTTAATTTTTTTCTATAGAGAAAGTAAATAGTTAAAAATGACTGAGTTTTTTAAATGTCAATTCAAGATGGTTATTTTTCATAGGATAAAAATACATCAGGAAGTACTTACATTAAATTAGAACATTTTATTTAATTAGTATATCTTCTATAAAAATTATTACATTGTTTAATTATACAATGACCTGAATGAAAAAAACACGTTCAAAATATAAGATAAAAAATACAATTATTTTATATACGAAGAGACATTTAAAATTTGGAATATTATATAAAAATATAGGAATATAGTAACGATAATTAAATCATACAAATAAGTAATGTATTAAAATTATTACATTAATGTTAATAAACATTCATTTCCTAAATTAATTTCAATCAACATTTTTCTCTTTATGTACTTACCCTTATTATAATTTATGGTAAATTACTTTATTTTGTAGTGAGATTCTAAACGAACATAATATATTTAAGTGCCATAAATTCAGACATGAATATATATATATATATATATATATATATATATATATATATATATATATATATATATATATATATATAGTACTATAAGGTTTCTCAAGTTCCATCAGTTAAGTATAAACAGTAATCGTATAAAATATATATCTATCTATATATATATAGAGAGAGAGAGAGATAGAGAGAGAGAGAGAAATAAATAGATAGATTGATAGATATACATATATATATATATATATTAAAAAACATATTTACTTACAACATATTACATATAACTAAAACATGTTACTACATATTTACTACTAACTAAATTACATATCATAAAGTACAGATATGGAACACTTGTTAGAAATCAATTGGTGTTCGTTGTACGAGTATTTTTTTAAAATAAAAATAATGAAAAAGGAATACACGTTACCCGAAACATTAAATTTTACGATAAAATACACACACACACACATATATATATATATATATATATATATATATATATATATATATATATATGCTTTATATGGCACTACATCAACTCTGCGCATCGAATCATCTCTCACGTATATCGTTTGTGTATTAAAGTCTACCGCTCCGGTACTGCCATATAGTATTTTGACGTGAATGCTACTTTCAAGAGTTTAAATAGTGGTATGCTTTTGAAACAAGCATGCCAGGTTTCATAAGTAAATACGCATAAACTTTGATGTGTGTACTTAAGTATTAACCCCCGGGAATTTCAGTAGCTTGCTCGATAAATGCCGTTCACACGCATAGCTTGCTGCAAGTGTAGCAAACAGTGTTTCCACTTAAGTTGTCTTACAAATAGCTCGTTGTTTTCTTAAAACTTGTATGTTCATTTAAATTTCAGACTTGATGGGAAATTTTAAGTATTATATTAGCGCTTTTGTATACACGCACGTACTCTACAAGCACGTGCGTACACGCTCATACACAAATCTATTTATTCACACATTTATAAATGCATATATATGTATATATGTATATATATACATGCGAGTGTGTGTACTATATATATATATATATATATATATATATATATGTATGTATGTATGTATGGCCGTAATGAAATACAAACATATATAATATTTTATGTAACTAATAAAATTTAGCAGTAACATAAATTATTATAGTACCTTTATATTCAGTATTAATTGAAATTATAATTTTAAAATAAATATAAGGGATATAATAGTATAGTTCTCTTATTATTCATATTTATATATGTCCACTGTAAACAAATAGTTAGTTGAAAACGTCGAAGAAAAATTTACTTTTTGCTTTAATTAATCCAGTTATCTATTTTTTGAAAACTCGTACTTTTAAACACAACAGTCTTTGTTCGTAGTATAAACTGAAATGATTTCCATCGTAAATACACAACTAAATGTCTAACTTTCATACAACGAAATCGTAAAATTGAAAAAAATATTGCGTGGAACTCTCACGCGTTGGAAATGAAACTTATCAGAATTTTTTAAATATCAAAACCATTAATTCTTCTTAATGTGAATAAGTTTTAGGATATTAGAATTACGAGACAGTAAAGCGGTATATAAATTGAGTAAAGTTAACGTAATTAAATTAAATGTTTTAATATTTAATCATCAATCTCCATCGATTGATCTCTAAGATTGAAATTACTTGCGTATGATAGCTAAAACTAGACTTCATAGATATACTGTATACGTAGTACACTGTGAAAGCGCTCAGCTTTTACTACGTATACGGGCAGTACCCACTGCACAACCGCTTGACGTGTACGAGGTAGAGAGAGTAGCAACGTTTCCCTCTCACTCCACTCACTGCTTCTTGATTAGGGAAACGTTTCACTTTTCGTCTGGCCAGAGTAAATTTACACTTCCGTGGCTATAAAAGTTTCACTTCGACAATAACGAAGTAACGATAAAGTAGAAAAAGTTTTTTCTTATTCAAGTTTGAGAATCATAAAAGATTTTTTAAATTATAAAATACATAATATTAATATTTTATTTATTCAACATACTGGAAAGATCAAAGTTGTGGGATATTTAAATCTCTGCTCTATTCAAGTATTAAATCTCAGCAAATATACTAACAAAATCTATTTATAAAACCATGTGCAATCAATAAAAATTATAATAAAATGTTGTTTGCATGTCCTGGTGGTCATCGTCATTTTATATCATTTAAATTTCCGTTTTTCACTACAAGTTTTAACGTGTGCAATTTTCCGGTAGATTATAGAAAATACAGGTAACAGTTATCTAATATTTACTTACAGATGGAAGACATACAGTAACTAGTAATAGAAAACTGAAACTCTAAAAGTCATCCAAAAAGACAAAGATCATCAGGTAAATGGATCTGTGGGATCACAGATATAAAAACGAATAACTATTCATTTAAAAAATTATTATACAAAAAATATTTTTCTATCTAATGGTGATTATAAATGTTTAGAATTTGAATTACAAATCCAATATTTACTTTTTAAAATGTAAAAGTAAACACACAAACAAAATGCACATTTGATTACATAAAATATACATTGAGTACATAATATTAGTAGCTATTTTTAAATTTTTGTTGCTTATAAACTAAAGAAGATATTAATATATCTTTAAATAAATTAATGCTTCTTTATTACAATTAGGTTTGTATGCAAATTGAAATTTTGTTTCAATGTTAAAATTTGCAACTTTACAAACAAATTTCTGCACATTTTTAAAAATCACTTGATGCATTATCAAGAACGCTACTAATTTTGTTTTTAACTTCATAAATGATCTTCAAATTTGATGAACAAACTTTTTCTTTAACACAATGCCATCGAAAATAATATGACGTTAGGTCTGGATTTTACAGAACAGTGAACAATTCTCTAGCATTTTCCCTATCAAATATTTGGAAGTATCTCTAAATATTATAACACTGTTCATGATGTTCCGTAGTAATTTTATTTTTATTATTCACTTGTAAGAAAAATGAAATTAACTGAGGTTTAATTTTTTAAAAAACACTTTAATATTAATAATTTAGAAGCAATAACAGTTTAAAAATAAGGAAGACTTTTTCAAACATTTGTATAAAATTAATAATAAAACATCTAATCTGCTATTAAATAGAGGTCTCTTAAAATTATTGAATCTCTTTATATATATATATATATATATATATATATATATATATATATATATATATATATATATATATATATGAGAGACAATTTATAATATTAAGTACAGGTAAACCTTGACATATTCGTTTTCTATCTAAGCGAGTTTCGATTAATATTGTCACAAACATTTCAACCATTCCTCTATATATGCCCCTTAAAATTTTGAATAATATGACTGATTATAAAACAAAATATTCGAAAACACCATGGATGATTATACCTTATATATATATATATATATATATATATATATATATATATATATATATATATATATATATACTTTAGATATTTATATATACATCATTGTTTTTCACTTCGTTATATGAAGTTTTTGGGTTTACAGTGCACTCGTTACATCAATTGTAAATACATAAATATTCTAAAAAAAAAAATTTAATAATTTTTAGTACTAATATTTTTTACATAGTTTATATTTTCTTTTCTGTTTATCCTTATTTTCAATATATATATATATATATATATATATATATATATATATATATATATATATATATATATGCATTAACCACTTTATTTAGTTTGTAATTTAAAACTAATTCTGAGATTTATTTTTCTTCTTACATAATTCAACGTACTAATTTTTAAAAGTGGTTATTATTTTTATACATGTAAAGTATATTGCAATATTGTATATTGTTTTATCACGATTATTGTTTTCTCTGCTTTTTGTATGCATATATTAATAATTTTACATGTAATACCGAACATTTATGTACTCTTTTTAACTCTTCATTACCTTTATATTTTATTTTTACAAGTTACTCAACTACTCTACTGATCGTTTATTTGTAAATCATTATGCACAATGATATCAATTTTCCAAATGTCTATATTTATACACACTATATGAAATAAAAACCGATAGAATTATTTTTCATGTAGTTCCATTCTGTTTTTATTAAACGAAAGCTCATATAAGCATCTTAAATTCATACAAGTTAAGTAAATGATCTAAATCGTTTATATAATATAATATGTGTATATATATATATATATATATATATATATATATATATATATATATATATATACTAGATGTAGAAATAAACATACTGAAATATAAACTTTTGTGTAGAACATTAAAAAATGACAGAACGTCTAATCTAGGTGAAATATGAAATTAATTCCATAAAGTAATAACTGAAAAATTAATTTAGAAATAGTACACATATTTCATAATATTTTTTAAGAGAAAGAACTCATAAATAACTTTAGTGTAGAAAAATTCCTACTATTTAGAATTGGAAATCGTAATGAATTTAAGAACATAAAAAAAAAATCTCACTAATGAACAGCATCGTTGGCATATTTTAAAATGTAAAAAAATAATAAACAGTCAAGAAAAAATGTCATCGCAAAAATATTAATCAGGATTTAAAATGTTAAAGGCTACAAGAATTTAAAATACCAAAAAGAAGCTATGACGATAACATATTTATAATACATGGTATTATTTGTGAAAGTTTCTTGAAACCTAAAGAAAAATCTTTTTCTTGTTTCGTGGATTTAAGAATAGAATTCGATTCAATTAATCGTACACTTTTTTGAAAAAAAGTCCTACAAGTATAATTAGCTTTAAATTAATTAAAAACGTTAAATACCTTTACCGCCGAGTAAGAATGAAAATAAAAGTGAAAAACCAATGTTAAAATTTTTTCAGCCTTTTTTTCTATAGTTTATTTATTGGAGACTTGATAACTTTTCTAGAGAAAAAGGTCTTTATAGAGTATGATGACATATAATGATATTGTTGTTTTCATATTATCTATTAGATCATTCTAAATTAGATTTTCGAGTTATCGACACAAAGAAAACACTAAAATAATAAATTATGTTTATGTGAAAGCAAAAGAAAATTCTAACATTTAGATAAAAATTAAGGGTAGCGAACCCAAAATTTTATAACCACAAAAAACACAGTATGTTATATTATTGGATTGAAAATGAGGTTTACGTTTATAATTTTGGCAAACTATTAAATGAAATTGACACATTCCAAATAAATATTATATATATGTATATATATATATATATATATATATATATATATATATATATATGTATATTCTCTTCTGTTACGATGTTGTCCATGTGAATGTAATAGTGTTTAATATGACAATTACAAAAATATACCTATGTAAAAAATATATAACAGTGAACATAAATCAAGTTTGTTTCATCTAAAAGAAAAATTAAAAATTACAATTTTCGATGTAACGAACACTTGAACGTTTCATCATTCGTAATTCAAGTGTGTTTGTGTGTGGCACTTACGTGTCACTCGAGTGTTCGTCTCTTTTACGTCAAGCTCTTCGCTCAAGTCTGTTGCATATCGTGGCCAAGTGTTTAGCACACTACCAAACGGTGCCGCTTCGACCCTTGCTCCACAAACTCACCGTACTTGACGTCTCTACCCATCCTGATAGATGCAATGCCATAGCCGACGCACAGCGGTTAAACGTTAGATACCCAAACATCAGAGCTATGATTATCAATTCATTATATGTGCATTTTGTATTATTGTAATATACAATTAGAAGTGCGAACAAATTCAGATGTACATCACTAGTGAGGAAAAATATAATAAAATCAAATTACAATAATCTTATTTTCAATAAAATGAAGATAACTGTTCAGTGATAAAAATTGTAGAATTTACAAAAAATATACTTTTTTGAGATGCAAAATAGAATTTATTTTTTTAAATGAAATATCGAATAATTAAAATGACTATATATATTACGAAAAGATACAACACATATATTAATACATATAAAGTATTATCGAATAAAGTTTCTACAGATGAGTTGTTATAATTTTTTAAAATGGAGTTCTTAAATTTTGATATAGACAGTTGAGTAATAGTTCCATCGTTGTAATCTGTCACGAATTCCTTTTTTGTGATAGGTCCTAGGATGTGACACAAATTTTATGGCCTTCCTTATTCCATATTCAACTTTAATTAGATAAACAAAAATCAATGATAGGAAGCAAAGTAAAAAGAAGGTAAAGAACCAAAGACTGTTTAGTTTTTACCAAATCTCGTCAAAGCCTGCAAAGAAATGTTTAAGTATTGTTTTGGAAAAAAATATTTTCCAAAAAATGTACTATTGTTTTTACTTAAGTATCTAACTTGTTAGGTTTTTGATATAAACATCTTTATCGACGATATCCTAAATTTTATAACCACTTCTTTCTACTAATCTTCTAAAACTTCAATCTTAAATCTCACAAAAATATCGTTCAGATATAATGTGACTCTTATTTGCCAGGTAAGCGCAATTTTCTAAATAGTGAGCAATACACTTAACGCATTGTATAGTAATATATCATTTTTTAATAGCGTGATTTGGACATTCAAACGCTTTCACATTTAGGACTTGAAATGCAATTATAACAAAAAATATAGTTATTAAATAAATATTTACTTGTCTTATTTTAGTTGCTACAAATCTGTTATCTCCTATATATCTCACTCTGATTATATTCATGAAAAGTAATTTTCCAATTGAAAAATTTGTAAAAATTAAACACATTTTATGTAACCATAAATGAAGTTTCACTCATCGCCCAACCACAAACAATTTTTTTGATCAATATGATTTTAGATTGTTATTTATGCATGCGTTTTTAATAGCAATGCCGTCATTTTCAATGCACCATTTTGTAGAGAAAGCTGAACATTTTATTTGAAATATTTATATTTATTTTTGATTTCTCGGTTTCTTATCGCTCTAAAAATGATGCAATCCCGTCAAAATCCGACTAAGAAACAATTAAAATTATCTATTATTAATTATTAAACATTTGTGTCCAAAAAAATGTTTGTAATTTGAGACAATGTGAAAGTCATTTATGAAAGTGATTTATCTTCCGTATCAGAAATTATTATAAAATAGTATTGCCTTAAATATAATTTATACAAAAAAAAGCTAAAATGAATAAAAGTGAAGACAAAATCTTTCTATAATATGGTCAAACCCTACTGCCATATTTGTAAATTGCACGTATTTCTTTACCAATTCGCCATCAACAATTTGGCATTAACTGTTTTTTTTTTTAAAAAAAAATGGCATCATTTTGTTTACTGCATGTTAAATGTGATTCTTATTTAGTTTTGTTAGTGGAAAAATAATGTTTGTATACTCAATTCAGTAAATGTTTTAACTTTAAAAGCTCGTACATTTAAACGAGCTAATCAAAATTGTTCAATAATTTATTATCCTTAAAGCACTAAATACAAAAAATCTAATTTTTATCTTTTCTCTTATCTAGTTACTTTGTTGTGTGTCTGTAACCACAAACTTTATTCTTTCATAGTGTTTATTTCATATTATTTTTTGTGTCGGTCTGCACTTATTTATTATTAAAGAAGAATTAGTCTAAGTTAAGGTATTACAATTAAATAATAAAACTTCTATTTACAGTTTTTGTGTAAATTTATTAAAAAAAGCAAATCATTTAAAAAATCTAATTTTTTTATTTTGACATTTCAATTTGGCTTATAATTCGTTTATTCGAATATGTGTTAATTAGCAAGTGTTCTTTTTCATATAATTTTATTATCATTTTGAAAAATGTTTCTTATTTAAACATTCTTTTCGTTTATTATTTACACATAAACTGAAATAATGAAATATTTATCTCATTTGTGGTTCAGAATCCAATCCCCAAATTATGCTTACAACTGAGTACCGTAGTCAAAGTGGTGAGTGCAGACCGGAAGTGGCATTCATAGTGTATATACGTACATGTGCGTACGTATAAATATATATGTACGTGTCTGTGTGCGAATGTGTGTGTAAAGGCACGCGTATTAGTACATGCGTCGGGTTCCGTACCCTCACAATTAACTCGACTAGTCGCGGGACCTCAGTGAACCGCTCTCCATCGTCGAGATATTGCACACACAAAACACCCATCGTTCCACCCAACGTCTGTGCGCCGGATTTCTCTTTTTCTGTTATATACGACAGATATATAACGTCGTTGCGTGTGATGCTTCGGAGACCGATGAAAACTTTTTCATACACGTGCAACTGTGTGACCTGATTCGTATGAAAAAGAAACTGGAAATTAACTTTCAAACTTATGTAGGTGAAAACTTCGTCAACGATCAAAAAAAATGTTTTCTTTCGTACGAAAATGTACTTCCATTGTGCTAACTTTCTAACTGCATATCCTTGTAAATCTATAGCCGTATATGTCTTGAATTTGTATTTAAAAACACATTATCATTTTGTACATGTGCGCCGTTTTTTTTTTCGGAATTGAGGATCAAAGATATATATATATATATATATATATATATATATATATATATATATATACATACCTCAATAAATGTTAATCCAAAATAAAGATATATCTAGATCTTCACGATTCAACATTCTAATCTGTTTATAATCTGATTGTTTTTAAAATTACATAATATTTTATCCAAAGACTGGGTAATATTACTTTAAAATATATAGTCAGTTGAAAAATTAAAAATTATTTGCTCGGATATTTAATTTATTTATTTAAATTGAAGTCTATCATTTTCAAAGGCAAATCAACATTCCCAAACATAGAAAAGTTTTGCTAAATACAAATGTTTATTGTTGGTGCGAATCCTGTAAAATCAATAACTCTGCTTCTTCTATGATTGGTTTAAACTTTCATCATCTTCTAGAAAACAAAATAAATAAACGGATTTATTCCTAATTTATAATATTTAATCATAACAATGATCAGTATATGTACAGAAAGCAATGATATAAAATGGACTAGTTTAATAAATAATTTGTCGGATATTCCAATACGCTGAAACATTAAAGTAATATTATTATGCTTAAAGTATTCATTCATTTATGCAAATTAATCTAACCATAGTACCTAATTATTGCTATAAAAATGATATTACATAATACAATCATATTCTTAAATCGGTACTTTTTTCTACAGCATTGGATAAATGTATGAAGAAATATGCCATAAGAATATGTCGTACTTTAAATATAACAAAAATATAAGACCGATTTTTTAAAAATCGTGTAACTTAAAGTAACTTTTGAATATTTTGTTGATACTTTTTTGAATATTATTACTCTTATAACCATTTTTCGGACAATTTAAATAATTTTGTGCACACTGCAGAATTCCTTTTTCTACTTTTATCATCATGTTTCCATATGGTTCTATAGCCATATATTAACCCCTTGCACTCACAAGGCCAGCTATACTGCCCAATTACTTACAGGCGTTCTACTTCTACGGTCAGTGTCACTGCCCACATTTAACATTTACAGATAAAATCTTTAATAAGTGTTCGTCCGTAAATATCATCGGGTGTTTATTTTTTTCTATACTTATCATACTTTTATCTTAATTCATAGTATACAAAGTTCTGATCTGCTGTATAGCCTAATTTCTTGGAGGGCAAAAGGTTAATAGACTTGTGATATACAAAATGCTTAAGACTTATAAAAGTCTATCTTTTGGAGTTCCTTCAGTTAAATTTTCAGGAGCAACCCTGCCTAGAGAACCTAAAAATTCCCTACCCACGAAATAACTTAAACAATTAGGATTTTACAGCGACACGAGTTGTGACACCAAGTGATCGGAATTGCCAAGGTAGCTTAAGGTTTTGCCGTTTGCACAAGATATTATACAGATTAATACATACATAATATTGATTTAAAACTATCATTTTTCAAAAGTCTAAATCCAGTAGTTTGAACAAGTTATTCATGCCATTATTGTCTTATTAATTGTTTATATAATACACGATTTTTCCAAACTTTAGATGTCGGCTGTGCTGAATTAATACGGCACAAATTTAATTCTCTGATCTAAGACACGAAATAATTACATTATACTAGAATTTGGCGCATTAAAATTCACTCAAATAACACCCTTGTAAGGCATGTTTAGGTACTGTCAATCGTCTGTAAGATACAATATGTTTTCTAATGTTCTTTAAAAAAGAGGAAATTAAATGCAATATTACTGAAATATTATTTAAGAATCTCTATTTTCATAAATTAATTTTTACTCGCCCCACAAATTATATATTTTTTCTGAAGTGTTCCACAATTGATTACTTTTGAAAATTGCTTATACATATTTCGATAATTATACAATTATAATAAATAATGTCATATTATAAGTAATAATATTCTAAATTTGGATTAAAGGATAGTTGAAAAAGAAAAATAACTATTTCTAAATTTAAATTGAGAGAACCCGTTATCGTATATGCCACAATTTCTTTTCCTGCGTACAAAGTTCATAAACTCCTAAATTTTAAAATTCGAATACTTTTGTCTGACATTTTATCTCTAATACATTCTTAGTTGTATGTTTATACATTTTATGTTAGACGATTTAGTAAAAATTAAAATCATACGTACAAATAATAATAAATGAATTATAAAGAATACATTGTAAACTTTTTGGAAATTCATTTTCAATTCATGCGTATTGGTCGTAATTAAAAATGACATTCAAACACAAAAAACTTCGAAGTTGATAACGTAATAAAGAAGTCTAAAAAATTACCAGTAACCATTCGTTGCAGGAGAAAGTTTCTATTTACAATGTAATCCCCCTTTCAATCTAATACAGAAATTACGTACCGTCGAAGAAAATGTCTTTAAAGAGGAAAATTGCAGTTTATTCCAGGTTTTCAGACATTTACTGAAAAGCCATTTTATGCACTTGTATATAAATATATATATATATATATATATATATATATATGCATATACATACATATTCTTATACACACTATCTCTTTTTGTGACATTTTTTTTTATTAAAAACATCAGTATTTTATTTTTTATTAAACACATTATTTTAATTTATTCAGTGGATGTACCATATTACTTTGGTTGATTTTGATAACTTAATTGATATTAATAAAATAAATATTTTTAGTAAACTGTTATATATAAATATATATATATATAATAAATATTAATATAATATTTATATTAAATTAATATAAATATTATATAATATTTATATATAATAAATACATATATGTATATATATATATATATATATATATATATATATTTATAATTATAATATATGAATGATTGTATAAATTACCGGTAGTAATTAATAATTTTTATTTACTTTCTTTAATCAATATTGACTCTTAGTTTTAAATTAAAAGTGAATTAAGAAATCATATTTATATATTTTATATAAAAAAAATGTTATTTACTAAATAAAAATAATAGACTAGCATTTTGAGGTAAATTTAGTAGCAAAAATGTGAAAAGAATAACATTTTGTATAGTTTATTTACTGTAGTGATTCTAAAGAGAAAATATTTCTGTTTTAAATCGTACAACATTTAAACATCTTGTAATTTTGTAATAAATGAAAACGTAATAGATAACAAATAACTATAGAATATAAATAAAACATCCATAAATAACTATAAATAATATAAACATATTCATACGTTATCTAATATATTCTGGATTTTAATTGTGAATGTTCAATTTTCCAAGATCTTTTGTACCTGATATGAATATATTCATACATTTCAATCGATTACTTTCATCAGTAAAAACATTCAAGCAAAGATTCAAAAGAAGAGTCAACAAAATATGGAGCCTCGTTCCTTTTTGGAATCTCTGCCACAGAATTGGCTATCCTGATCAGATTTACTTACAATTATTTATATAGATGAAGTTATCAAAAAATATTATCAATCCACTGCTTATATTTCGTAAAAACTATGACTAATTATGATTTAAATTAATGTGTTTTAATAATTAATTTTATAAAATAATATCAAAATCGTTTTAAATATAAATTAAATAACTATATTTTATTATCCTAGTTAGTATTTTTTTCTTATTTATTCCTCATTTGACAATTATAATTCTATCTTTTTGAACAAAAAAAATTGATGTAAATTTGATAATATTCTTTTTTCAAAAGTCCGACTTGAAAAAATAATTTAATATAGAGATTAGTATGTCTCGATTTCAAATTTAAACTTTTGATTATATATTCTTTTTTCAAAAATATCACTATGTATCAAAGAACATGTTATTTTTTTCAGTCGTAATATTTTAAAACAGCTCCATGAATTAAAAAATCTACAATCAAAACTAACATATATTACAATATACAAATTTAAAATTTAATAAAGACCGGTCCTGGCTCATTGTAAAATCACAAAGCAAGCCGACGTGAAATAGGACCCTCCTCACTTCGAATCCTTCTCGCCTAATTGCATCCGACTTGTTGATGTATATTTTTAAACACGCGACGCCGTTTTTGCCACGAGATGCAACATCATGCAAGTACGACACCGCCATTCGTCGAAATATGTCTTCCGAAAACCATGTACACAGATGAAATATATGCCTGACAAGTCGTTGATTTATGACTGTTTTTCTTCATTTGTAGTGGTCGTAAAGACCTTTTTGTCTCATTTTATACGCCGAGTCACAATTGGAAATTACATCTTCATACGTCACACGCACACAAATATAAATAAAGATTCGCATATTATATATATATATATATATATATATATATATATATATATATATATAAATATATGTATATGGACATATAACAGATGTTACCAAATGTTCAAAATCATTTACTTTTCAATATTATTATAAATATTAATTTATTTATATTTCACATATTTCAAGTTTCAGTTTTTACCGTACTATAACTAACATATGTAAGCCATATTGATTTTCTACACCAAACATACTTTTAAAAGGTCAGTACAACTTTGTATATATATATATATATATATATATATATAAATGTCGAACACTTCAAATCGCCTTGATTAAAAAATATATATTTTTATAGAAAGTAGCGCAAAAAGAACGAAGGAATTAAAAACATGAATATTTTTTTTATTTTGTAATATTTTCATCTCTTTTTATTTTCCAAAATATAGTGTAAAGATGGGAATTTTTTCCTAGTTATACATGAAAAATGATATCACGTAAGTGATACCCATTTTCAGCTTGACGAAGTCAAGTTCTTTCTAAGACATTTTCCATCACTTCCCTTATAATTTCTGGACACAATACTCGAATTTCTTCTCGTATGTTGTTTTTTAGTTGCCGGATGGTTTTTGGCTTATAGACATATACATCTTCTTTTAAGTAGCCCCAAAGAACAAAAAACCGGAGGGCTCAAATCAGGCAAACGCACAGATCAATTAAAATCGTTGATTCTTGAAATTGTGCGTTCACCAAAAGTGTCCGGTAATGGGTCTTGCTGTGTGCGCTGTGGCTTGTTAGAACCGCATCTATTATGGTTATAACTGGTGTGAAAAAATTTGTTATCTTCCTAACCATTCATGGTTACAGTAGTACCGTCTTCATTTTCGAAGAAATAAGAGCATATAATTCTTTCGGATGTTACTCACCAAACAGTACACTTAAGTAGATGTAAGTCTCGCTAGTGAAGTTCTCTTAAATTCTCTGTAACTCACATTCTACTGTTTTATCTATTCACGAAGCCATTTAAGTGAAAATGAGCTCCATAAATTCATTACTTTCTTCTGCTTGCTGGCGAAAACGAATAACGCATAATCAAGTCGATGCTGATATTCTGTTGGCTTTAGCTCTTACACAAGCTGCACTTTGTATGAGAGCATTTTTAATGCGCTCAAAATCATTTGTAGTGACCTACGAGATATATTCAAGTTGGGTTGAACATCTTCTGGTTGACGTTTCAGTACTTTTCTCAATACTGTTCTGTACACGTTGAATACTTTCCTCAGTTAGAGCCGAACGATGTCTTCCAAATCCTGGATGATTACTAATTGGACCTTTTTTGTCGAAAACGTGCAACCAATCAATGTGCAACCTATTAATCATTGGCTCCGAAGGTCATGTTCGAACATTAAACTAGCGACGATACGCTCGCTGCCTCAAAATAATTGAACTCTGATTTTCAAAATAAAATTCAGTTATTTTGGTACGTTGTTCCGTCATGTACCTTTCCATAATAAATTCTCCAAGTTTTATTTATAATATTCCGAAGAGAAAAGAAAAAAACATTGAAACAAAAAAAATATTAATTATATAAACTCTTTCGTTCTTTTTGAGCCACCCTTATATTATATAAGATCTATTTTTTTATTCGTTGAACTGATTTAAAACTAAATGTACCTGATTTTTAGAAATGAATTTTTTTATTTAAACAGTTCAAATTCGAAATGTATATAAACTTTTATTTAGATTATAAACGGTAGGATTTTAGGTCCATTCACTAAGAGCACATGTATATATATATATATATATATATATATATATATATATATATATATATATATGTATATATATATATATGTATATATATATATATATATATGTATATATATATATATATATATATATATACACTATGCTTTTATCAAGGTAAAGTTTATAAATGTTTAAAGAAATTGTTTTCAATTCTTTTAGTACAAAAATAAATTTCATGAGTATCCGACTTTTTATTGTAAGCTGAATTTTGATATATATATATATATATATATATATATATATATATATATATATATATATATACACTATGCTTTTATCAAGGTAAAGTTTATAAATGTTTAAAGAAATTGTTTTCAATTCTTTTAGTACAAAAATAAATTTCATGAGTATCCGACTTTTTATTGTAAGCTGAATTTTGATATATATATATATATATATATATATATATATATATATATATATATGGTATAAAATTAATTCTGTGTCTTTAAATTGAATCAATCATAACTTTGTTTTAAATTAAAAAAATGTCTCGTCGTTTGAAGATTTTGAAGTTCCAATATTAATATTTAAAAATACTATCCACCGTGGCCAAGCAGTTGGCATACTCTTACAAATCAATAGAGAGCATGATGGCGTTTGAAAGACAACATATTAGGCATTGCATACTTTTCGGATTCCAGTTGAAAAAATGCTGCCAAAGCCGCGGAAATGATTTGTTCAGCTTTGAGAGAAGGTGTTGTGACGCATACGACATGCAAAGAATGTTAAAACAGTAGAAGAGGTCCGAAAATACATTGCGACTTCATCGACTTAAAGCCGCTATCTTTTTTCGACAAGGGATTCGTCAGTTACCCAATAGATAGAGTAAATTTATACAAAATAATGGGTAATATTTTTAAGATTGAAATGCATTTAATTTTTCCGTAAACATTCATTTTTAAAAAAAGGCACCGAATTAATTTGTACATCTATTAATATGTACTTTGATATACACGAGTATACATATTGTACGTTTTTCATAAACATAAAATTAAATCATTTTAGATTCCTTAGAAACAAGCTATTTTTAATATTTCATGAATGAACATCTAAATACAAACCGTTTGTTGATACTAGTATAGATAGCTTTTCTAAGATAATCCATCCTTAAAATAAATCATTTTTAACTAGTATATAACCCATCAAAATTGACGGGAAAATAAAAAAAAACTGTTTACTGGTTTTTAAAGCATAATATTTCTAAACATAAAAAATACCTAAGAACAAAACTTAATAAATTAAACTTGAAACCTATCCATTGTAATAATTTCCTTATACACCACATTCGCTATATGGTGGCAGACGGCCACGTTGCAGACAAAATGACGAGAACAATGGGTTTTTATTATTAAGAAAATTATTATCATAAGAAAATAATGATTAAAGTAACTGAGTTTATAACATATAATAAATCTGAAATTTAGGAAAATAACATTTCTTGTTAAATTACATGACGAAGTACTGAAATAAAAATTCGAGTTATATAGTTATAGATTACTTAAACAAGTCTTGTGTCTTTAAAAAAATTTACGTACTATTAAATCGCTGAAATTGAAAAAATGCATGTGGTAATAATCTTAAAATCTTATAAAAAATTATACAATAATGTTGAAAATGCTTTAAAGGAGATTTTAGCGATAAAGAAACGTTTGTTCTTAAAATAACATCATTGCATAGTAACTTAAGAATAAGTGCGTGATATAATGTGTGTGTGATATTATGAGGTGATTAATACGTCACAAACATTTATATTATTTCTCGATATGTGCCATTTAAAATTTTTGAATGGAATAATTGATTTGAAACAAGTGTTTCAAAACATCATATATAAATTAAACTTTTTCTTATTGGTTTTTAACTTGCGAAATATGAAATTTCGAAATATACGGTATGTTTGTTGAACGAATGACCGCATACATCGAGGTCTCTGTCTTTACATACATACATATATATATATATATATATATATATATATATATATATATATATATATATATATATATATACACATACAGCGTTTAGCAACTTCTTCGCTAATAAGAGCCACATTAATATCTTTCATACATTTTTGAATGTTTAAGAACGTCACCCGCTCCAAATTTGTTTTTATTGCATTCATCAAATCTTAGTTAATAAAATTGTTTAGTTTCATATCTTTTTTAAAGATTATCTATAACCGTAGAGCCACATTAAACAGCAATTTGGACACATAATACGTATGAAAGTTTGAAAAGATAATGTAAATTACCGGTTTATATATAAAATATTCTAATATCACACATATATACTTAACTACTATAAATTATTAATATAGAAGTTCAGAAAAAACAGCAATGAAACCCAGTATCGTCTCAGGAGCCGCACAGAGTAGCTTTCGGAGCAGTATTTTTCCGACCGTAGATATATATATATATATATATATATATATATATGAATGTGTGTGTTTATTGTACATCAAAAAATAATAACGACGAAAAGTTAGTTTTTTATTTATTTGAGAATTTAACTATATTAACTTTGGTTTGATTTAAACATACATTATTATAAGTTTGAACAAATTTCGTATCACTGGACTTGAGAATTACTTTTTTTTACTGAATACATAAATCTTTCTTAATATCTCACCGAAAAAAAGAACAATTTTTCGTTTTTTAGACTACAGATTAGTAAACAATTCTGTTGATTTATTATCATTTTTAATATTAAAACGAAAACGTATGTCATTGTACAAGGCATAAAGATTTGTATCATGTTATAAATATAAATGTATGTACTTACATATTGTTATACATGAGAGTATTATTTCAAAAGTCATATTTAAATGAATTTGTAAGATCGTTATATATAATCTAGTACAATATTAGTATTTATGATTATATGTTAGTATTTCATTTTCCGTTTCCCGACGGAATACAATACTATATATACTTGATTACTGTTACGCGAAGATGGAATGTGGTAAGTTTTAATCCCACAGTAGCTGTGTTAATTGGTCATTATTCTATTCCGCTTATTCTCGCCGAGTACCGTGTTCTCCCGTGTAATTAGGTTAAGTAAATATATGCTTGAAGTTTGCTTGGTTTGATTGATCGATTTATCTAGAAGCACATTCAGTCGTATTTAATGGTTACTAATGACAGGTTGTATATGACGGATTGCGCAGTTCGAGTTTTGAACTCGAGATTGAAATGTTGTTACACAGTTTTTTCAGCAAGCTTTTGTTGTACAATCAACACGAACACGTTCGATTTGTTAACGTGGGTATTTATTTTGGGTATATTGTATGCTTACTTGTTCATTTCATTAGTTATGTCGGTTATAATTACATATATGTTTATATATATATATATATATATATATATATATATATATATATATATGTATATATGCATAAATATATAAATATAAAATTTTAAAATAACTACTTATATATGATTTATGGAAAATATCTTTTATAAATGAATAAATGTTTAAAAAATTAAACACTTAATGATATATTTTTTACATACTTTGAAGAAATTTACTATATTCTTAATTCGTTTATAAAATAATTACACATATGCACGAATATATAATTATACATATGCACACACGAAACATAAAATCTCAAATAATCGATTACTTTTTTCAAACCAAAGCAAAGTATAATGAATATCAAGAGATTACAAAATTATAGTGATTATAGTTGTTATGTCCAAGAATATTTTTTAAAAAAAATACTTATATATTTCAATACTTGGTGATACATAACGTTAAATGACAATATTTTAATTTGATATTTTATTTAAAGTAATTGTTTACCTACAAAAATCAATATAAGAAAATACTTAACTTACGTTGTCTTATAATAAAATATAAACGTAAAAAGTAATTAAAACGAAAGCATGGCTACAGAATAAATTCTCTTCTTCATGTAGGCCAAAAATGTTTTTTTTTTAATTTATTTCAAATAAATTGGTCTTTCTGAAACCGAATTCACAAACAATAAATGACAAATAAAAATAATTGTTGACTGCAATTAAGAGAGAAATACAGTTTGAAAATAATATCATATATATATTTGAAGAAGTTTAATTGATATATTTTTCAGTATTTTTCCACATTCAAATATATATATATATATTGGTGGATTTATTGATAATTTTTCTTATATTAAAGATAAACGATAATTTTATTCATAAATTTGTGTAACTTCGTTGATACTATTATAGAATTTATAAAAAGAAATATCGTTATTAACAGAAGATAAATTTATAAAATAGAATAGCTTGTAGTATTTAAACCTTTAATAAATTATGTACAGATTACTTTATTCACTAAACGGTTATAAAATATTTCTTTACACTCCGTATTTATAGTTTATTTTTTTGAATTTTATATTATAAAACATTTCGTAAGTTTATTTATTATTTTTTAAATAGTGACATATTTTTTATTTTTGAATATTGTACATTTATATTATATTTGTGTTTTATATTGTTTTTTTTTAATGTATTTTTTTGTAATTTTTATAGTGAATATATTCCATTAGTACGTTTTGTAAGAGGTCGTCCCTGCTTAAAACAAAGTTGGCATTTTCTTAATGTTGTTTTTTATCGTGAATTTCATTTATGTGGCATATTGATCTTTTTTATTCACTAGTCTTATTTTGGCTATAGTTGTAATAAAATGTGTATTGTTTTTTACCAGGTAATTGTCGATATATGTTCTTAGGTTATATAACATATATGCAGTCACATTAATTTGAACCATTTATAATTGAATTTTCAAAAAATGTTTTTTTCTCTTTACAGTCAAAATTTACTGTTATTTATTTCAGTAACAATAACTCATTATTCTGTATAATTTAAGTATGTAAACAAGATTAATGTTTTTCAAAATTTTTACAATGACTCGTGTTTTTTATCAACTTCAGTGCTTCTTTCATATTGTACGCTCAATTTTAGATAGTTGTATAGAAAAAAATGTATGTTTAATTAATTTTACCATAACGTCACAAATTTATTTCAATTTTAATTCTTGAAATCATATATTTTATTACAGTGACAACGTTAAAGTTCATTTGAAATGAAAAATACAATAGAATATACCAAATACTATATAATTTTAGTATTATCGAATTATATTATTTTTCAGTAATTTATTATTTAAGTTATTTTTCATTTAAATCGAATTATATTATTTTTCAGTACTAATATTACTTAGGGAAATATTTAATTCTCAGCTCTCTAGTTTAACTTCAATTGCATTTCCAAATACAGTTTATACTTGTATGTACAGTAATGTCAATTTCAGTTGCTTTCGCTATAAATGAAATTATAAAATTTTAAATGTCTTTAAAATATAAAACAATCCTATAACAATATAAAAAATACATAATTTGATTATAACGTTTTTTAGATATTGGTTTATATTTTCATCAAAACTGAATTAATTTTAAAAAACAAGTAATTGTAGGCATAAATTAAATATTTTCAAATTAAGTGACACATGTAGTTGAGCGATATAAGTATTTGTTGTAAACATAGGTTTGGTTTTTGCAATTATCAAGTAGTATATAATTTGAAACACTTCTTAATCATTGACCATTACAATAAAATTTTGTTACGATTTTCAGTTTGCAAAATCACTTCAAATACATATTTGATTTATTTCAATTCTTCCCTACTTGTACTCTCGTTACATCCAACAAGTACTTGTTTGTGGAAGCACAAAAATGCTAAGAGACAATTGATTTAATTTGACGCTTGGAATACCATCGAATTCCCACAATGGTGTTACAGCTTCAGTGCGTGGCAGCGTTTACCACAATCTGATAAACGGGAGATCAAAAAGAAAGATTGGATTTGCGCGACGATATGATATACCTCATGTGCATTATACCGAATCCTCCCGTTCCTCGTCTTTCTAGCAACCACCGCGGAGTCTCCCCAAGCCAAACCACCCATTCGACCGCCCCATCTGTTCAGTCGAATCGTCGTGTACGGTCGCGTCCCGACGCCAATCCAACGGTACCCCCATCGTCTCTGACATTTCTTATGCAAAACACGACATTTAAATGCGTGCGCACATATTTGTCGCCTCACGCACTCATATCGCGCCGCTCTCATCTCGATATCTTAAAGAGATATCCCTCTGCCGCTTTTGTTGTCATTGTAGTCAACATTCTCATCAGATGGATGAAAACGTCACGTATTATGAATATTTTGTGATTGGTCTCTCTTTCGTTCATTCCTTATCCATTTTTTCGTGATTTATTATTATCGACATTTTGATTTTAGGGAATGTATTCTTTTGATGTATAATAAAATAATCTGATGTATTTTTCATTAGTTATAAATATGTATGATTTATGTTGAATCAAACTTTTATTTCATTTATTTTTGATTGGAAAATATCATCGGTTTTCATAATTAAACATTCAACTATCAGCTCATTTTTGTAATTACTCAGAAATTATGGCATTATTGTTTCTATAACTAAATTTATTGTAAGAAATGTGCCATTTTTTAATTTTTTCAAAAAAACGCAAAAGTTTGTTAAAACTTTCCATTTACGTACTAGAGTGAAATTTATACTAAATGATTGTTTAGGCCAAGATTAGGAAGTAAATCCATATGTACGTTGATACAATTAGTATGTTTCCTTATAAGCTGGAAAATGTGTGATAGCCTTAGAGTATTATTATATCACTTAATTATCAGAATGCTTATTTATTTTAATTCCTAGACATTTCCAAAAATAATCAGGCAGAGAAGATGATAGCGATTGTATTGATAAACATCTAACAACGACTTAATATTTGGTGGCCGAAAAGTCCCTTTACATATTTTTTTCAGTATCAAAGTGTAACTGCAAGTAGTCTGACGATAAAAAGCCTTCTCATTTCTTAGATATTCCTCATGTAAGATGTAAAATCTAATTTTTTATTATTTTAGTTCCTATAAATGGTAACTAATAGTGCCTTTTCTATAGGATCACTTCTACGTAGTGTGACAATAAAATTGTATTTCAGAAGAATAATCCATCTCGATTCAAAATTTTATTTTGCCAATACGTAGCTTAAATACGCAGCTTGCGAGAGTACAGGGAAATCAAAGTAGTTTGCATACATTAATAAACATTTGACATCTTTTGCCATCTTCAACATATATACGAAACTCATATTTAAGATCTGCAAGTGTTTATATAGGCTACATTCTTTAAGCGAAGCACCGATACTATTTATGATTATTAGTAACAGATATTACTAAATAACTCAAAGAGAACAAACATTTAAAATTTTACGGCCTATATAATTTGAAGACGCAGCACTCTGGTAAATCGTCCTCTTTCCATTTTTTATTCTCTGGGGATTAAATAATTTACGCTAGGCCTAATTTCCATTTGCGAATGGAAAAACTTACTTAACGAAGGGAAAAACGATAACAGGAGTCTATTATGCAATATTATTGTACCGTTTGAAAGAAGATCTGAAACAAAAACGGACACTATTGGTACACAAACAGTACTCTTTCACCAGGCCAACGCGCCGTCACATAAATCGAACTTCGTAATGACAAAATTGTACGAATTAAGCTTCTAATTGATTCCTCATCCAACCTATTCTCCGGACTTGGTTCCGTGCGAATTCTCCCTCCTCCCAAACTTGAAAAATTAGCTCGGTGGGAAGAAATTCTCGTCAAATGGGAATGTCATTGTCGCCGTCAATACGCATTTCGAAGACTCCCTGGACCAAATGTTTGGTCCTCAATGGAGGCTGTGTTGAGAAATAAAATTGATCTTTTTACAAGAAACGACGTTTAACTATCTTTTTTACCATACTTATTAAACTACCCATGATATATATATATATATATATATATATATATATATATATATATATGTATATATATATATATATATATATATATATATATATATATTCTCGTACATTTATTATTGTGTCATGTGATGTCAAAATATTTAAATTCCCTTTACTCTCTTGCACACACACACACACACACACATATATATATATATATATATTCTCTCCCTCTCTCTCTCTCTCTCTCTATATATATATATATATATATATATATATATATATAATAACTTTCACAAATTAATTGGCTCTGACTGCACTCTATAAAAGATACGCTTTTTAATAGCGATGCCATCTAAATTCGAATAAATAAATCAATATAAAAGATAAGAAATTATTGAATATTTTCTTAAACACTATTGTAATATTTAAGGTATTAATTCATTTAAATATTATTGTCACGAAATGATCCTTTTTAGTTCTAGTGTTTTCCTCATTCAGTAAGACTATATTGCTTGCTCAAATTTGAAACAAGTACTGAATCTTTTTTATTAAAAAAGACTTCAGTTAATTTGTTTCCGTTAATTACTTTTAACGTATTTTTTAAAACTAAAACATGTTTTTTATTTACTTGAAATTGTGCTTTTCCTGTAATTTTTGTTTATTTTGTTTTCTGAATGTTTTTTTTTTAATTTAATAATAAAATTATAAACTTGAAAATTTTCACAATTACTTTTAGAATAAGTAACGAATTTATTCCTATCACAGCTAGTTATAATAAACCTAACAAAATTGTAATGAAAACTACAAAAAACAATTGGGATGCAGCTATTGAAATTACTGTTTTAAAATATGGAATCCAATCTCTTCAATCGGACAAAATGAGATTCTTCGAAGAGAAATAAAATGAAACATCATTAATATAAACGTATTAATATTATTATGTTTGCATTATTTTTTAGAATGACGTAATACCTATAAGGATATTAACATAAAAATGTGAATTATTTCCTTTCCAGTTTATTTTTTTTTAAAAAAATAAAATATATTATTAATTGAAACCATAAACAAATATTTTGGATTAAACTATATATATATATATATATATACATGTCTACGATATATAATTAAAGTCCAAACTAAATATCCAAAATAACATATGCTAACATAATATTGCATTTTCGTATGATATGTAAATATAGATATGAAAATTGTGTCACGCCCATTTTACGTAGTTAAAGACGAAAACCTTTTTCGACCGCTGCCATCCATTTCTGTCACAGTAACCGAACCCATCTCGCCTACGCGACTGTCAACTCTACCTCATCTATCAATTTCTGCGGTCTATCTTTTGTCCTAAACCACTACTTAACAATTTTCACTTAACACCCTCCATTTCTCACACGTGAGTAATATGTTTTCTACGAATAGGTCTGCAGATCTTACGTGTATATATAGGTTGACATGTTCATATAAATTGTCGTGTAAAATTAAATATTTGGCAATTAGTTTGATTTGTACCTTTCAGCGATGAATTTCCATTATTTTATAGATTTATCTCTGAGAAAGAATAATGATAGATGTGCGTATTTTAAACTATCGAGAATTATTGTTAATAATGCTTTATAAAAACGTTCATTGATTTGTGAAATCAAAATTAAATGTATATGTACAAGTATTGAAAATACATGTAGTTCTACAAATACTTAAAAAAAATCTTCCTTATAAAGTGAAAAAACATCCAAAAATAACACAAATATTTATAAAATTAAAAAATGAAATAATCAAATAGTATTTTAAGAATGCGATGATTGCTTATTGAAATATTCAATAGTGAATAATATCCTCGTTCATATTCATTTCATTTTCCTCTTGCATCTTTGTTTATAAATTAAAAAATTGTTTCCCATGGATTTTAACACTAGAACTACCGACTTTTAATATATACCTAGTTTTACCACACCCGTCAAATTTATGGATTTTTGATCATGTCAGTCATTGTACCTTTTGGTTTAGTTTATGTAAATAAAAGAATATAATTTAACAAGAAACGATATTTAATGCAATAATTCATTAAGTTTCAATAAAAAAAAATCTAACAAAAACAGTTTCTATTTGCATTTTAAGTATTAAACATTAGATATATACATATGTATGAATATAACTATGAGGCACATATTTTACAAATACTTGCTATATTAGATGAATACTTGCCACAAACATATTTGTTGCATTCATTACAGGTATAATTCGATCTATTTTTGTTGCACAATCGAATTTGGCAAGATTTACGTTCACAAGAACTGTTCTTGGAGTTTTCTGGAGTACAATCCATTGCTTTCCGTTCGTGTTTTTGGGCTAAACTGGCTATAAAAGCATATAATTCTTCAATAGTAAATTCCCAGTCCTTCTGTAAAATGTTACTGGCATCTAGCTCAGTGCAAGCTTTTATGTGACTCATCATTCGATTATCAATTAGAAGTCGAATTCACTACTAACGTTACCGAGCATAATGTTTCGCCTCGCAGAAACAGTTGGGCCCGAAGAGTCCTTGGATATGGTATATGATGGCAATCTACCAATACGGCCATCCACTAATTTTTCCCATTCAGTACCGTCGGCAGCAATGTCCACCTGCTGGCTTTTTTGGGTTTCACTATCCAATTCAGTATCTGAATAAATACGCAATCGTTTTCTGCATTTGTGACTCTTTTGGAGAATTTCGTCTTCACTCTCTGAATCTTCATTTTCATCTTCTTCATCTTCACTTTGTTCAATATCTCGTACTTCAATTTCAGCTTTAGCTTCTTCAAAGTCTGAAAAATCAGTTTTATTTTCCACTTAAGATATATCTAAGTCATGATTACTTGAATTAGAGTCCGAACAGTCTACATTTATACTAGTTAGTTTTTCAATTCTTCCAATAACTTTTTGCTTCCTGGAAATCGTTTCATAATTGCTTAGGATAGACCAAAAATAAATTTCAATTCGTTGTAAAAATACTTTTATACGTTTTTCACAGAATATACTTTTCAACAAGAACTTTACCACATTGGAAATACAACTGATAATGTTAGAGTCTTGATTACATCTACTAGTTGGAGCTATTAGTTCTAAACTGAAATAAAATTATATTCGGAACAAAATAAATCCACTTATAACGGTTGGAGGGGAGGATTGTTGGGGTTGCCATATGAAGGTTGTAGTTTATTCAATATAATCTTTATATGACAAATGTTCTTCAAATTTTCAGGAAATGTCTGAACGCGATGTACAAATGAATGTAAATACGTATTGTATTCTATCTTTTCATAAATGGTCCATAAATTGTTATAAACTTTAAAATTGCTAAGCCCGTCATTTTGACGTGTTTTGGTATAATTATGTATAGGTCAGAGAGATTATGGACGTTAAAGTGGCTTAGTGGAAATTGAATAGGAATATGTAACATATTTATGTTGCATATTTATTGATACTGTTTTATATCCATGATGCATTCTCAACTTTTTAAGCAAGTTTTTAAGCGTGTAATACAGAAAATATATTCAGTTTTTTTATTCTACAATAACGAATAATATAGATCTTGGTTGACTACTAAGACACGTTTCAGCTCAATACTATAACATGGTTCAAACAGTGAAACTAGTCGCAGTGAACAGCGTTTTAATGGGCCACACCTACCTAGAGGCTTCAAAAAAGGGTTTAAATTCGGAATTTGTTTTCTCTAAAAATAATATAATAAATAGATAATGAAACGATTTTTTTTAATGAAAGGTGTATTTATTGAAAAAAATTTGTAAAAAAAATCAAAGATATTAAAAAACAAAAAAAATTTGTCCGCCAATAAAGGATGGCATTTTTTTTGAGTTCATTTGTAACCGTTGTCCAGCTTAAACCGACCATCCGAAATCAAAACATTAAACAGAGTTTTAAAGTTAGTTACAAGTGTAATAGATCCGAGTTCACCGATTTTCAAAATCTTTATTTTTTAAAAAAAATGGCACCGAGCGAAACTTAAACATGAAAAAATCGGTGAAAAATGTCACCATTTTTACTTAAATATTTCAGGTTTTTTATAATTTTAAAAAATAAAAACTATTCGATTAATAATGTTTCTTATCGTATTTCCTGTAAATTCCAAAACAATCAATTAATCGGTTCTTGAAATATACGGGACACTGTCTTCGAAAACAGTATTAGAAGGGAAATGCGTTTAAAATCACAAATATGGTTCTGCTGTAGTTAGTTAAGTTAAGAATTCTTAGCTTTACCTCTAGTCGGCGATTCCAGGCCCTTTCACAATTTTACAGATATCAATAAAAAATGTGCATATTTTTAAGACATTAACAATATGAAAATGCAAAAAATCGATTTTTTTCAACGTTGTAGGTAGGTGTAACTAAGGGGTTGCACCTACCTATAACTTTGAATTTTTTAACTCATCAGGATGAAGTTTACCAGTACAATAATATACTGAATATTACAAAAAGATGAAGACGAGATTAAAGACATGATTTTTCAATTCAGAAAAAATGAAATCATGTGAAATAAATTGAGATGTTAATCAGTTTTACATATTTTACACTATTTATTCTAACTCGTTTACAATATACTATATTTCGTGTAATATTCTCAATTAATTTCATCAAAAAAAATCGTTATTAAACTTTGATATTTTTAAGCTGATATTCCAAAATGTTTATATGTTCATTACTTCAATACAGTATAAAACATTAATAAATTAATATACGCTTTTTTAAATGTAAATTTCATTGTTAGTTTACAATGAAGTAACGTTTGATATATATTATGTTCATAAAATATTTTGTTATATGTCCATCAACTTACTAATTACAATACAACATGTGACATGATACAAGAACAAAACATATTATACAAATATTGAAATTAAATATAAACAATTGTATTATGACAGTTTATAAAAACATTACAACGGTATAGACTGTTTGCGGAGACGTACTGAACCGGTTTATCGACGAAATACATAATTCATAGCCATAAATGTATTCAAAATACATATGCTTCTTCACTTTAATCCATTCTTAATTAAATATTTGTACTCAACTTCGGATTGCATTTATATATTCACTTCTTTACGTAGTTATTATATACATTCATTGTAATACCACAGTTTATGTACACAGTTTTTAATTAATTTTAATTTTCAACGTTCAGAAAAAGTTTTTGATTTTAAAAATATCTATTTTAACAGTTGTGAAAACACACTGTGCATAAATAATAGTCAATAAGTAAGTTGTCATTCAAATACAAAGTTGTATTTTACATTGATAAAATTAATAATATAGCTGTATATTTTAGGTTCGTATAACTTTCTTGTAATTAATTTTCTATTTAAAAGTCATTTTATATAAACTAATATATTTGTATTAATCATTTTTGAAATTTTCTTTTCTTGTAGTATGTATATATATATATATATATATATATATATATATATATATATATATTATGTATGTGTGTGTGCGTGTGTGTGTGTGTGTATTAAGAGTTCAACATTGATCGTATAACGATCTTAAATTTCGAAAAAAATACGATCAAAATTCTTACTGATAATAATTTAGATTTATAAAACGATAAACTAAAACTGTAGAACGCGTTATGTAACGCCATTATTTTTTATATGTAGGGTAAAGTCACCAGTAGTCGACCACCAAAGCAATATTTTATATTCAAACGATTTTATTTGTACTGATATGTACTTTTCTTCACAACAAAAGACTGTTTTATTATCTTCGAATACATAAAAAACAAAATAAAATATAAACTCAGTCAATGTTTAATATTATTTATGTACAGACTTTATTAAGTCAAAAGTAGTGATACAAAAAACACTATTTTACCGACAAGTCTCCATTTTCAACCTGAAATTTAACCTGTTATTATCCTAGAATATTTTTGTAACGATTTAAATTTACTAAGCTCACATTTAAATTTTTTATCACAAATATATTCAAAATTACTGTAAAAAAGTCAGTATACTTAAAAAATAGTTAATGCACTTTAACAATTTAAAACAAGTTACTACAAATGTAATCTAAATTATTTTCATCAATGTCATTCCCTAAATCTTTTCATAAATGTTATCTGTATATTGTTCTTTTTTTTAATTTTCTTGATTTATTTAAAGATTTTTAAATGCAACTTCCATTTCGAATTTAATTCAATATTTTTTCTTAAAATAATTAATTATTTTTTACTCCTTCATAAACCGTTATTAGTCAATTAATGAATGTACACTATATATATATATATATATATATATATATATATATATATATATATATATATATATATATATATGTGTATATAAATATGTATTTTTTACTTAAGGCAATTTGAAATGGTCGTCAAATTATATATATATATATATATATATATATATATATATATATATATATATATATATATATGTGTATATATATAATATATTTATATATATATATATATACACACACACATCCATACATCATGCATACACACATACACACACACATACACACATAACACACATACATATAAGTTTTTCAATTAATTTTTACTGTTTTAATATAAATGTATTCAAATAATTGATATATATATTATTAAACAATATGAAATTTAATATAAAATTGATACTACTTGAATGATTAATTTAAGATAAAAAATGTCTGCGGATTCAATTGTTTTATATTATTATATTGGTTTAAGACAAAGTTTATAAATATTTATTAGAATATAATAATCGTCGAGAACCACAACGGTATAATAACGTATAAAATATACGTATATCTCCTCGAATTAATAGTTTCAATATCGATTGGAAAAAATTTATTTTTTTTAAAAAAAGAGTACGTCACGGTTGAAACATGTATAAACTTTATACGGGTATTTTTCTATGTTTACATCTGTGCATCCGCATATGAAGTCGACATTATATTAAACGAGCCGGTTTTGAATTACAAATGCCAGCTTTACGGGTTGTACCGCAAAAGGATCACGTCGTTGAGCCGCGTATAGCTCATCTATTCAGAACACAACGATACCTTTCAACATGTACGCTGAAAGTAATACGAAAATCCTGAAAAATCCATTTCTGAAGTAACGTGCACACGGGCATAGTGTCGCGTTAAATGTGCGTGAGTTTATATCCCGTCGAAGAGAGTCTTTCGAAATAGAATCCTTAAGAATAAATAAAACATTCGTGTGTCTATAGAATGAAATACATATATATTTAATAGCTCGTTCGGTAAGTAAGTAATATCGAACAACTTGCCGCCTAAATAAATATTCCTATGTACGTATATTTAATCTGATGTTTTTTTTTTCCGTTTCTTAAACACATGTTTTCTCTTTTATATATACATTTTCTAAATCCATCGAAATAATTACTAAAAATGATAGAAAAATTATCCAACAATTTTTCATATACATTTTATACACTAAATTTTGTACAATATAATCAACTATTACTGTATGAAACTGAAACTAAAATTTTAAATACATCAATCAAATTAAATGAGAGATTAACTTTTATTCCATCATTTTTTTAAAAAAAATGTAATTTATATTATACATTATCTCTCTCTCTCTCTTTCTATATATATATATATATAGAGAGAGAGAGAGAGAGAGAGAGGACAAAATTGTATCTAAATAACTGCCGTGATGAGCTATGATCTCTGCACCTTACTGATTCGAATTTTAATTTTGTAATTTATTATTTAATTTGCATTAATAAATTTATTATTCTTAAAAATACCTAAAATGATATTTAGTTTTTATCTGGATTTTGAACTTGATACCAATTTCGGTATTTGATAGTAAAATTTTTTTATAAAACATTACCTTTAATTTCAATTACATCATCCTTCCCGCTTACACTCTTAATAAAAATATTCAATTTAAAAGTATCTTTATCAAAATACAGTAAATGTGACAAAAAATAACACAAACGGAAGTTAAAATTAAATTATATATATATATATATATATATATATATATATATATATATATATATATATATATATGTTTTCAATGACGAATACCACTTGTAAAGAGTGGAGATGATATAAAATGTACACGCTCAAATAAAGTCATCAGATACGCTCATATACAACAAAAAAAATTACAAACGCTATCCCTCGACAAACGTGTCGGAATTCCACTGATACTCCATCGGTGCCCGATCCTCTTTTCGGCGCCTTCACCGACGGTATTAAGCCGCTTTCTGGCGTGCACTTTAGTGATTTCATTTTGAAATACTTCCACGGATTTTGCTCTTTCTGCTTTATACTCTGGCAGTAGTTATGTGCCTCCTCGTCTCTTTTGATCGTTAGTACATACATACATACACAGGCATACATAGTCGTGGTGTTTACCTCCCATCATCGACGTCCTGACACCCCGGCTCGCATTCATACCAGATTTCACATATCCGAGAAATTGTTTGAAGTTTCTTCAACGATCGAGTTTTAGTTAAGTTAATAATATGCAGCGGTGGTTTCGGCTGTTTTATCTGATATTTACGAAGAAATCTCTACTCGTTTTACATATTTTAATCGCTTTCCATTATTATTCGCACGAATTGTTTTATAAAATGTTATCGAATCGAAAATATTTCTCGATTTTATACGTCCAGAATGTTTTACATTATTTTGTACGATGTTTCAGTCGAAACTTCTATTAAACGCGTGCGATTTTATAGAAGCGGCTTTCGAGTAGGCTCTGTAAATTAATTAGTGGTTCTTTTCACTTTCAGTTGAATATTTAACAAGTCGAATAATTCACTGAAACTTTTTCGAAAATAACAAACAATGTTACAGAATATTTACCTTAAATAGATATTCTTTATATAAATTCATAAATGGTTTTGAAAACTGTTTCTAAACGAATGATAATCCGTTTTAATACAACTGGTTTTAAATATTTAAAAGAAAAATAATTTGAACAAGACTAATAAATTTAATTAATATTATTATGAAATCAAATAAAATCTTGAATTACATCAGCTTTAAGTTGTTTACTCGAATAAAAACACATCAGAATTTATATCCATGTTCAATAAGAGGAGGATTAAACTCGTAAAAACTAATTTCTACTGGGTTATCGATAATGTTATTAAACTGTTTTTCATTTGAATATCCTCTTGTTTAAGAACTTTCAAAGAGATATAAAAAGATAAAAAAATTATTGAAAAAAGTCTAAAGAGTATAGCAAGTAGGTTAAAACTTACCATCTTAACTTGTTTAAAAAAGTTTAAATATATTACATTCAATTTCCATGTAAGACCTGGCATATTTATATTAAAAGTTCACATGTTTTCTATTGATTACCTCGAAATGCTTATTTTTCAGTTTCTCAGTAAGCCTTCTTAATTTTCAGAAGTAAAAATTAGCGAAACTGTTTAATTAGTTAAAAAAAATAATAATGAAAATTACCTCAACATTCTTACCAAATAAATAACAAAATCTGAAAGTATACTTTAGAACAAATGTGGGCAAACTACGGCCCGTGGGTTACATGCGGCCCGTATTAATGACTTGTGTAGCCCGTGCACATGTGTAAATTTTTTAAATTTCACCACAAATATGTTAAATTATATAAACAAACAATAAGTTCCCGTTTCATCAAATTCTGCAGTAACGCAGTGATTTTTTGTGAGATTAATAAATATGTTCTTGTTTGGAAAATAGTGGTTTTTATTTATTAAATTTAGATTTTATACAGTAAAGTTATCCTCCGTCCTCTAAAAAATCTCAGGTGTACCCCACTCGACTTTTCGATACTATTTTAGTATGTAGCCTATTGGTGGGGGGAGGGCAACAAATTTGGAGGCAATGGCAGTGGTAAGGATTGTCCATGAAAATTCGATAAAAATAGAAAGTCGGTTTCAGGAATGATCGAAATACTTTCCTTTATTATGAGTGTCTCATGTATCGGAAAGTAAAAACATTTTTTTTACATACGGCCCGCTAGAGTCCGTGTTGCTCGCGGTCAGAAAAGTTGTCTCACCCCTACTTTAGAAGTGAACATTAGTATTAAAGTTCATATTCACATCCTTTTCTTGGATGAACCTCTTTCGTGTATGGTTTTTGTGTAGAATCACTTTTCATCACTTGATACCAATCGACTTAAAAGCTATGTTTTTGCTTTGCGCTCGACAATATAAAGATCAAAACTCTGTTCATATGATTATTCTCAGATAGATTGTACAATAATCAGACATAGTTATATGATATACTTCTGTGGAATAAGACCTCATTTCTTCCTCTTCAATTTCCAAAGAATATTTCAGTTTGAATTCATCTTTTGAATAATATATATCCAGAATGAAAGCAACTGAACCAACATTTATGTTTCATTTCATTAATAAGATATTTAACAATGATGTATAAAATATAATTTCAATGGATTCTGTAAATTATAGGTTTTTACTATATATATATATATATATATATATATATATATATATATATATATATATATATATATATAATGTAAATGTATCTGCACGTTTCCAAGGCACTACTATTTTTTTTAAATCATATAATAGACAATTACGAATACCCACTTTATCGGTTGATATATTTTCATCGCAAATACGAAAAAAATAAATAAATCCCAAATCTGAATTTAATTTTCTTTGAAACCTTACTACAATTAATTTTCACTTGGATGCATTGAATGCATGTGTTATTACTACTATTAATAATTTATTAGTGCTTCGTAACAAACAACCAACTCATCCACAAATAAAAGGAAGTTTTACATTTAGCCTACAACATATTTCAAATTTAAACAAAATGAAAAATATTTTTCACGTCCTTTAATAACATCAATGTCATTAAGCAACAAAACTTATAAACGATTGCCTAACATCCTAACATCCTTACCAATATACAGTTAACAAAACTCTAATTCTCGTCAGAATGACGCTGTGACATTCCGTCTGGAGTCGCCGACTTGTTCATCTTCTCACTGATTTTCATCAACAGACTTCTATTCCTCTCTTGTTAATGTCGCTCTTGTCTCTTGTTAATGAAACTTCAAAAGTCAAAAACCATAGATTTGTACCTGGCACTTTTATCTATATTGTTCACTTCGTATTAGGATAATTCTAGCAGTTTTGTTCAGTGGACACGCGCAAGTTGAAAAATATAACAACGGCCTGATATAACTAAAAAAAATCAAGTTAAAAAAATTCGTTCAACTTGTTTCTAACAATATAATAATTTCTTAAAACGAAACTTCTTTAATTGTAAGAAAAAATAAATTATAAGATGTTCCATCTTGTTCACTACATTTCTTTGTCAATTCATAACGTTCTACGTATACTATAGAACGGGAACAGTTCTGATAATTCTTTTACATTTCAACCGTCCTATCTACCATATATCTAGATTACGTTTACAAACTATATACATTAAGAAAATTCTATCATTGGTAGATACTTAGAATATGTAATAATATATCTATTCATAAATTTTAAAAAAGGCTTCTTTGTAATCTGTATTAATGTGAAATATCCTACAATTTTCACAAATACTAGATTACGGGAAAAAATATTAAATTAGTATAAATCTTCTCTTAATAATATTAAAATAGTAAAAAAAAACATGACAAGCAACATTTCTGAATTTTCACATTGAAAATAACATAATTTCTATCTAAAAAGTATCAAAAACGCATTTTATTAAAATAACATCTTTTTGATATATTATAATTGACAATGTCAATTCTTTTGAAGTATTAATTTCATAAAATGGTTATTAAGTATAATTTAATTTATTGTCTATACAATTATCGTAATAAATTGAAAAAAAAACAATAAAACAGTCAATCACAAATGCAAATTACATCCCAAAGTAAAAAAAAATATTCTTATAAAAGTAAGAAGACATTCTTTATTAATTGTAAATTGATTGTTTTTATTCATAATAACTTTTTATTCATAACTAACATAGAAATCAAATAAATTACAGTTTAATTTATAATTTCAAATAGAATAAACATTATATTCAACATAAAATATAGTTACACATACTACTGACTCTATCAATATGTATATATATATATATATATATATATATATATATATATATATATATATATATATATATATTATAAAAGTATGCGGATATAAATACTCAAATAAATATTTTATAAAATACGTAAACGTTCGAAAAGATCCTCTTGAAAGGGTCAAGTTGATCACGTGCTCGTCTTAACACAAAAAAACATTTGTCTAAAAATATTCGAATTTATTTATTCATATGTTATTTACGACATATCTTGAAAAGAATGTTAAGTTCAGTGTCCAAATAAGTAGCCGGCCGAAATTTCAGAAGAAACTTAAATACATCATCAAAGAGTTTCTTGTAAATATATCAATTATACACAAATCTGACGCGTGCTATACAAGATCAACTTGTAATTCATGACAAAGCTTCGTCTATGTTTAGATCTTAAGTAGACTGGACATGTTTCCTCCTACACATCCATTTTCGAACGAACAGTATTAAAGTATCTTCTTACGTGTACTTTTACAAGACATCTCTAGTCTTACATCTGTAGGAAAGAAAAATAAGATTTAATAAGAGAGTGTGTACAAAACGCGATGTGTTCATTTGGTGTATCTACTTGTTTAATATTTTTGTTTTTTTCTCTTTTTATCATACAAATGTGTGTGTGTATATATATATATATATATATATATATATATATATATATATATATATATATATATATATGTATGTATACATTTATGTAAATATAATACATATGTATGCGTATATACAATTTACATACCATATGTTGTAATGCTGTAATTTTCTTCTAAAAACAAATATAAGGGAAATTTTGTGAAACAACATTTATTTTCTTCATAAATGAAAACATAAAATGTTCATTTTATACAGCGTGATAGAAAAGTAACTTTATTTTTTCAAATTGTTACTAAAGATAAAGTATGATTACAGTGCAAAATCTATGGATAATAAACAATTATTAATAAACCAACTAGAGAGAGATTATTTTGTCACCAATTCTAAAACCGCTAACCATCTAGAAAAATAATAAGTATACATACATTACTAAAATTTCTATATATAACTTTATTGTCTTATTTGTTAGTTCAAATTAAATTTTTGAAAAATATATACTATTTTTTTTAATTTCGAATAATTTTTAAAGTGTAGTGTTAAAAATAATTTGGATATTATAGTTCTTCTAATAGATCTATCTAGTTATTTATTATTTTTTAGTAGATTAAACGAATGTACTTTGATACGTTATTTATTAAGTAAAAAAGATTTATGATATTTGAAATAGAAAAAACTGACAGGCATTAATTCAAATGCAAAAATTAGTATTATATTACGTCATTCATTAAATGATTTTAATTCTATTTTTAATTGACTCATTTATTATATTTTTATGTACACATTAATTATAACTTCTTTATTTTATAACGTGTTATCTTTTTTTTAATAACCAAAGAGAATATTTTCACGAATAAACCATTGATTATTCAAACAACAAGAAATATGCTGATTCTGCATAATTGGGTTCATGACTTGTGATCCCTGTTATATAATTACAATATACTCCTATAAAACAACACTCGATGCTCTCCCAATTAGTCAGTGTTCCAATATTGACGCATCTAATCATAATGCCTGTTTGATTTATTAAGAGTCCGCACACTTTTACCATTTAAAGCGAAAGGGCGGTACTTTTGAACAACAATTTACAGCGGCATATGTTTTTAATTTATTGTATTAATCAGACTTAGTCATTGAAAAACAGACATGCTTTTATAGTTGTATACCAAATGGTTATGTTTGTCGCATCTTGCATGTGTTTTTCTTTTTTATTTATTTATTTTTATATTATTGAAATACGGTTCTTGTTTGTGACGTATAGATATTTGCAATCGTGCCTTTTCAAGAAACATATATGAGTGATGTACTGCTACTCAAAATAAATAAAAAAAAAAAAAACAAATCTTATTTATATTTATAATAACTGTATTCTCCACAAACATATATAATGTTTTTTAAAATATAAAAAAACCATTATATTTATTTAACAACTATGATATATATATATATATATATATATATATATGAATTTTTTTAAAAACAATACACCTTTTTTATATTTCTTCTTTAAAATATCAAAATAATACTTAATGAAAAAATAAATACTACTCGAAAAAATATTGGCATTTAACATATTTTCGTTCAAAAAAGCACAGTTTCATAATATAACATAGTTTTATTTTATTCTTATTAATATAATAATCTTGAACAAATAAGAACACAGTTATACAATATCTCAGTACACACATCTCAGAACATACAATATCTCAGTTTTATAAATTCCTACATTATTTTTTCATTTTCAGGAATTAAGCACCTGATGACTTTTTAAATAAGATAATTTTATTTCTCTGATATATCTCTTAAGGACCTTCAAAATAACAAAACTCAATTTCTTTTTCGTCAAAAGCTACATTTGTTTTATAAACGTATATTTGGAAGCAAACTGATCAGTCGTTTCAATTAATACCTATAAAACTTGGACAATCAAGTACACAACTTACATAAATATTGTCGTTTTGTTTGGGGTACTATTCTTTTTCACAAAAACGGAGCAGCATAAGAAACTAATAAAAGTAAATTAGCATTATTTATAAAAAGCTAATAATAAAATATTTAGTATAAGCCATCGATTTTACATTGAATTGAAAACTAAATAATTGTGCTGCAGAATACCACATTTGACAAATTTAATGAATTTGAAATTATTAACATCGTAGCCAGAAAATTGTTCAAACCTTCAATTCTTTGACATGTATTTCTTCATAAGAAAATTCTTTTGAATTTCACATTTATTCAGATAGTTAGATCAAATTAGATCTAGTTATTAAGTTAAATAAGATTTGTTTAGATCAAAAAAGTCAGTTTCCAAGAACGATTTCAACAAATTATACTTTCATGATTATAACTCAATCATATAAATAAAACTGAATTAAGCTTTATTTCAAGTTTAGGTTTTATTTGTTGAAAATTTTTCACAGGTAAAGTGGGATTTGACTCATAAAATCGAATACTATATTAAAAGTATAAATTCAAACTGTTGATAATTATGTAACAAAATATTGTCAAGAATAAAACTTTTAAAAACACTATCTTCTGTGCAAAAAATTAGCAAAAATATTTTTTTTCAAATCGTAACGACTCTATTTTAAACTTAATCCTCAATTGAATTTATGAATAGACCATTCTATAGCACACTTATTTAACATGCATTTAATTTTAAAATCGTTGACCTGAAACAAATACTCTATACATTATAATGAAAATAATTGAAATAAGATATATCTAAACAGTTATATTTTAAAGGAGTTATAACAGAAAAATTAAACCTTATTTAAAAAAGGTTATAAGATAAATGTTATTATTTTTATGTCAAGAATCATACATAATTATTTTTATTTATTTATTGTATCCTCTCTCCTCTCCCCATATATATATATATATATATATATATATATATATATATATATATATACATATACATATATATATATATATATATATATATATATATATATATATATATATAGCTTGTTTATGTTTGCATATTCTGTTATGAATGCAACACACGTTGTATTACATTAAATGTATTGTGTCTACAAGTCTCCGAAATGTAATATTTTGTACGTTGAATTCAGCCCATATAGCAATTGTTAGAATTTCGAAGGTATAGTTTATCTGTTACATTTAAATGATGTACTTAAACAAGTATCGAACTGAAACTACTACGATGAACATTTCTACACTTCCTGTGCAAGTAACAGTTTTGACATTGTTGCGTTGAAATCATAACGAACCCCATTCTCACTAACACAATGGCACTGGCGTGAAACGTCAAGTCGAATCGTCATTATATTGTCATGGATATTTGAAACACGCAAGCAATGTGCGTTGGGATTAACAGAAAATTCGCTTATATAGATTGAGTTCTCTTTATATAATATCGTTTTACAGCTGGTACAGTTGAAATCATTGTTGTAATCTGACATTTGTATTGATTTTATTGATAGGATTAGTGTAATGCCACTTTTAAATTATGAAAATGGAAATTTTTATCCGCACAGGATTTTTTTACTAAACAGTTTAAGATTTTTAATTAAATTATTTGTTTTTACCTAATATTCTAGTTTAGCACATTGATAATCCATTAATCGCAAACCATCGAATTTGGATTTTGGTCATCAATTTAATATCATTTCATGTTTTTTTTATGTGTGTGTATGTTTTTTATTTCTCCGTGTAGTTAATATTAGTAAAAAAATGAGTAACAATACTAATTAAATCTCTGTAAAAGTAAAATGTAATTTTTCATTATAACTTTACGTAATTACTTAATTAACTGTTTAGCGCATTTTTCTTCCAGTTTTTTTTTTTTTTTGTAAAGTGACTAATTATTTGTCATGAGCTCATTCAAGATAATGACATAATCGACCGAATGACGTAATTAATTCAAAATCATAACTCTGAATAATTTTAAGTATCATGTTGATTTTGAAGATGGATATTATTATTTTATGCAGAAAGGTTCGTTCAGATGAATCCTACCGTTTTGCATGCTTCAATTAATTTTCAGATATATTCCAATAAAAAAGTTATTTGTTTCTTACATGCTTTACAAATGAATACAAATTTTTTACTTATCATCGCATTCGTATACTACTATTGAAGATAATTTTTTACTGTTCTATACTTCAAGCTTACTTCGATGCATTTCAATTCTTTTTCTCTGCTTTATCATTATTATATCATGCCATATTTCCCAAGAAAATAACAACATTATTGTATTCTTAATTCGTTGATATATTTCTTTCTATTTTTATACGGTTCTGTATCTAATTCCATTTTTATTGTTAGTAATATTTCAAAAAATGCAATCAGAGTGATTAACTGTTTCAAATAACCAAACCAAGGAAGTGCAAGTACTTAATTGGATCTTGTATGATGAATATAATACTTCTTTCGACTTGTGTTCTTTACAATCGAGCCGCTAACATTCCTAGCAAATATAATTATTTATTACTATATAAAATTATATACAAATATAATTTAATATTACACTAGTTAAACGCATTCAAAAAAGTTAAATACATTGCCATCAGTTTAGTAATGTATGTGTATGCAATAGCTAAATTATTCAAATTTTTTCAAGAATATTTGAAAATTAAAATTTTACTATAACTTGTGTCTGTATATATATATATATATATATATATATATATATATATATGTATATATATATATATATATATATATATATATATATATGTATATATATATATATATATATATATATATGTATATATATATATGTATATATATGTATATATATATATATGTAATAATATATATATATATATATACATATATATATATATATATATATATATATATATATCTGTGTGTATGTATATATATATATATATATATGCAAGTAGTGTAATTAAAAAGAAAAAAATTATAAAATCATATTCAGAAAATTCTTCTAGAGACCTATTTCTTTAAAAATATACTTTTTCCATAATTTTTTTCATTTGCATAAATTAATTTAGATCAATTGAAGTCGTCGCACATTAAAGGATTCGGGGGACTAATGTGGGATTTGTACTCTCACAAGGTGCTTAGTAATTGAAATATAAAATTAAATTTTCTTTTTTTTGATTATATTAAACATATTCCAAAATGACTATATTTGCTTATTATTACCATTATTTATTATATTAGTAAGAGATATTACGTAGATATTATAATTTTTATTATAAATTCAAATGAATTGACTTTAAGTTAGATTAAAAAATAATAGCAATAATAAAGAAAAAAATAAGTTAATACACACACACCCTGCTCGCTGTGCTCGCAGGGGGAGAAGCCCGCTAGTATATATATATATATATATATATATATATATATATATATATATATATATATATATATATATTTGAAATTCACATAGTAATTGATATAACACTAAGTAATTATATTATTGATGTCTGTTTTAAACAATATAATTTTAAATAAACACAAAAAATATAATTAGAAATTAAACCATTAATATTTTCTAATATCCGAGTAGTCACAAATTGAAAAAAATAGTTTAGTTATTCGTTGATATTTCAAAATGTGAACGTTCTTGCAACTGAACACAAAAAATTGAATACCGTTAATATTTTTCATTATCAGAGAAAATTACAAATTCGATTCTCTATATTATTCGATCAGCATATATATATATATATATATATATATATATATATATATATATATATATATATATATATATATATATATATTATCTATACAATAGAGGATTATTTCAGTATTCGTTGACCGAACGTACTAAGTAATAAAATGTTTTTCTGCAACGCCAGTCGATTGTATGAACGGAATCTCGATGTTTTTGTCGTTTGTCAGATATCAAAAAGCTCTCTATTTGAACGTGAACGTACGGTACGACCGTACCTACGTTTTATAGAGAAATCTAGGTCCTACATAACGGTACACGTACGACGACAGTTCTTGTCGACAACATATGTGTTTGATATGAGAAAAATCTTTATGACAAGGACACACAGAATGTCAACACGGCAGCGTACTTATTGTTGGATTGCGCTGGACATGTTTCACATACACACGTACAATGTATGTTTTGTGACCCTTTTGTGGACATACTTATAATTAAAACTCAGCAGGGCACATTCTTGTAAAACTACAATGCGTCTATTATTATTATTGCCGTTTATAATGTGTATGTGTGACGGATATTGTAGCTTTTTGTAAAAGGATGATTGTTCTACATAGTAGCATAATATCAAGAATAAGGATAATAGAATCCTGCAAGTATACGTTTAAATAGTTGGCTTTTAATTTATATTAGACATATCTTTTGAATTTGAAAAGATATTTTACTTTAAAAAAAAATTAAAATAAATATTATTACTTTAATTTATCAAAACATTTTCAGACCCCTTTTATACGTTTTAAGCTTACAAAACTCCATATATAAAATCTGTTCAGATTAAAACATTTTCTTTTCGCTATTTTAACAAAATAATAATTTTATTATCATCATGATGTGATTTCAGTTGAAACTATTTGTACAACAAGGTTCAATGTCTTCATTGTTCAATCTCTTTTTTGTACATTTTATACGAAAATGATTACTGATAAACTATAAATACAACTTATGAGTATCATACGCCACTAATTTCTGTATAAATATGATATTAGAAGGCGCTAATTCAAAATACCAGTTAACAGAAGATGAACGAATGTGTTGTTAACACATATCTCTTTCGATAGACCATGATGAATATATCAGATTGTGTGCCAAAACATCTACAACTAATCGTTTTAACATGTTAAAACCGGGTATATTGTTTTTTGATAGACACATGCAAAGTTGGGAGATGTTTCTCCTGATTTTTTTTCTCCTGAATCATGAGATGTTCGTTTTTATTAATTCACACAATATTTACATTTAAAATATGGACCTTTACCTGTCGTTGAAAATAGACAATTTTTGACTTGAATTATCTGACTTACGAATATATGAGATTTAGCAACATATGGTTTCTGGTAGTTTTTTTTCAGTTTTCCGTAAAAAACACACATCTAGTCATACGAAGTGAAGGAAGCAGATTAAAACAAAAAAATATTTTGTATGGTTATGGAATTTTCAATACAACAGAAAAATTCATACCATTGATCAAACTTTATTCCTAAAGATGATAACACATTTATAGCTTCATACAATAATTACATAGCAGTTCAAAAAAAATATGAAATTATCAAAGTGTTTACACAACCGAATACATGAATATTATAAAAGAAGCAAGGAAGAAAAATACATTCTACATCATTATAACGAAAGACATTTTTTTGATTTTGAAGTGTAACCAGGAACATTATGATTTATTAAAAAATAATACATGACAAGAGGTACGAAATTTATTTTAGTAAAGTGAAATAGATAAAGTAACCGAATTTAGTAGAATAAAGTATATTCTTTCTTTGAATGATGGCAGCTAGTGTCCTTTTTACATTTTTAGAACTATGCGGTGCGTTTTTAAACTAAAATCCATTTTGTAATTACCGCGGATTAAACATAAATGATACCGCGCATGCGTAATAACTTTACGTGTGCCAGATAAATACCAAATATGTTAACTGATGCACACAATCAGAAAGGTATGGATTCAGTTAATCAATTTTTGCAACACCAGAAAAATGAATGAGACGACTTTTTTATCCACATTGTCACAATTCATATAGTAATTGATATAATACTAAATAATTATATTATTGATATGTGTTAAACAATATAATTTTTATAAAACACTTGTTAAGACATAAACACAAAAAATATAACTAGAAATGAAAATATAACATAATGAAAATATAGTAAGATAAGACCTGGCTTTCCTACAAAAACGTCGAATTAAACCATCCGTCAATATAATTGCGTTATTCGTCGTCCCCGAAGGCAAAGAAGTTTGAGCAAACACATTCGATCACGAAAATCATGACCACCATGTTCTCTGGGATAAAAAATGCGTCTTGCTTGTTAATTTTCTTGAACGTGAAAAGAATGCGATTGTGTATTGTGAAACTTAGTGTGACTTCAATGTGATGTGTATTGTGAAACGATAAAACGATACTTAGACGTTCCATTCAAAACAGTGGTGTGGCTTGTTCCAGTGGGATTGTGCTTTTGCACAATAATGATTGACTTCATATCGCAACTTCAAGTGTTCTAATATTGCAAGATTTTAGATCGGGAATTTTTGATCAGTCACCCTACAGCCCTGATATCACGCCAAGCAATTTCCACCTGTTATAGTACATAAAAATGGCTCACATTTAAACGCTTTCAAAATGACGAAAAACTGAAGATAAGCTTCCAATTCATTCAAGTCAAAAGCGGCGGATTTTTTCGAGACGAGAAGAAGGACGCTGATGCCACGATACCAAAAATGCGTAAAATCAATGATAACTATGCGCAAAAATAATGTACATATGTAGATGTTCTTTTACCTTTAATGAATCATTTTTATCATTAATGTTTTTTATAAATTGCTGAATGGACCTTACTTTAAAAACGTATTCATTCTATTTTTGACACTTATTTGTCAAATAATAAAAGTTTTACTTAATATACTTTAAATTTAATTTTTTCAAAACATGAAATATATAAATTACATCTTAGATATATATTCATTTATATAAATATATAAATTACATCATGAGTATTTCCAATTAGTTTTTTAAAAAAAATTTGAACACAAAGATTCATTAAGACGATTTTAGAAAGTCTTATTTTCTTTAGTAAATTGTGCATCTATGCATTTTATTTGTAATTCACTCTGTTTGATTTTTGTTACTATAATATTTTTTCAGTAAAATAAAAATCTGCAGTAATTAATACACTTTATTTAAATAATAAATTTGAAGAGGAAAGAATAGCACTACAAAGTACAGATCCTAAATATGAGTTTGAAGTATACTTTATAAAAACAAGATGTTTAGTCGTGGCCCCATAATCCAAAACCCTGAATTTAATACAGATTATTTGTATGTGCTAGTAGATAACCCTTAAAGGTTATATATTTTTTTTAATCTTACGGTACCTGTTTAAGTATATTGACCAGGAAACCATTTTAACTCAATATGCTTTCTGACACTGACGTGAAATTTACTTTCAGAAATTTTTTTTTCTTTCATCTAAATGTGCATAAGCGATAATCGAAAATCGATAATAATTTATTGATTCTTTTGAATCGAAATTTTTCATGTGATTTACGGAGTGAAAAAAGAATGAATTTATAAAAGATTATATATATATATATATATATATATATATATATGTATAGTTTATATATATATATATATATGTATATTTATATATATATATATATATATATACATATATATATATATATATATATATATATGTGAATTTGATACGTTAAGTAGAAAATTTTAGATAACTAATTAATCATAATATCATTTTAGAAACACAAATCAATCCGTTTTTAAATTTTTAACTTCGTTTTATTGATTTGTTCATAAACAGTTTCTCTTAAATAAAACAAATTTAATTCATATGAATACAAAAACTAATGGACACTTATTTCAAATTTTTCTTGCAGAATATTTCCAATGCTTTGTACTAATACGTCTTTGAATTAAACTGTACAACTGTTAAGGGTTTTGATTCGAGAGCAAGATAAATTTTATCAAAGCTTTCAAAAAATGGTCGGCTAACAATGGACTAAGTGAATTAAATATTCATCTCGCTAGTAAATTTGCATCGCAAATACGAAAATCTCTGATGTTTCAGCAAATAAATCTTATATAATACTCGTGTGAAAAATTTTCAACGTCACCACGACCGAGATTTTCGCCTTTACATTGTATGAGATGCGCAGAGAAACAATCTATCTTCATATTCATATGTTCGTAAGAGACAATTTGCCACTGAACGAATATGTATTATTTGTCTTCGTTACGTTAAAAAATTGTATAACATAAAATATATTTTTCTTTCGAATATATAACACACACCCATGTATATATATATATATATATATACATACTTCTGTATGTATATATATATATAAATATGTACAATATTGGTAAAATATTTAAACGATATAGTCTCGATACACTTTATTATTTAGTAAATTTTGTAGTTTGTATGCATCCTGCGATTTACCGAAAACTTTCATATCTGCACCATGACACATTTACATTTTTTTTATTTTTCTTTTTCCCAGTATTACCATTTTATTTGTAATACGAATATTCTAGAAACACAATAACCTCATGTAATTCCGAGTGAAAGAATTTTATATTACGGTTTCGTATACTTAATTAAAATTATACGACCTTATCTTATGCTTTTCATCGAATATAATATATTCTCAAGCCTAAAATAATTTGATAAATTGTGAAACGGGATCTCTTGAGAAAAATCATTTCGTTCGGTTTATTTAATTTTAATGGGTATTTTGTTGTTTAAGTACGATTTTCTTTCAGATGTTCGGTACTTTACGGGAATTATTGAATTTTATATTTTTAATAAAAGATACAAGCATTTTCATTCCACAATATGAATGGACTATGTACCGTTTCATTATATAATTTAAGCTTATAGTCAATATTTAAGATTTATTTTCGAAATAATATTTATTGATATTTCATTTAATTGTATTTATAATTATAATATATTTCCAGTATATATTAATATTATGAAAATTTCAAAAATATATTATTTTCTTTGAATATTTCAACGATTTACATTTTATAATTAGTAAGCTTCATTTTTTACGTCATTTTTTCACAATAAATCCTTGTTACGAAACGTATTTTATGCTGTAGTCGTGTTAAAACATGTGAGTGTAAAACACTATTATTTAAAAAGCATATATATATATATATATATATATATATATATATATATATATATATATATATATATATATATATATATTTCCACACTATATTCATGCAGTAAAAGTCGCTTAGAGTGACATTAAACAAACCGTGATAAAGAATTCTTTATTACCAAATGTCGTTATACCCAGATGCTGATACGTATTTTTAAATTCTCTTTAACAGATTAATAACTGCACATATAATAAAAATATACTTTAGTCCATTAATATTTATTATTTTTCGCCATTTTATATATTTATATATTCTATCGTTTTTCACTGTATAATCTGTAGATAAAGATTTTATGTTTTAAAATCATCTAGTGTTTTAGTTTTTCCGATAATAAACAATTTTTTTTTCTTAACTGTCCATATTAATTGATACTTATACGATTATTCTTTCTCTTGACATTCATCTTCATTATATTATACTGCTCATATTTGAATTTTGAAAGTTCATCAGTTTTATTAAAAAGGATAAATTAAAAAACAACCGATTTTATTAGCATAAAAACTTAAATTGTCTTATATAACTATTTTTTTTCAAGCACAAAATGAAACTAATTGAGCAAATTATATTGTTTCCCGTTTGACACTTATGGAAAAAAATCCTAAAACGCTATTATTATATATGCAGAACTGGTTGATCCAATTCCTGGTCCAATATATATATATATATATATATATATATATATATATATATATTTCAAAAATTTTTACAAATTTATTCGTTTTTAATTATATCAATATGCCTCTTATTGGTACAATTGTTTCTTTGATGTTTAAACTATTTCAGGAAAGCATTTTCTGCATACTGATGCTAATCAAGTTATTCATATGATTAAATAAATATTGGACGTAAAACTGTCTAAATTTCACCACTACTCGAACTGTTCTCCTCGCTCTCCTCAGTTCTCGAGGATTGAGCAACATCATCTGCTCAAGTTAAAGGTCATTGTACCTCGCACTTGGATCCGTAGCGCGCCTCTTTAATACACACCAGCACAACCCGAAACGTCATACGATTAATCTTCAAAATGTATATTAGGTTGTGACCGAGTGAATTCATTCGAGGATCACTTCTGTTTCGTTGCTTATAAACATAAGAGATTGTTCATACCTTAACCCTTTGAAGCCGGATGTGGATCTAGGAATCCATTGATGCGTTTCAAAAAAACTATGGTCTCGGAGCGCTATCTTTTGGTCTTTTGGATGATGTATTTAAAGATTATTTATCGCTTTCTACTGCGACTAAATTTATAACTCTTTCTTTCACTAAAAAAAGATTACGGCCGTCCAAAAATCAGAAATATCGCGTTTTTTCATTTGAAATCCTATAAAAATGATGAACTTGAGAATTGGGTTGAATAATATTTTTTTCAAAAGTTTATCATTGGAAGAAAGGGTATGAAAAAATTCAAGTTTCAACGTTCTTCGGGTACATTGCAAAAAAAATTAAAGTTTTGTGTGCAGCGATATTTTTTGATTCACTGGTAACTTAGTTTTTTTCCTGTTAATAAAAATGATAAGAAAAACAGTCAAATTGTACAAACAACTTTTCTTTCATATGTTTGATCTTACAATCTACAACGCATACGTTATTTTCTGCCGTATGAATCGTAAAGGATGAGTCTTGCTGACTACAAACCCATATTGGATTCACATATTGTTCAAAAAGTTACTCAAAATGCATTTTCTGCGAAAAGTCAAAATCCACACCGATCGACGACTCATTTTCCGGAGAGAATACAGTCAGATCGTGGTCAACGAGCGCAGTGTGTAGTTTGTAAAACAAACAGAATAAACCGACATCCGGGTACAAGATGTGACCAATATGAAGCTGTTTTGTGCAAACTTGATTGTTTCAAAAATTTTTCACACTCAACAGTAATATTATTTCTGCAAATTTTCAGTTGCAATCGGGTTTTCCGCTTCCCGTTGTATGTTTCCAATCAAGGGATTTATGTTTCCCTGAATATAATCAACGATTTTCCACGATATATCAGATAGATGTGGTATTTCTAATGGCTAATCTGAATTAATATATTTTTTCCTGTAGCTGACAAATTTTGCAGTTTTTATTTCATTTACGATATAAGAATGTTCATTAATCGAAAAATATTTGTTAAAAATTTTTAGCGTCCTTTCCCGGCTTCGAAGGGTTAATCTCATGAAGATAATGGGTTCATATATAATTAAAAATATGGGTTCGTATATAATTATTGAACATTTTTGATTACAGATATATTTGATAGTCTGTGAGCGATTGAATAATTCATTTGTGCGTATTTTTAATCACATGTTACTATACATCAATAGTCTACATATCTTTCATTTAGAGTGTTTTGTATCTAAAAAAAATGTAATTACATATAGTCAAAGTAATTTTTTATTTAAAAACTAAAAAGTATTGTAGTATAACAAAAAATTAACCAAATCTCAATAATTATTTATATAAAAAATATCTTAATAAAATATAGAAATACAAATTCTATAGATATTCGAAAAACGTTCAAATGGAATATCTAAAAATTATTCATTATATCAATGATTCATATTCTCCAAATATCAAAACTGTATTAATGAAGTAACGATATCTATAATTAGAAGCTTTCAATCAAAACATGAAAAGAGAAAGAGAAAAACAACGACTGTGCATTACAGGCTAAAATTAAACCACGAACATAATAATGTACAAACACTTGAAATTTATAATCTAGATTATGTTTCAGATAATCCATTGTGGCTCGTGTTACAAATTCAATATAAATAAACGCGCTTACTGTGGATAGACAGTACAGTGGATGATAGTGTGGATGTATTGACCTGACATGATGACGTGACTCGTGATTGACACTGACATTGGGCAGTGCGGTATGCGATCGTGGCGCGCGTGCCATGTAAACGCGGCTGACGGATGTCAGGAAATGCCCACGCGTCGAAACGTGCGTCGCGCTTCTGTACGCCCGGCATCGTTGTCGCGCCCAAACCTCATCTCAACCCCAACATACCGTATATGTAGTCGACATTATGTACAACGATATTCCCATTACTTTTATATGTCTAGTTGAAGTAGTGTCAGTCGTCATGGAATACATATTATGTGAAATTATCGATTTGTATTCACACACACACACACACACACACACACATACACATATATATATATATATATATATATATATATATATTATTGTGTATTCACACACATACACATTTTCATACACACATACACACACACATGTATATATATATATATATATATATATATATATATATATATATATATACATGCTATAATGGAATCCTTTCATTTATGCGAGTAATTGGTTCCACAAAGCAACACATAAATAAAAACCACGTAAATAGAGCCACTGAAAGCTGTTTAAAATAGGAATCTGCTCCATATTGTCAAATATTTTACTTTTACTTGGGTAGAAAAGTCTTAACTAAAGTTTTTTTTTAAATGTACATCTATATAAGAGATTACTAATAACAAAATTCACATTTTTCGATGTAGCTATTATTTATTTCCATAAAGTATTGTAAAGCTTACAACTTTACAGTTACCTATTCTAAATCACTCTCGCTTTGAATAAAATCAATAGCTTTTTGAATCATAGATATGGAATCATTAATATTCTGCGTTATAAACAGGTAAGGTGCTTCTTTTTCATCATCTTCTTGCTCTCTTTTTAAAAGTTCTTCAATATCAGATCCATTCAAATCACTAAATCCTTCGTATTCTAATCAAATTCAGTAGCTGCTTCCCTATAAGCACTAGTAGCTTCGCCCACAAACTTGATGTTGTGTAGATTGCATCTTTTCTTGAATTTGTCAAACCGGCCTTTACTATCAACGAAAGATAATGACTTTTCTTGATCTCCTTCTTCATTCTCTTTTTCATGTTGCTTTTTATAATTTTCTTTTTTCAACTGATTAAAAATTGACAAAGCCTATTTTATTATCCATACCAATGTTCTTTTTGTTATTATGTTCTATTCACTGAATTAATACCTTTTCAGCATTTTCACCGTAATAATATTTCTTGTATATTTCACTATCTTGGAACTTGTTGGTATAACTTCTTTCACTGTCATTTTAATAGCACCAGCAATTTTTTAATCATACGATCTGCAAACTCATTAAGATTGTACAACTGAGCAACATTATTAATTTTTTCACTGTTTTCTAAAGTCTGAATAATTTTTAATTTAACATTTAACTTATCTGAGTTCGTGTTTTTTCTTAATCGTTTTATTTAATATACCCCTTATTGATTCTAGTAGTATTAATCTATCATGAATCTACAATCTATCATGAATCTTCAGTTTATAATGCACACTTACCACAAAATTTTACTATTTATTAATATTATTTATTTATTTTTACTACACTACATATGTTTATTATACAATTGTAAATAAGATTACTGAATAAATTAAATTGGTCAATTTCTGAATTTGTATAATTACAAAGTGTATACAATATGATAAATTTATATATTATAGTCGCATGTTTTTTTTTTTTTTTTTTTTAGTTTAGTTTTGTTTCTTCCGCGCTTGAGTTTCTCCTCGGTAGACTTCTTCTTCATTTGTGTCGTTCCTGGGGAATTCTCCCGGATTACCAACTATTATCTTGATTTCTTCTTATTGTTCTTGTTTTCGTTTTCTAACTTGAATTCTTCGGCTGGGAAAAATTTCAAAAAACCCAGTGCTCTGGTTTAATAGTCACATCTGATGTCTAGTTGATTATTTAAAAATTTTCAACCGCTTTAAAGTGAATTCTCGTAAATAGAGACCGCATAAATGGAGGGATTATAGTACATATATATATATATATATATATATATATATATATATATATATATATAGTGGAGCAATAATATAAATTTTCCTAATTTTTTAGGCGTTAGCTATAAAATGTTGGAAATGTAAAGAATAGTTTTTAACGGCCAACGTGATAACTTACTCTTCTTATTATTTTATGTAAATAATTCTGCATCTACCTTAATTAAAGAGGTGATTACCAATATTTTTGTATATACTATTGAAACAACTGTTAACTTCAAAGAAAACCAATTTTAAACGGAAAGAAAAATAAATAAAAACATGTTTTTATTATAAAAAATGGGCATTTGAAACAGCGTGAACATTTTTCAAAATATTCTTGTTATTAATTATGCGTATGTTCAACATTAACATTAATAGTTTCAAAACTCGTCTTTGGAAAGGTTCAAACATACTTTTTGTTAATTAAATTAAAAGAAATTTTACTTTAAGTTCTTGAAAAGTGTTTGGCCACACATTGCTAGCGACAATTTATCTTGGATAGTTTAAGACCTAAAATGTCTAAGAACGTTGAAACGGCTATTTCTTCCTAGATTTAAATGAGACACACTCACTGTATCTGTAACTTGTCTTAAACACGTTTAGACAATAAGCCCCATCACATCATACGTTTCGACATTATCGAAATTCTATGTGCCTTACGATCTTTACTTTCATCGACAATAACTTCCATTTCTGATTTGTCATATGCGGTATGCGGCTGGGTTCATTAAATAAGAAGATTAAAGTCTAACAAAATTGGAGGATAATTCAATATTCTTATTTTTTTTTTGAAATTAGTTTGCATTTGTCTGGCATAGGTGCATTGTCGTTCTTGAATATCCATTCCTTCTATTGCATAACTTATTCCGTCATTTTTTCAGCTGTTCTATTCTTTTTGCATTCTCTCTCTCTCTCTCTCTCTCTCTATATATATATATATATATATATTATGGCGGGTGGTCGTTTGATAAGTACGGTAAAATGATAAGTTACCATCATTTTTTGAAAAAAATCGATTTTATTTCTTAACATAGTCTCCATTAAGGGTTATACACTTGATCCATCCTTTTTTGTTCTAATATTCATTATATACACTTGAGTCAGCAAAATACGCATTAACGGCGACGATGACACCCACATTCGATGAGAGTTTTTTCCCACCGAGCCAAATTTTTAAATTTGGAAAAGGTGAAATCGCAAGTCGCGAAGGTCGGAGAATAGGGTGGATGAGAAATCAATTCGAAGCCTTATTCGTACAATTTTGCTATTGTGACGGTCGATTTGTGAAATGACGCGTTATCCTGGAGAAAGAGCACTTTTTAGAGTCAAAGTAAACGTGTTTGATCTCATTTTCATTGGCAAATCGTTGCCTTTTCAACATTTTATTTAAATAGAAAAAAATAAAACTTTCATTAGCGGTTAAATCTGAAAAATATGAGTGGCGATTGACTTGATTGTCCTTGCATGGTTACTGAAACCGAGAGACTAGTGACTTGTAAGCATAATCATGCAAAATTGGAACATCACGAGCCAATAAACCTCGCTTCATCTCAACGGTAACTAAACTTAATTTTTTAACCAATTTTGGATAATACATGCCTGTAATATCTGTTGTAATCACTGTATATTTGATCAAGAGTTCTTTTTTCACCGTAGAAAATAGTGATTGACTATAATCTTCTTATCAGTTGACTTTTAAATTTAATGAATCCGCAATGTGTCCAATGTATGTTTTATGGTTTTATCTCCACATTGTAATAGGGAATCTATATCTTATCATCGGTTACAGTACACCTAATTTCCATTTAGAACAATCTACACATGTTAAATAACTTCTCTCTAACAACCTTTCGTTTACGTTTGTTTTGGCGCGTCTATATTTTCGGCTGTATTACTAAATAAACTTGTTGTTGTATTACTAAAACACTATATATATATATATATATATATATATATATATATATATATATATATATATATATATATAGTATAAATGAAATTACAAATAATTCGATTATTTATATCATTGTTCGTTTTAAAAGTATTTAATAAATACCGTGCTCTACAAAAATTGAATTTGTAAATGAATCACACTACTATATCATTGAATACATAAGTAGCCTATATACGTCTTTATTAATAAATCCTCAGAAATGCTACAATGAAAGAAATTCAATAAATTTTATTTTCTCGAAACATTTTGTACGGAAAGATATGAATAAATCAAATATTACAATAGTATCTTATAGGAGCAAGTTCAATAACAAATAAGAATACTAAAATTTATTATCATCAAATGTAGAACCGTATATTTCTTTTACGTTTCTTGTACTCAATTATTTGTTCAAAATCGCAATGCAGAATTCAATGCACCAAGTAGAAATCTATAAATAGTATCAAAGCTATAGAATTTCTTACATATTTTAATCGGAAGTTATGTGAAAGTATGTACTCTATAAAATTGAAATAGAAGTATCATGTATTTTACGCCAATATATATATATATATATATATATATATATATATATATATATATGTATATAAGTTTACACGTAAATATGTAGCCGATGTTTTAGTATTAATTCATATATTTATTTAATAAATATATTGTTATTAAAACATAAAACTGAATGTTTCCAACCAACCAACTGTTAATAAAATTAAGAAAGAATAAACAAATGTATGTGTTATTGTTGTTTTGTTACAAACTTTTGTTACTTTCGTTAATAGATGACATGAAAATGTCAAAAACACCGTATTTTTTTTAGGTATGAGTACGGATATTTTCTAAATTCATGCCTGATATTTATTATATTCTCTGTTTGGTAATAATTATAATAATACAATTTATTATTTTCGATATTTTCCATTCGACTATTACCATTAAAGATACAATTCTAAAAAATTTAAACAACATTTTAACGTCTTTATTCTAAATTTAAATTTTATGACAGAAATATAAAAGAAATGGCTCCGTCAACTATATTTGTATTGTACTAAAAAATTGCAGGTGTATTTTAGTCATGGATTTCATGTTAATTCGTTAAATTCATAAATAAGTATAAGATAAATTCTGTTATAAAATTCAAAATAGTTGAGACAGATTACAATATTTAAAAAAATTATGGAGTTTGATTCAATAATTTTCACTTCTAAAATATAATACTATATTATTTTGCGGGAGTAGAAAGGCCACACACTTCTCTCATTTTAAGCTGACACTAAACTGATACTCTACCTAATTGTATTAAGTTGGTGGAAAATAAATGCGATTGTTGTTTTCTGAATTCCAACCTGATTTTTTTCAATGAAAGTGTCGTCTTATCATGTTCTTGTTAATATCATTTTAAAGTGTATTTTTCGATCGGAATTTTGGTAACATCTACTTTGGTTTTATTATTAATTTTACGTCAAATTAGGTATTGAATTAAAGACGAAAAAGAAGCAAATAAGAGCATTTTTTGTATGAGTTCAAAACGAGCGGTAAACCACCAGATAATGCTTGTAAACTAAACAGTGCTTTTGGTGTGGGTACTGTTAAGGAACATGCGGTGCAATGATGGTTCCAAAAATTCCGTGCTGGGGTCGAGAACTTTGAAGATGAAGGATGTCGCAGGCGTCCTTCTTCAATTTATAACGACCAACTAAATACGTAAGTTGAATCAGAACCACGCACAACAATTCAATAGCTTTCACAAAAGTTAGGCGTTGATCATCCAACAGTTCTGGACCACTTAATACAGATACGAAAATCAAAAAAGACAAAAATTTATATGAATTTGAAGATCATAAACCGAAATTATTTTTCTATCAATCTAATAAAGTAATCAATATATGAACAAACATATTGAAATTTATATTTGTATATAGAAATTTCTTGATTATAATATTGTATGATATATATATATATATATATATATATATATATATATATATATATATATACACTCTTAAACCATTTTATTTACAAACTAATTATCTATAATTTTAAAAAGCATCTTTCATAACAGAAATAAATACTTTTAAAATTGTTTTTGCTATATTACAAATATAAATAAAAATGAAAATCGTTACAAAATATATGAAATTAAATAATAAATATTTTAATTAAAAATCTTTATTGAACCTATGCTCATTTCTAAATGTCTCTTTATTTTATGTATTTATTTAAATATATTTCTGTATATACATGTATATATATACATATATATATATATATATATATATATATATATATATATATATATATATATATGTGTATGTATTTCGTTCTATTTCTCCGGTTTATATCAATATATTTTTGAAAATTTAATTTGATTTATGATTTTTCAACCCAAGATTACATGTCTTAAAGAAAAACTAATCGCTGGATCACTGGATTCAGTTCAGTATACAAAATGTATTCTTATATATTTTAAAAACTTTAACACAAATATTTTTAAATACAAAATATTAATTAAACTATAGTATTTAAATGTATAGGTAAAGGTATATATATATATATATATATATATATATATATATATATATATATATATATCCACCCCAGCTCGCTTCACTCGTATCGCATATATTCGCTCAATATCCTAATATATATATATATATATATATATATATATATATATATATAATTTGAAATGCACAAAGAAAATAATTACTAAAGTATGTTGAATTTTGACAAACAAGATCATTTAAATGTTTCTCAGTATCATTTACTTATTTTTAAACTATGGAAATTCTTATATATATATATATATATATATATATATATATATATATATATATATATATATATAATAGGATTGTCTTATAGCGACATTGAAGAATTGAAGGATTAGTGATAATTAAGTCATTATAACCGAATGTTTTTATATTCAAGCATTAACATTTCTCGTTGAAATTTATGAATGTATTCTCATGAGTGGACATATAAAAAATACAGTATTAAATTTAATGGTTTTTATTTTACATATGTGTATTTATGTATTCTATATTTTATTGAATACTCAACTACTAACACTTATCTATTGATAAAAACAGTGCATCATACCTAAATTAAGTTCAAATTGTAACTTACACGGATACGTTAAAATCAATTCAGTTTCTTAAAGCTATGCTGCTTTTGTGGCGCACTTACACTTTTTGAGATTGATGTCATTTCAGAAATGATTATTTCGCATTCTAGCACCTATAAAATTCAATATTACATACAGTATATCATATAATGTTATTATTAAATGAAAACTTTCACAATACTTATCTAGACGAATCATGAAACAGAAATGGTAAAGAAACCAAGACAAGCACTCGTATACGAACAATTCATGATCCGATAAATTTTACATTAGTTTTTTTGAAAAAAAAACATTTTTTTAAAATGTTCGGTATATGTCTAATTATTTTATATTTTTCATCTTAATCACAAAAACAGAATTTTCTTTAAATCCGCAATCTTAAAATACGCTGTCAACTAAGTTAGCCTCTATATCCGAAGTCCCTATAAGCAGAAGATTAAAAGAAAATTAAATGAGAAATCAATTTTTATTTCGTTATAAACGAAACTATAACTATACTCGCTATAATCGATAGTATTATACTTGAAATCTCTCTCTCTCTCTCTCTCTCTATATATATATATATATATGTATATATATATATATATATATGTATATATAAATGTATATATAAACTATAACTATACTCGCTATAATCGATAGTATTATACTTAGCATCTCTCTCTCTCTCTCTCTCTATATATATATATATATATATATATATATATATATATATGTATATATATATATGTATATATATGTATACATATTCACACATAGACATTGACTATTTGTAAAATAGATAAGTAATTTACACATTTGTATTTATATGTCAGTAGGCGAATCATTATTAATATCTATTTTCAAAATACAATTTACATTTATTTCCCGTTCTAAGTAATTATGAACATATTCTAACATTTTTTTAAAAAAATATACTTACTTTTATTTGTTGAAGTTAAAATAATAACGGTCTAAATTGACATTTGAAATGTCTTCAAATACACTAAAAAGCGTACTTAGCCAATATAAATGAATGAATTTAAATTGAATAAAATAAGTAAAATAAAAAATATGTACGAATAAAAAAAATGTTCAATTGAAATGTGTACATCATGAAATCATCATGTATGAAATATTTAAAATGTTTTCCAAAGAATTTAAAAAATTCCTATATTGTACGATTTAATATTAAGCAAAAATTGTCCGTGTGCAGTTATTTAATAAATGCATATTTTTAAAATACTTCAGAACAAATATTAATGAAGTTAAAGTAGAGAATGCACACTTCATATTTATGGTTACACGTACGTATGTTTAGCATTTTACTAAATCTAAGTACTTATTTTTTCAACCACAAAAACACTTTAGCCAACCTCTCGAAACACCATATTCAAATACAGAAAATTAATTGAAATAGCAAACACTCAACACTTCAAAGTTTTTTTGTTCTAACATTCATTATATATATATTCTGCAAAATTAAAAAATCCTTTTAAAATATTTAACTTATACAAGAGTGTAAGAGTACTATAAACTTTTTCCGTTTATTTGTTTGTTTGTTGAGATTATATCTCATTTACATTTCAAAACTTACTTTATGACAACGCAAATTTCACGTGAAAATAGACAGTAAACTTTGTGTGACGTTATTCAACTCGACGTTATTTTAAAATTATAATTTTATCTTCATTGCTTAATAATGTGTAACAAATTTGCAAAGAGCTACATGAACGACGGGCTTCTTTAAAGAAGATATTTTTGAATAAAATTAATGATTTAAATCACTTTAAGTTGCAATATTTCATGAACAAACTAATGTACAGTAAGTAATTCTATAAATTCACACGTAGTGTGACGTGTATATATATATATATATATATATATATATATATATATATATATATTTATATATATATATATATATATATATATGAATTCAAAAAATATTATCAATATAGAAACGAAATAAAAAAAATATTAATAAACAAATCAATGAAACGAATCACATTAAAAGTTTCTAAAATTTATAAGCCGTAATACCATTATGAACGTATACATCTATTATTTTCTTCGCTAAACAAATTAAATAAAATATAAGTATGATTAAAATTTTTTACAAAATAGAATTTTATTATCGAAGGTGCAAGAAAGATTCATAAAATTGTATAAAAAGAATCTTCTACAATTATACTTGTAATTTATACAGGTGCTGTTTATAATTGATATTCGTCTAAAGGTGTAGTTGTTGAAAAGTATTGTTAATAAAGTGCATATAAAATAAAAAAAAATACTTTATTTATAACAACTTTTTAACTTTGTATAGAATAATTAAAAGTAAATTCATGCATAACCGTGCAGTATATCATTATAAAAGTTAGTATTTGACACATATTTTTTTCATAAGTTTTAATGAATTTTTCCACATTTCATTTTATTTTTATATTAATTAAAACAAAAAATACAGTGATAAATGTTTTATAAAGACTTGAACAACATTTTAATAATCATATTTAATTATGAAATATAATCATAAAGTAAAACGAAATCAAAACTTAGCAATAGCTAATTGAATAAATTAACGGAGAGTGATACGTGTTAAATTATATAAACTCTTACAAACAACTTTACTTGGTTAAAGATAATTTCTTTCAAAAACAATTCTTCAAAAATACAATTCTTTCAATACACAATTCTTCGAAACTAACATGATTGGATCTTATCTCATTTGGTCTAATCTTATTTTATCACACCTGATTGGAATAATTGTCTTTCCAAGAATTGTGGTGCTTTTGACGTTAGGTGTCGAAGCGCCCTAAAACCCCAAATAACAACAACAAATCGAAGAATTGTAAGAAAAAGAAAACTGATGACATAATTAGTATATATCACATCCGGACATAATTAGTACTGACGTCATGGGACCTGTTGTCTAGTGCGAACTCTACCAATAAATTTAGAGAGAGTAATGGATTTAATAAACACACATATTTTGTTCATTGTTTAATCTTAGTAAATACACATTAAGTATTTAAAAATCTAATTCTTAAAAACACTTATTATTTTAAATTACTTTTTCTAATTGACCCAACCTTACCTGACCTGATCTAATCTGAACTTATCTAATGTAACCTACTCTAACCAAACTTCATCAGATTTGATTAAACTTTTTCTAGATATGATCTCATCTAATTTCAAAAATGAATCCAGTCAGTAAAATTATAGGGTACAATGAATTTAAGATATACACACATTTTTTTAGTTTTCGTAAATAAATAGTGAATGTTTAAACTTATTTGATTTTTTTTATAAATTGACAATTATAATAAAGCCATGAAATTATCAAAAAAATGACCACTTAATTTGGTAGTTTAATTACTGGAATGCTTAGAGAAAATATCTATTTTTTTACATTTTCTCGGTATCATCAGACTATAAATAGGATAAGAACATTCAATAAATTGGTTACAAGTAAAATTAAAGAGAAAATATATCTAAATCTATTTTGCCTATTCCTTCACAATCGAGAAAACTGTGCCTTTTTATATACACTTTTAGATAAAATTGTAATATTTGTACAGTTGAAAATATATTTGTATAACTAATGAAACTACGAAACATGTTACAAAACCTAGTATTTGTTTATAAAAAAAAAACAATCTTAATTGGATATCCTAATATAGTATATAAATAACTCCTCCTTTAAATTACTCCTTTTCTCTGTCCTAAAAATATCATATCATATATATATATATATATATATATATATATATATATATATATATATATATATATATATATATATATATATATATATATATATATATATATATATATATATATATATATATATGCTAAATATCAATGAATAATACCTGCAGTTCTTAGAAAAGTTAAATATCTTTTAAAAGAGATTTTTTTCATAAATGTGGATAGTATCAAAATCACCTTTAATTTGCTTGTTACCATTATAATTTATATTTTTTCCAACGACATTAATTCAATTGTAATTCATTATTAGAAACATTTGAAACCAAGTCACTACTTTTATTAAATTTATATTAAAAATAGTGTTTTTTAAAGTGTATTTTAAAAATCATTCATTAATAAGCTACATAGTTGTAATTTAAAATCAAATTTAATAATATAATTATACATACATACATACATATATATATATATATATATATATATATATTTATATATATATATATATATATATATATATATATATATATATAGTATTTGGATTTTATATTTTCTTTTGATTTATTTTAAGCTTTCAGTCATTTACTCATTAACTCATTAATTGTTAACCGTTGCTGTAGAAAATCGTTATCATTTGATAATATTTTACTATCAGAGTAAATATACAAAAATTGTAAGTATCATTAGAAATTCAAGATCAATTTTAATGATAAATCTATTGAATAATGTATTTGGTTCGATATATTTTTTCGATGGCATTAATAATCATTTTTCTTATACATTTTGAATATAAAGTAATATAAAAATTTTACAGTTCATAAATTATTGATTAGAATTCGGGTTAATGTCAAGGAAAAGAAAAAAACAGCTGAAATTTGTAACCAATTTTAGGGTAGAATCAACCGTCTATGTAGATAACAACTTAACATTACAGTAGAATTGTTTTATGAGTTTTTATATTACTTCTAAATTCAGGACTTCTAACGTAAGTGGTCCATTAAAGTAACCATCTAGTACATTGAGACATGAATGAGAGATCATGATGATCAGAGAGCATCTCGGAGGCGTGAATCTAGTAAAATTGGGGATGATGACGGTGATGGCGGTGGTGGTGTGTCGTTACCGCCGGCGGGCAATTAGTAGCATGCGGGATACAGGAGCGACGTCGCAAGCGCGCCGGGCATTCTCGGGCCATTGTGATCATCTTCGCAGTCTCTAACAACCGGCAATCCCGTCCACACGTATACATTCAGACGAACACGTACAATCATCCACATGTACACACAATACATAAAAGTGTCGACTGGCATTCAGCTCCCGTTTGAGCTCCGACTGCTATAACAATACCGTACGTTGTATAACCATCGCCTGCTTCTGTCTCCCGCTCATGCCACTCTGACGCAACGCGCGAACGCACATCAGCACGAGCTGGTAGATTCCGCCAGATACACAGGATACCGTCGTGTAATAACACTGAATGGGCAATACACAGCACAATGATGATGAATCTGTCGAAGTGACATGTCTGCGTATGTGATACATTCCGTCGGGTTTCATTCAAATACTAAAGTAACAAACTATGTTATGGAAATGCGTTACGGATGCTTATGGGATTAAATTATTAATATAACATATAATATATTGATTCTCTTGTTAGATTACATATTATAACATATATTATTCATGAATATTAAACACATACGTGTTATATATATATATATATATATATATATATATATATATATATATATATATATATATATAAATAAATAGGGAGAGAAAAGTTTTACTTTTTTAAAAATAAACTCGCAACAATAAAAAAATATATAAAGATAAATCTCAGATTGGGAAAATTAGTTTTTTTTTTAAATTAAACGATTTACATTTTTTTCGTTGAACTATTTTTATATTGATACATTACGTTAAATTCTGGATAAAATAAAAATTTATTTACAATAATCTAAAATGCACCAATTTATAAAAAAGTATTAATTAATAGTTATAACTAATAACATTATATATATATATATATATATATATATATATATATATATATATATATATATGTGTGTGTATATATATACACATAC
>CM068320.1:1217500-1260000 GCA_034766995.1 Acanthacorydalis orientalis | reverse complement strand
TAGTAAATTAGAGAAATTTTTGCTCTTTGCAGTTTTAATTCTTCATGGAAAAAAATATTTATTTTTGAAACATATTTCGTCTCTACTTTTATTAAAGTCAATCGTATTTAATTTTTTGCAGCTAAGTAATTGTATGGTAAAACCACATATTTTAAATTGTTGAGCTATTGTCTCTAATGTACTAGGATATGTCCATATTGATTTCAAATATTATTAGAAATATTTTTAATTTAGTAATTCATTTTAATATTTATTTCATTGTACACTTCTCGTCAGCTTACAATTAAAGTTGAATGTACATAGATTTTTATGGCAGAAATGAGCTTAAGTAAGAATAAGATATTATGGCTGTTATTCAACATACATATTTAGAATAATATTTTAAATGCACTGTTTTCTTTTCTATGAGGTTGTTATAATACGCATTCTAAGAAACCAAGAGTTTATCACGTACTATTTCATAGTTATATATATATATATATATATATATATATATATATATATATATATATATATATATATAACTGGAATGATTATGTATTAATATATTTATCTTTAAAATATGTTAGTTTACACACACACACACATATATATATATATATATATATATATATATATATATATATATATATATATATATATACATACATATACAATACATTATATAAACTGAAATATAGTTGATGAATTTGAAAATTATATTTACATAAAAACCAAAAAATTATTACTTAATATCTTTTAAAATAATAAATTATTTACATTATTGTTAACTAATTCAGTTATTTTATTTATGTAATATATTTATATTAGTTATAAATAAATGTATGTTAACATTTCATCAGATTTGATTATAATATTTTTTTTATTCGGTTATTTCAATTAAGACCAAAAATACAAATAAATAAATAAAATAAAAAATGCTAAATTGGATGTTATTTATTTATTTTAACTACAATTTACTTTATTTATATTTTGAAGATATGATGTATTTATTTACTACTTCTTAAATATGTATGGATATTTTATGAACTTGAGAGACAATGGAATTTTGCCCCAAATACCTTCAGATTGTGAATTCTTAATACTTGATGAAATGATTGAGGATAAATAAAATGATTATTATTTTGGATAATATCATGGACATTTCTGAAATAGGTTTGAATGATTAAGATGCAATATTTTTCTAGTAAAAATAAGGAACAAGTTTTCATCAATCATAAATATAAATAAATTAATTACATAAAAAAACCTCAGTTATTAGTCATCTAGTCATATCTGAAGATAGCTGAAACTAGTAGCTAAAAACAGTAATTCAAGAAATCCAGACAATGAAAACTACTAAAATAATATATCAACGGGATATTATGTGGGAAAGTAAATAATTATAACTTTAAACATACTTGCATTTTCTGACAAGTAGTATATTCAATTAATGAATACGATAGAGATTTCTATAAATTCATGAATATAATTTCCTATTTAATAAATTTTAATTGTGTAAAATTTCAGTTAGTGTGCCGAATTGTGAAAAAATAATAAAATCCAAATTTTCACAATAATTTTTTCTTGTACGTGCTACTTTCTCTCGCTCAGAGCACTAAAGTACAGAAAAATCTGATCTCAGAACTTTTTGTATCTTAACGATCTGAGCATGATCGATTATCCTCATTGGAATCCTCATAGGTAGCAATCAATAAAAATCAATAATCAATTTTTGAACATTTTTGATCAGAAAACTATTTTATTATTTGGGGACGAGAAAAAATTAATTTATGAAACTATATTTGGCCACAGTGCCAAAAATCTATTGTAAACGTCCAAATGCATTGACCATGGTTTAAGACATTTATGTTCAGTTTTACTTTTTTGTTACTACGCCACTGCAATCAGTAAATATAGGTGTGATATTTCATGCTTTTCATCGATAATAAAACGACGTTCCACTGTACAATTTTAAGCTGACGACACAGTCGACGTCGTCGTGTCGCCAAATTAACTTTACGACGAATCTATGAAAAGTGTAGAAAAATCGAATGATGGACGATCGCACGTGTCGACATTTTTTTCGTCGATTCTTTTACGACTTCTGTGACCGCATGTTTGTTTCTGTTGTTCTCGACGATGCTGTCATTGTGTCCAAAAGTTTTATGTAGGTCGGTTTGCTAGATCATGGTGTGTTTTTTTTGCGCTAAACGACGTGATTGACGATCGGCCATTGTGCTTTAACGCTCTCTTTACTAAAATTACAGAACTGTGTGATTTCCGTGTTTCAATTCAGAGGAATTATAGTACAGTTTCGTGTTCAGTTTCTTTTAGATTTATTTTATTCCAATACATATTTTTTAATACTTACATTTAAGTAAAAATATATAGCTAATTGATAATAAATAAATATATTTTTAATCGATAATTTCATTTGAATTTAAATGAATAAATCTCTTTTTACTTCTAAAGTAACTGAGTAATTCCTTTTTCAAACTAGTTATATTGTAATAACTATGCTACCATCTAATTAGATATTTCAGAGCATATTAGAGAACTTAAATGGATTGCTGTGATGTTTTTACCCTTAAGTACTACTTTATTATAGGAGGTCTTCTCAAATACCACCATTAAAAGTATTGTTCTGTTACCTAGCAACCGTACTAAAAAGGGTTTTCCAATAGTGACTCAATTTTTTAAGAGGTTATATTTCACAGATATCAAACTGACATCTGCATTTTTTTACATTTGTTAAGTTTTGATATTGCCATTTTTAATTATGGCTTCTTATACAACAAAACATTGTATTGAGATAATACAGTTGCATTATAAAAATGGTCGTTCTGTAAAAAGTACATTTCTTAAATTACGCAGTATTTAATCACGACATACTAAATCAACAATTCTTCGATTAGTGAGTAAATTTGAAGATACTGTATCGGGCAAAAATAAAGAAACACCAGCACGTTCGTTGCTCGGATGGAGTCATTGATCCTTACTTTTTTCGGAATCAGACTGGTAATTTGAATGAAGAAAGATACCGAAACATAATAACCATTTTTTTATGGGTAGAATTGGATGATATTGATCTGGAAGACATGTTATTATAGAATATATAGACATTGAGTATATAACCACTCTTTTTTAATATTTTAAACTCTAACTGCGTGTACAGTAATGTAATTATCATGTAATCCGGACCTGTTGATTTTATATTTTGTGTTACATAATAAGTATTTTTGGTTACAAGTGAAAAAAGCTTACTCTTCTATCGAAATTTTCAAATATTCTTTCATAATAAATTTTATAATTTTTAATCTTTATAAAAACTTAATTATTTAACATAAATGTTGTGTAAAAAATGCTAAATCGTAGAAAATATCATCCACGTATTCAGATAGAAAATAAATAAAAAAATATTAACCGTATTAGCATGAAATATCCTATTTTATTTAAAAACACTGCAAAAAAATATTTAAAATGAAATAGTTGCTTTGTAGTCCAAAAACTTACAAAGGCTTCTTTTTTAAATTCATATGCACTCATGCTATATATCAAAGAAAGAAAAAGTGTTTTTTATCGATGTTAAATATTTTCTTATGCGATTATATAAAAAATCAGCCTACAATTTTCTACTCTAGTAAGCACACAGAAAGTCACATCCATTAATCCTTACTGGTCTGATAAAAAAGTATATTTTTCGTACAGGTAACGGTGTGACCTCTGAACGTCTAAAACATCAATACTTGTGTGTATGTATATATATATGTGTGTGTGTGTGTGTGTGTGTGTATGCACGTACTGGCTCGTGAATATGTTTTGAAAGATACACTTTGAAATAAATGTTAGTTTAGAGTTAAATTCCTTCAAAGGGAGTATATAAAAAGTGTACTATCTAATAACGACTTCTCTTAGTCACTCTTACTCGACATTTCATTCATTGTACATATTGCATTATGAAATTTTAATGATGTAATATAGATTTTGACGAAATAAATACTTTTATAATTTTAATATATTCAGGATACAGAAAAATTCAAGTTTTAATGTAAATGAATCTCGGTTGGGTTTGTGTAAATAAGATCGGTTTTATTACGAATTGCCTGTGCGATTTGTGTCGTGAGTAGAATTTTCAATTAATTGCTGAACATTTTATGATGTTTCACCAATACGCACGTAAAGTCCTTATGCATATATATATATATATATATATGTGTGTGTGTGTGTGTGTGTGTGCGTGTGTGTGTGGGGAACGGTAAAAAAAATCCCGAATTTCGCTCATCCATTGGTTTAGCGCTAGGGAAGTGGGACGGAGAGTAGTGAGGTCTTTTGATAGCATGTGCCTTACCGTCTTCAGTTGCCGTTATGGTTTGGACGGATTCACACCATGCATTCGTTATTGAATCATTTATTCGAAACAACGAATCAGTGATCACCACGCAGAGAGCTTTCCGAATCCATTTCGCGCTTGGTCGAAATGCTGCTATTCCGGACCGAAAAACTATCTTGATATAGGTTGTTAATTTCATGACCATTGGTTCAGTGTTAAAACGAAAACCACCTGGAAGATCACGGAGCATTCGGACCCCAGAAAAAGTCAACGTTGTGAGACAGTCCATTGTGCAATCTCCAAAATGTTTAGCTCGTAAACATACTTCTGTTTTGGGATTGACTGATCGAACTGTGAGGATTCTAGTACGCCGTATTATTCTTCCGCATTATCTATCTGATTCGTATAGCATTTATACGCTGATCTTAAGTTTCAATCTTAAGTTTCAAGTTCAAATGATAATTGTTCAGAAACTTAAGGAACACGATTGGGTGAACCGAATGGCATGTGGTGAGGATATTCTTCAAAATGTTCTTGCAAGCACTGTTTGCTTAGAAGTGATGAAGCTGCTGGGCGGAAAACAATCCTCATCAGCTTCATAGAAGGCCTCTACACAGCCAACGTGTCACTTTTGGTGCGCTGTTACTGATTTTGGTGTTTATAGTCCTTAATTTTTTGAGGAAGAAGGCCAAACTGTTACAGTAAATTTACATCGGTATGTGGAGATGCTTCGAAACTTCTTGAAACCGAAACTGACCGAATTTGGAAACCCGTATGTGTGGTTTGAAGAGGATGGGGTCATTACTCACACGGTGAGCGGATCAATAGATGTTTTGAAAGAACTGTTTCTAGGCCATTTGATGTCCGTTACACGATGACGTTAGTAAACGTGGCTTTCACGTTTACCCGATCTCGACCCCGGTGTCTTTTTTCTTTGGGGCCATTTGAAAGCTGAGATCTTCACACATCAATCAACAACCACTAATAAACGGAAGGATGCAATATGCCAAGAAATTTCATCGATAATGCTTGAAATAACCCGCCGAGTGATTCGATACTTCAGAAATCGACAACAAATGTGTATTGCGAATAAAAGTCACCATCTGGATATCATGTTCAAAACCAATGAAAAATAAACTATATTTCCATACACTTTTAGATTATTTAATAACATTTTGAATAGCACTTATCATGCTTTTTTTGTTAACCTTTAAAATCTGGGATGTTTCTTTTCCGCGCTCCTGTATATATATATATATCATATATTGATAAGGTGTTAGTGTAAAATATAAAATTAATAATTATGAATAAAGCAATGTTTGTCATCCTTTCCAAAAAAATGTATAATAAAGATTTAGAGAGCAACGCATTTATATTACAATTTTAACCATATCGACAAAACCACTATCGATTGCCACTTGTGAAAAATGTCAATATTAACTCATCAATATCTCGTACAAGTGTTATTATTCTCGTACTGCTTTAAATAACAGAAAATATTTCGAATAATCAAAAAAGCGTAGACGACAATACGAAATTTCTTCGAATAAAAATTTCCAAAATTGGAAAAAAAAACTGAACAAAAAATGAAGAGTTCCTGTCTGCTTTGACCTTCTTGAATGAATGGGAAGAGAAGAAAAATTTTTAAACAATTTTATCGCAGGTGTCGCTCTATAGGCACTCCAGTACAACCCTAAAACTTAAAAAGTCAAAGCTTCTAGTAGATCCAAAGAGGGCAAAAATATTACACTCAAAAATAAAAACAATATTAATTGTATTTCGCGGCTACTAAAGATACTCTGAATATCTATCAGTGAAATAAAAGATCAACTAATATTTCTACAAGGGTATTTTGGTTCGTTTTAACCCAATAAAAACACTAATTTTATTAAAAACTAAGATGATAGTAAACTAAAATATTGACGTCAGTAAAATGCGTGATCTCTATAAACAGTATAGCCTTCCAAAGATTAAAAATGACATAAAATTTTAGCGGAAATATAATTAAAAATTAACTGAATCAAATTTTAAAATCTTAAATATTTACCTAATTTAATTAATAATAACAGAACTAACGTTTGGATTATATTTATCCTTTTATATTTTCAAACAATGTATGTAATATAAAAATATGTACGTAAAGTATTTTCCATAAATATATTTTTCGACAAAACAAAAGACCATTCAATAAAAACTAATTGATATTTCCTTTTATTATCAGAATCCATATTAAAGTACTATTTGTATCGAAAGTCAAAACACTCACGTAGCACTTAATTAGTATTTCAAATAATAAATAACCAGTATTCATTTTGAAGTAAACAAGTACATCTGAAATCACGATACACAATTGATTTAAAACATTTATTTTTCAATACAATTTTTCAAGTGCTATCAGCTTTAGTAGCTCGATTTATGAGGTCATAAAATATAGCAAGTAGATTCATTTTCATGCGACAAAGCAAAAGATTATCGTCGTGGAAAACATACAGTAAAAATATTTTCTGTAGAAGTGCTTTCCCGATGATATATATATATATATATATATATATATATATATATATATATATATATATATATATATGTATGTATGTATATAAATATATAAGTATTTGTGAGATTTTATATATTGTTTTTACGTGCAGTATTATGACTCATGACTTTTTTGCTGGATTTCTTACATTTTAATGAAGTCATTAAAATTAATGTTTCGTGGAAAAAAGCATTTGTGTATTTAATTTTTCTTTTATGTATATATATATATATATATATACATATATATATATATATATACATACAATGGCGATTTGAAAAATTCGTTGCCCAATTATAAAAGAATACAACTTGTGTTTTAACATTACTTTCATTTTTCAATATGGTCTCCCTAATCTTCAATGGACTTCATCCAGCCATGCTCCAGTGCTTTTATGCTCTCCCGGATATCCTTTTCTTGAAGGTCTTCAAAACAACGATTCATTTTTGTTAGCAGTTTTTCATCTGACGAAAGTCACCTACCACCAATAATTTTTTTTATGTTTTGGGAACAGATGGCAACCTGAGGGGGCCAAATCTGGAGAGTAGGCTGGATGGGCCAGTCAGTCGTACTTCAAGTCAGCGAGTTTTTCCATGAATACAAAAATGATATAGGGACGTGCATTATCCTAATAGAAAATGATATTTTTCTTTGCTAAATTCTGGTCTTTTTTCACAAATTATTCGATCGAGTCGATCCAAAAATGTAATATATTACTCGCCTGTTATCGTTTGACCCTTTGGAAGGCAGTCAATTAGCAGGATTCCTTTAACATCCCAAAATATTGAAGCTAAAACTTTTCCAGTGGAGAAAACTGATTTTGCTTTTTTGGGTGACAGAGGATCACCATTTTTCTATTGATTTGATTGTTGTTTTGAGTCTGGAGTGTAATGGTGAATCCAAATCTCATCTACAGTCACAAATCGCCGAATAAAATCAATCGTATCCCTCTTAAATCGTATACCTCATAACAGTCTTAAGAAATTTGTACGTTTATGATTCATCTGAGATATCCACATTCTTAACAATTGCGGACACTTTCAATCGTCGATCCTCAATGACAATATCGTGCACTTTGTGGATGATTTCTTTTGCCGTTACAGTTTTCGGACGTCCACAATGCGGGTTACCTTTTAAGCTTGCACGGCCACATTTAAATTCAACTGCTCACTTCTTTGCGGTTGTATACGAAGGTTCTCTATCACCCAGTACATTTTTGAACTCGTTAAAGGTTTTTGTCGGCGTTAAGCTTTTTTTGCCAAAAAACTTTATCACCTCACAATGTTCAACTTTATCCATTTCGACAACGTCATAAACGAACTTTATTTAAATTTATCTTTGCAATAAACTGCTTGACACATTAATTATAAACTTTGAGGATATGTATAAGATAAATATCGCTTTGTAGTTGCGCCACAAATATTTAAAATATTACCATCATGTATATGTTAGGCCGCGAACTTTTCAAATCGCTCTTGTATATATATATATATATATATATATATATATATATATATATATATATATATATATATATATATATATATATATATATATATATATATATATATATATATATATATATATATATATATACGAATATATATATATATATATAGATAGATAGATAGATAGATAGATAGATAAATAGATAGATTAATAGATTTATATACTGCAAATATATTTCAGGTAATTAAATTTTTAGTGTATGATCCTTTCATTAAAATTTAACTATTTCTCTGACAAAATTACTCTTGCAGTTCGTTTAGAACTTACATCATAACAGCTATCTATTTAATTTATGAAAAGTTATGTTAAATTTTTCAAACTATTTTTATATTTAATTTTAGACTGGTTTAAAACTAAATTTATGTTCAAAATGATTAAAGAGCTTAACAATAACTGATAATTTTGGAATTAAAAAATATATCTAATATGTTACAAATGTAGAAGTCAGAATTTTGATATAAATGTCTGTAGTTAACAAAGTTAACTAAAAACTTAAATTTGGTGGAAAATTCAGAGTGGAAATATTTTTAATTTTATAATGTTAATAAAAGTGATTTTTTTTGTAAGTGCCATCGAAATGCACATAAACCACAATCGAAAATAATCAATAATAATTTATTGAATATTTTCGATCAAAAAATGTTGGTGTGGTTTGTGGAATGAAAAAAGTATTCATTTATGGAAGCAGAAAAATATTCTTACTGTTTTATAAATAATGTTTATATTATCTATTTCGTTTTCATTATCAAAATAATGATTTAATTAATCGTACAATCGAACAATAATAAAACATTTTCATTATTTTTCATGTTTTGTTTACAGTGTATATAAATTGTTGTAATTGGTTGTATATAAATAAATTAAATTTTAATCACATGATTGTTCCGCAAATTTGAACTTAATATTGTAATATATTAACAATCAGCAAAAAATAGACGTTTAAAATATTGAAATTTTATTTAATAACTGGTTATATATATATATATATATATATATATATATATATATATATACATACATATACATATATATATATATATATATATATATATATAAATATATTGAACTCTCATTCATGTAGGGACGTTATATACAATTAACGACTTAATCTCAATTCAAACATAATCTTTATGGTCTTGACGAACGCGGTTCGTTTATAATTTAAAACCGTCCTAAGCGTCTCCGTTCTTCAATTCTGTCGCCAAAAGTGGACACGCACTCACTATCTGTCATTTTAATCACGCCTGCAGGCCGTCGCCAACTGCCATCAAATTTATATCAATGTTCAGTGGATGGCTCCTTACTTTAACCCATTAGCGCCTAATGCCCTCTTGAACGCGCTACGAGCCGGTGGCGTACGTGTAACGCTCGAACTTATTGACCTTAGAGACTTTGTTCCGTTTCGGTTCTTGTTGTTACCACTGTTTTCGAGTTCTGTCGATTTCAGATATCGTTTCATGTTCGCGCATGTCGATTGCGTGAAAATTATTATGTTTTTTAATCACGTACGTGTGCGTTTTTAGTACATTTTTATAGTCTATATACATTTACAATCGTTTATTCATCATTCTGTACTTACTGGAGATGAATACTGCTGTGAAGATGTTTCGTAATTTTTTTATTTAAAAAAAGACACTTTTATTATTCCAAAGTCAGTACGTACGATTTCATCTATCGTAGAATTATTATTTAATATACATCATATAAAACTAATCCGTATATATATATATTGTATAAAATATATTGTTATATATTGTTATAAAAAATCTATTAGTTGTTTCAAGTATCTATTTAGATATGAAAATGTTTGTTGAACGACAAATATTTTTTATACATTTTGTACAAATATTTTTTATACACAATGTAGAAAACAATTCAATTTATTTGATTTTTTTATAAAAATAGAGTTTAATACAAAATGTAACGGAAATGTGCATATAATCTGCTAAATATATTAATCAATTATAAATATTATGCAATATTATCTTAAGTCAATTAAAAATTACAGAATTCAGACTGTCCCTTTCAAAGTAGTCGCCATGGGTTTAATACACTTTTCCATTGTCTCTTTTCATGCTTCAAGACATTTTTGGAGTAAATTCTCTAATCCTCGCCTTTTATTGTTCCACCTCCATAAAATGCGTTTTTTTTTGGAATTTTTTTAGTTTTGAAAACAAATGTTTTTTGCAGTTTATAGAATGAGCGGAAAAGTAATTTTTGAAAACATTATAAGTTTCGATAGATATTTTTAATTGGCACCATATTTTTATAATTTTGTTGTAAAAGATTTGCTATTAAATTATTATTATTTTTTTGTTATATTTGTTATAGAATAATACTATTCTGAAAATAATCTGTACAGAAGCAAAAAATTGTAAACCCATTGAAAAGATTTGTAAGCAATGTAGGTATTTAAATACGCGCTTACGTTACAATCATAGTTAGTGATAAGATATTTCGAAGTCTATGATTAAATATTATTTTTAAAAAGTTATTAGATTGTCATTCTTGCGGAAAATGATGTTTATCTCTTCTTTCGAATTTTTCATATTACTCTAAAATTAATAACCGAATTCTAATAATCAATTTTTCAATTAGTACAAAACGTTAATTGATACAAGCATTCAGCTCCTTTTCACCAGCATTCTCGTGTAATCAAGGAATCGAATCCGAATCGATCATTTTAATCTCATTTAGTATTTAAGAAGTACTCGTAGTGCTCTTAAAAATATGTTCTAATAAAGATCAGTAAAACTAATTAATGTTCATAATTGAACACAATTGTAAAATAATACACACAATTAATAAAATTAACACACACAATTGTAATATTATAAAATAATATGATTAATAGCAGAATATATCACATTGATTATATAAATGCATCGTATCTGTTTTAATAGTCTAATGAGAATCATAGGCCCTCCTACCTCACATTCAACACCCATGAAGCGTCTTTAAGCTGTCACAAGAAACTAACTAACTAACAAATAGTAGAATGAAAATACGTAATAATTTAATTTTATTGCAAATAAACAAAAAAGTAGAAAATTCCACCTTTAGAAAGTCTTACTCTTCTGATTTATTAGAACACAAATATAGTCTTTTTGTATATATTTATTCGGGGTATCTAAAATTATATACTTAACTATAATCAACACATTTTTTTAAATTTCAAAACCACAAAAATCTACTAAAACCATACATAAAGCAATCCTCATTTCAATCAGATTATAGATAGTGTTTACTTTTATATTGTAATTCAGTAGGAATATACATGTCTCATAATAGGCGAAATTATTATCATAAGAATGTATTAGAAAAATACTTGTACAATACATAAATGCGTTAGAAAATCAGTGCTATTAACAACAATCGTCATCAATTCGAACCTCAATATGTAATCACCACGCATTTTGTAAATGATAAAGAAAAAATACATCTGCTTAAATATATAGTTATCGCACAATATTCATATTCATTATCTAATTTAAAAGTGCAACTTTGATAAAAAAAAGTACATAAATACAAAATATGAAATATAATTGATTTAGTACTCGGGTAAGAAACGGAACGCTAGAGTTCACATTTTAAATAAATGTATTTCATTCAAAAAAGACGTTATCGTTTCGACATCATAAATTATTTTCCAAACAAAAATAAAAAAATTCTTTTAAATGTATCATTGATAACGTATATGAAAAATTATACATCAGAGAACGAACTGAATAAATTTCGTTTTTAATATATATATATATATATATATATATATATATATATATATATATATATATATATATATATATATATATATGTATGTATATATATGAAAAAATTCTTTCTAAATAATTTTGAAATGAAACATGAACGCTCAAGAGATTACTTTGGTAAGCTAGGTATCACTTCTGTTTTGTGAACCACCACTGAAAGACCCTCTGAAATTACCTCCGCCACATGCGAGTGAAATACAGCTGTCCGGTAAATAGCTCCTTCTGGCATTTATTGCTGCTTTCGGCGACGACCTCTTTCTCATATAACTTATATGCTTTATTGTGAACAGTTATTTCATTCGCCCCATGCATTTGGAGGACGATGCGGGAAATTGAAAAAAGAAGCCAGTGAAATATAGATCTGAACGCAACGCATTACACAGTTCTATTGCATGAATGGACGCATTGACTTGAAAAAAACTGATGATAAATGACGACGATGTTTCTTTAATTGATAGTCAAGGTACTGGATTTCTTTCTCGTTCGGCATCGTGCATTTTTGATACGTCATTATATAGTATTGATAATTTATTCCAATGATGTATACATATATATATATATATATATATATATATATATATATATATATATATAACAAAAAAATCTATATAAATAATTTGAATAAGATTTTCAAGAAGGAAAAATTCGTATCAACTATAAAGTTATTTAATTTTGAAAATTACAAAAGTTAGATATGAAATATATTTCTATAAATGCATTCCAAAAGAATTCAAGTCTTCTGTATATATGATATAATTATGTACTACAAATAAATAATAAACACAATGATACATGACAACGAGAGTGTGTTTATTCATTTTATAGAAAAAATATATTTGAAAAATATTCTATGTTAATAATAAAGATTATTATGAAAGTATGAGACAGTTTATTCTGAATATAATGATGTTTCCTTGAATAAGAAATGCAATAATCTATATACCATGACATTAATCAATTTTGAAATTAAATTTATATAAGTAAGACTTTTATTTTACGTAATATCATTGGTGTGCATTACATTTTTTCTATATTTTCTAATAAATATGAACATAAAAAATGTTTTTCTATTAATCTGTTTCAAAAACTTATAATATAGAATATCTGAAGTTGTTTTTTTTATTATAATTGTCATTATCTCATACAAGAAATATTTAAGCTAGATAATCCTTATTTTAAACACGACCAGTCTCTTTCTTCGTGCATCTGTGTATTTATAGCAGATTTTAAATAAACTTAAGTTTTACTAATGCAATTGAATCTAATCTACTTAATACAACACATACATACACACACATATGCATACATATATATATATATATATATATATACATATATATATACATATATATATATATAAACATATATATAAATATATATATATATACACATATATATACATATATATATATATATATATATATATACTCGTATATATATATATATATATATATATATATATATATATATATATATAGGAGGATGATTTAACTTATGCTTCCACAAGAAAGTATTTAAAAAAAACGCAAAAAATAAAAAAAATATGTCATCCTCCATTTAATATTTTAATTCAATTTTATTTTAGTACTAAATTGAACTAAAATGCTAAATAAAAAAGAACATGACTTTTATTAATCACTGCGCCCCCTTTTAATACTTTCAAGTGGAAGTCTTAATATATATGTATATATTAAGACTTCATATATATAAGACTCATATATATATGAGTGTGTGTGTGTGTGTGCAAAGTAGTAATTATTTTATTTATGAAATTTGAATATTTTTACACACATATATCACATAATACAAAATACATTTTTTTAACAAATGAATGTTTGGTTCACTTCACAACTCAGAACAATTTTCGATTTCATTTTAACAAAAATATTTCCTGCACTATCCCAATTAATTAATATTGTATTTAATTTGTTTCTAAAAATAATATAAAATCCATTAAACTATTTATGCATACGTTATCCCTCGTTAAACTAATTTTTGATCAGATAATACAGTATTAATACAGAATATATACAGTATATATCAGACCTATTCAACGAGTATACGATTGGAATAATTGATATAGTTTATAATAAATATCGATTGAGTAGAATTAGTTAAAATTAATTTGATGCGGGACTATATCAAACGATTTAAATAGATAAATATACATTACTTTTATTAATTCAGAGTCTTGTATATACTTGTACTAATTTAACCTGCAGCACTTTTTAAGAAATATTGTTTTCAATATTGTAATACACCTTTTTAATTTGCAGTTAATATGAAATGAGTTTGATATTCTGTCAAACAAATTTTATTACATAAAAATAAACATTTATACCTGTGAGAAATTTTTTATGTAATGAAATAACTACTTGTCGAAAATTATAATCAAAACATTAATTAACAAGTGATTACAAATAAAAACTGTTGTTTGTGTTGTACACGTTCCATGAATCTGTTTTTTTAATTACAGTTTAAACATGTATTTAAATCACAACCTGTTTTTCGATCACATCGCATGATTTTTATTGTTTATTAATTATGTAAATTTATTTAAATTACAGTTCATCTCAATTCCGCCTGATATTCAACACTTTATTTTGTAAATTACTAAAGTATGTTAATTTTTTATTTTTATTGATGACGGTTTTTTTAACTTTAATGAAAAATAAACTTTTAATTACAACAAATATTATCTATTCATTTTTGATTCAATCATATAAATTTATAAATTAAGTACTAAAATTGCACTTTTATAACAAAGTGATCACTTATTTGTATATATATATATATATATATATATTAATTTGAATAGTAGTAATAAACGGTTTTTCAAGTAAATCTCCCAGTACATTTTTATATTAAGTATTCATATATCACATTAAATATTTTTCCCAAGCAGTTGGCATAACCTCACAAAACAGCAATGAACACAATGGAGTCCGAAAAGCAGCATATTATGCATTGCTTACTTTTCCCATTCGGATTGAAAAAATGCTACTGAAGCCGCGGAAATAATTTGTTCAACTTTGTAAGATATTGTGACACATAAAACATGCAAAAAATACTAAAACAGTGGAAGAAATCTAAAAATATAGTGACTTAATCAACTGAAAGCCACCATCTTTTTTTCGACAATCGATTTGTTAGTTACACGACAAATGCAGTAGAAGTATAGAGTAAATCAGAAAATTTTCATAATTATATTATTTCAATGTATTATTTTGTTGTATACGAATCCATAACTGAAAATGGCAATGTCAAAATTTAACAAATGTCAAAAAAAATTCAGCTATAATTTTAACAACTGTGAAACATAATCTCTTAAAATGTGTGTCCCTATTGGAAAACCATTTATATATATATATATATATATATATATATATATATATATATATATATGTATATATATCCATTTAGATGACGATTCCATCATCCCCAGTGCATTTATGTATAGGCAAATACTTCTTTCTGTTATAATTTATATTGTAAATAGTTTTACGTGTACTCTTATAGAAAAAAGTTGCGTGCGTGAAAAGCCGCACTGTAGAAGTGAAACTTCTGTGCGATGGGTATAAGGATATAAGAGGATATATAAGAAGAATGTATTATTAATTTTTATGAAGGACTATTTTCAGTTTAATGAAAATAATATTTTTTTAAATACTTTGTGCGCATTTTTATAATGACTGAAATTACTGTACAAAATATTGAGCTCACTTGCATTTATCGTCGGCTGGTTGCTAGTTCCTAGTACTATGAATCTCTCATAATTGTTTAAACCTACAGGTTGAGCACCACTGTAAACAGCTGTCTCGGCGAGGAGTCTTGACGGAGAATCACTCTCAAGCAACGCTTTCTTCCGTTGTCGATATTCATGCGCGCGTTGCACTTGAGTATTTTAGGAGACTTTCCTGCTCTTTTCCTTTCGCGATGTCTCCTCATGCGACGTGCATTAGGAGTTAAAATACTATCCGCTGATGGCACTCGTTGATGGCACAGAAAACTCAACTTTTACTCACCACTTCCGTAGCCCCTACCCCACGATTAACGTTTCGTGTCGCGTTGAGGCAATACAGATTTTGTGACACATGCAAACGGGTTTACCCTTGATATAAAAGTTTCACTTCAAAAATTCTCATTACAGTGTATTTCGACTTTGCTTGGTTAGCTGTCAAACATCAAAACATTGATGTTTTCATGACAACTTCAAACATAAAGTATATGCAGTTTACACTATAAATAGTACATTTAGAAACACGTGTCACTGTAAAATAAGCTGATTTTCAGTTATAATAATGTTATTATTCATGATCAGTGTTCATAGTATATGACACACGGTCACTTCGGGAGCCAAAAGTTACTAATTCTTCCACCGCTAACGCTCTAATCGCATTTCCCCTACATTTCTCTGGCGACCAAGATTATGTGACGCGTTGAGACGTTACAGATTTTGTGACGCATACAAACAGGTTTATCCTCAATAAAAAAGTTTCACTTCAAAAAAAACACATTGTCAAATATAATATCAAAAAAATAGTTTTGAAGACCTGAAATTCTTTTCAATTTTTTTGGTTGTTTAATTTATGAAAAGAATAACGCTCGTATAAAATTCTCTATACTTTTCTAGAGAAGTGAATTTTATTTCATCGAAAGTTGACTTATTTCATATTTCATCTCTTTCTAGAATGTAAAATATAGTGTCAAAGATAACTAAGAACGAAACTGTTGCAAGTTTGTATTTTTTAACCAAAATACAAAGATTTTTATGTAACATGCAATTCAACTTTACTTTCTTTTACTCTTTTTTTATTACCTTCTATCTCATTTTTCTTGTAGTATGCTAAATCTTATGAGTTATAATTTAACATTATTATAACATAGCACATTTAAACTTTAAAATATTTTGAATTCACTGTTAATAACAATCAAAAGTAATAGCGCTCATAAATATAGTACTTATTTATGTATTTCAGTCGTATCTAATTATCACTTAATAATTTGTATCAATGAGTAACCTCATTTAAAATTAAACATTATGGTCTCCTGAAATGGAGAATCAGTTTATTTTCAAATATAATATACGGTCGTAGTAAGTAATAAATTTAATAAATTGAACAGAAATGATCCCAAAAAAGAAAGAAAATCATTTTTAAATTCCTATCTAGATCAATTATGGTATATATATATATATATATATATATATATATATATATATATATATATATATATATAAATTATAATTTCTTTTTATATTTGAAAAATTAATGTATTTCGTAAATTTCGAATTTTGAATCTTTTTATCTAATATTTCATCTCTAATACATCACTGATTGTAACGAATAGTCTTACAAACATTGTTATAAAAATACAATAGTTACAAAAAAAAAATTAAAACGTATATACAAACACTAATTCGTTTAATTTTTAGTGGAACAAATCCATTACATGTCGTTATAATCAAATATTTTTATATTTTGTTAATTTATTTTAAATTTTTTATTTTAAATTATACTTTAAAACTTGCGTTAGTGTACATATTTTGTGCTTATTACTAATTAAAAAAAATGAGTAGTCTGTAACCGTATATATATATAATATGTACTTTGTGCTTTAAAGTCTTTTTCAAATATATATACTCACAACATGTTACTACAAAATACGAGTAATCCTTACATATTACAATTACTTCTTTAATTTTTTGTAAGAGTTTGTACAAATATATTTTCAAAATTAATTCAGTACCTCTGTAATTATAAGTTATTTCTTTGATAATTAATTTATCTGATATTTTTTAATTTAATTTACTCGTATGTATCCCATATTAATTTAATCAAATATTTTTACCACAATATGTGTGAAAAAATTTTCATTAATTTTAACATTTTATAGCAACACTTTATAAGATAAAATCTTAGAGATATTGACAAAAAAATTGTATTTTACTCAATACTATTTTTATTCCTTGCATATATGTCTATATATATATATATATATATATATATATATATATATATAAATATATATATAAATATATATATATATATATATATATATATATATATATATAAAGATTAATCCTTACATAAAACGGTGTTAATTAAATGTTAGTAAAAAAATATATATTTAGTTATAGAGTTGCTATAAAATAATATCTAGTTGATATTTCATTAGACAATAGGTGCATTGTTTTGAAAATGAATACTTCAAAACATTGAAGTAGTAAATTATTGTCTCGCCGTAATGTAAAATGACAATCTAGTGGAACTGAATACACACGTACACTGAATCACACCTTGTTCGTTTGTGGTATAGAGAAGAACCATAAATCTTACGCCTCTGCTTCCTTTTATATAAAGTCGTTGTCCACCCCTTTTCTCAGACAATTTTGTGTCTAAATCATTCAAGCCGCCAAATTGTACTCTCCTATAGTGTACGCTGAGATTTTACGTATAAACGTGTGGGAAAGATCATTAACTAGATGAACAAAAACAACGAAAAAAGCGATATTCGAAAGAGATGAAACATTTATACGTCTCCATCCAAACGTATAAATTCACTTCTTTGAGAAATGTCAAATCTAAAAATAAACATGTAAGTGCATGCGTGTTTGTGCGTTTTGTCAGAGAAAATAATATGTTTGTGTTTCCCTTGTTTAACAGGTACATGTACAAATCTAAAATTTAATAACACAAAATAGATGTATACTTCTAATTGGTTTGGAAATAGATAAAAAATTGATTTCTCGGAAACGATGAAGAAATAAACTTTTACTTATTAATTCGTGCTGTTCAGAAAAGTTTAATTACAATTTTTAACTAGAATAATATTTTTAAATCTTAAATATATATATATATACATATATATATATATATATATATATATATATATATATATATATATATATACATATATGTATATATATTAAATTTTTAATACATAATCATATAATTTAATATTTTAATATATATATATATACATATATATATATATATATATACACATATATACATATACACACACACACACACACACATATATATATATATATATATATATATGTGTGTGTGTGTGTGTGTATCATTATTTAACAACTATCGTAACATATTAAGTTGAAATAAAATAGAAAATAAAGAAAAATAAATCATTAAATTTCAAAAAAGTAAAAAAAAATCAAAAGTAATTGTGTTTATTGTTTTGTTTTTATTTATTAATTTAACTGAAAATAATTATAAATAACAATTAATGATAATATAATAATAAGAACAATTATAAGAAGATTGAATTTCTTAACTTCGACAAATGGTAGAAATAAATCACATAGAAATCAGTCACATTATCATTTTTTTTAATTTCTCTAATTTAAAATTTTGTTGTAACATTTGATTATAATACCTAAAATTAATGTGTTTTTTTAATATTTTATAAATTCATTAAAGAAAAAATAAATATATAATTTAAATGATTTATTTTCGAATATAAATAAACGACCTTTTTTCGCTCGCTAATTTTTTTTGGGTGACTGTTCTGTCTCCGGCCCACAAATTCCCTTAAACTAAATTTGGTGGCCTTTGTTCATATATTGGTATGATACCACTGATCTATAACATACACTTTTTTTAGTTTTAATGTTAAAAGTATATATATATATATATATTCACAATCACGTTCATTGAAAATTGTTCACCCTTAATATTATAGTTTTACGTCGTTTATGTCCTTCACAGAAATGACAGTTACGTTTGAGATTTCAAAGTGGAAGGTCTGATTGAAGCTCTTATAAAATAAAAATGTAAAATCCATTGATATATCTTCATAGAAAAAAAATAGAAATTGACAGTTTAGCGAGTGTTTGATAACCAACATGTAATATTTCTAATAGAACTGGCTGTTCTCAAACATCAGTGACAAGAATTTTAAAAAAGAAAGAATTGGTTATAACAGATAGAAAAAAATCTGATAAAGTTAAAAAGACCATTAAAAGAAAAGATCATTTGTTAATTAATCTGTCTTTACAAGATCGGTTTAAAACAGCTACAAAAATAAGAAAACTATCCGATCAATTTTCAGTGAACATAAATGTTAAAACTATTCGGAGGCAATTGAGTGAGAATGGTATACATGCACGAAGACCTGCCAAAAAATCATTTCTAATAGTTAGTATTAGGTTGGCGAAAAGTCATGTTTGCTATGAATTCAAAATCAATCTCTTTTCCTTTGACGGTTTTCAATACGTGCGACGACGAAGTGGAGACAAATTTTTGAAAAAGTGCACCCAGAAAACTATAAAGTACCCCCAAATCCAAATGATTTGTAGATATTTTAAAGACAAGAACCACTTTGAATAACCGTGACTATATATATAATAATAATAATTATTATTATTATTGTTATTAAAAAAATAATCTATCTTTACTTAATATTTTTCCACTTTAACTCACAGTCATAAGTGCACAAATGTTCAAATAACGGCCTAAAGTGCACAGGGAATGAACCAAATTTAAATAAATTGAATATCATTGTTCTTTAAATATAAAAATAAATCAATAAATATTGTCTAATCAATTACTTAGTATGCAAATATTCATCATAGATGTAATAGATTCGTCTGTTCACAAAAGGATATTTATTTAACAAATAGAATGTTCATTGTATATATATATATATGTATATGTATGTGCTTGTGTGTATGAGTGCGTGTGTATGTGTGCGTGTGCATGTATGTGTAAATATATAAAATTTTCATTTTACATAAAGAAATACGAATATGATAAACGTCTAATAATGAATAAATTAAAAACGAACACGTACGCTCGAATCTATTTAATAAAACTTCTCATTTTATTATTATGCTTTCAATGCGTTAGACGGAATGGTTGTAAATGTTGAAAATTTAAATTTATTAAACGTTTATATCATTTTATGATTGCTCGACATGGTGTAAACATGGCAACGTGATTTCAGTAAAAGAAAGAAAAAAGAATTCAATTCAAGTCAGAAAGAAAACGTATCTTGCTCCGAATAATTGTCACGAGCGCCACGCCGAATATTAATATTAGAGCACATTCGATATACATGAAATTATTTTTTTAAATAAAGATGTCTGATAATGGGTCAACGGTGGTTGGATAAAGAGGCGGGAGCGATTGCGGGGGCAGTTGACTGCGCTGATGAATGGCACAAGTTTGTGTGTTATTTGGTAGAGGCCCACGGTACGTGTTCGTCTGACACAGGAAGCAGTGCAAGGGACATTTCACTTGATCTATGGCAGGGACGTAGTATTGTCGGTTGAATCTAACGCTCAGCCGCGCTTCTCTACATTTGGTGCACGTGAAACGCTGTGGAAAACGGAAACGCTCGCCGAAAAGACTTCTCTTTTTTTGTTGTTCGTCACAAAGTGAATGAAAAAAAAACTTGTCTTTGCGCGTAAAAAAACACTCGTCGCAGTAACGTTAGATGAGTAATTCAGCAAAATGAGTACGTATTCATGGCATTAAAAGAATTATATACTTTTGACTACGTTGGAACGTGTTCTAAGGGACTTTCGCATATTTTACTTTTATGTCGTTTTTTACATCTTTTCTTTTTAACACATGTGGTGAAGAAACAAATAAATGTACATAATTCTTTTTATTCGAAATATTTACTAAATTTACAGTACGTTTCCATATAATATCTCTACAATTAAAATATAATATCTTTATATGTATGAAGCTTTTTCGATACATATGTATATATATATATATATATATATATATATATATATATATATATATATATATATATATATATAATTTATACGATTTCTGAACAATATTTTCTTCAAAAAATTCAATTTATTAATTCATTGAATGAATATAAACACATTAAGAACAGAAAATAATTTCATATTTTCATGTTTTGTAAATATTTGGGTTGAATTGAATTACATTCTATCCTCTATGATTATGTTATCAATTAAAATAAATATAATTTTCAATTATATATATATATATATATATATATATATATATATATATAAATGTAAATTTCATTGAACACAATAAAAATAAAAACATCATGTAACGGTATTGTTCAGAATGGATTGTATTCTGAACATCGATTTTTTTCTTTTCTAATTTAATTTACACTTATTCTTTCAACGATGATATCTTTTATTCGTATGGACGTGTATCGTACTTCATATTATAATAATTTTCAGAGTTGTTTGAACAAACAGAGAAAACATTTTGTTTTCAGACAAATGATTTATGATGGTAAATGAAATATTAGCATACTTTTACGGTTTTTTTTTCTTATTTCAAAGCAGCGACACTAAATGGGGTTCTCTTATGATTCGTGTCATTTTTTAGAACTGAAAAATATGATTAATTTTCGTGTTTTCGTCAAGATTCTTCTACAAGAAAATAACAAGAAATTTGCGTTATAATAAACTGTATTTGAAATTTATGACTGTTATTATGATAATGAAACTTCTTAACTTGAAAAATATTTATCTCTTTCTTCTAATATGTATATATATATATATATATATATATATATATATATATATATATATATATGTGTGTGTGTGTGTGTGTGTGTGTAGTATGAAGAAAGAGAGAATAAATTTAGATTTTTCTTGAAAAGAATATATTGTACCTACACATTTCACCTTTACTCATCTTCAGAAATAAAATATGTGAAACATATTTTTAAGTACTAAATACTGAATTAAAGAAGTTTTTATACAGGGACTCAATAATAAGAAGAATAAATATATCAGAGAAATTATTAGAAATTTATGAGATTAGTAATATTGGTAGGTAGGTAACTTTCTGTTTACACTGAAAAATCAAAGAAAGTAGTATCCAGTAATAACTCAATAATAATTCCCCATCACATACATATATATATATATATATATATATATATATATATATATATATATATGTATATAATCCAAAAATAAAACATTGGCAGTAAAATTTTAATTTATTAATAGTACTACTATTAAAGATGTATAGAATGGTTAAAAAAAGAATAAGAAGTTGACATAAACATGTAATATTATTTATTTCAATTCTGAAACTATGTGTAAAATTTTAAATCGATTCTGTGTATCATTAAGGAAAAATTACAACTTCTTTTCAGAATTTTTCCATATGCTTTTATGAAAATCCCCCACTTAGTTCGAAAATAATTTTAAAAAATATATTTAAAAAAATGTTTCTCTTTTTTATCTAATTTAAAAGCAAAGGTCAGCTAAAATACATGTTTATCAAGATTATCCGTACGGATTTAAATAAATTAAGTGTAATTCATTAAAATGTGAAGTTTTTAACAATTAGCTATTTACATTTTTAAAAGTGGCTACATCAAAGATGACTGATAAAAATATTCATATTTCTATAAGATGTGTAACTCGATCTATCTCTTGCTCTCTATTTTTTTTTGTATTTTCATTTCATTGATTTTTTCTAGTATAAACAAAATAAGTTATCTCATAAATAATAACTACACATTGTTATAATTTTTTCTCGTTTTACACTCCGAGAAAGATTTTAACTATCGCAATTAATAAGACTTTATACTTTATTAACTATAATACAAATTTTCTTTCTTATTCATATTTAAATATCACATATTAATTTATATTAATAAATAGCATATTTAAAAGAAACGTTTCTTGAAATTGAAATCGAATCATTTTGATAATTAATTATACTACAGAAGTCAGAAATAATATAAATAAATTTAGCTGAAATGATCGGTAGCCAAGGAAAAATCGTTTATAATTCAAAATTTAACCACCATCTACTAAATATGTTACTTATAGTTTTTTTACTGGTTACAAAATGCATTATATTCGTGATTATTTAATTATGGATACTTTTGTCTGACAATGTATCAGAAATACATTTTAAAAGAAAAAACGAGTAGTTTAATCATTTACATAATATAAACAGTATTTTTTCATCATGTCATACATCTTTTCCATTAATTTTGTATTTTCATTCAATTGAAATTGTTATTTTTTTCTATTTTCGTTATAAAGATAAAAATTTACACTTCTAAAAAAATACACTTTGGTATTTTCAATTAACTTATAATCATACTAATTACTTAACGTTCGATATATTCCAGATTTTTAGATATGCAGTTCATAAAATAATTTATTTCAGTGAATTCTAAATGTATCGATACGTTTATATTTAAACATACATACATAGGTGTGTGTATGTATATATATATATATATATATATATATATATATATATATATAAATGTATGTATGTGTGTGTATGTATGTATATTTTCTGTAATAATTTCAGCTTCAGCCAACTTCAATATAAATTGTGATATGTCAGTACGTAATCTAGCCGAATTTACATTACTATATGAAACTCGAGCTTTGATATTGAAAGTCTCTCATGTGAAAATGACAGATTAATTCTAGAGAGGTTGTAATTTAGGTTTATACCATTTCGATAAACACATTGTTAGTGAATAATGGCGTGCAGCCCTGAATTTTTTCCAATTATATGTATATACATAAACATGTATACAAATATACCCTTAAACACACACAAACAAAACATATATATATATATATATATATATATATATATATATATATAAAATGTTCACTATGAAAATATTAACAAATGACCGAAAAAATGAAACATCAAGTAAATAAATGAATGGTAGTCGAATGTATATATGTAAATTCAACTCCGTGTTATTGCATTCAGTGCGATAATCAAGTTCTTTTCAACTTAAATTTATAAAATATGTTAACGACATGTGTATAAATTTAATTAACTATAAACAGAATTTGTTTATTATTCGATTTTAATCAAATCGTTTCTGGTCCTTAATGTATGCAAGTACATATTTAATTAAAAATGACTATATAGACGTACATGTGTAATTTATTTTTATTTATGTAAGATTTATATATATATATATATATATATATATATATATATATATAACTAATAAACAGAACTGAGTACACCGAAATAAATTTATGCAAATTTTTAAAATTATACTGAAATTCATTATAGGCGAAAAAGTTTATACTCGAATGAATACCATAATAAAAAAAAAACAAAGCAGTTAAATAAAAAGTATTTAAAAAACCAATATAATAATTAAATATTTAAATAATTTCATAAACCAATTTTGCACCAATAAACTAAAAATTAAATGATTACATTTTAATAGGCTCAAATTATTTTTTTTCATCCCACAAACCACACTTATTTTTTTTCTTAAAAAATATTTAATGGCATCGTCATCATGTTCATAGCGCAAAGGTACAGAAAATTCTACAGATTTTTTGTACCTTGTACCTCTGTACGTAAAAGATTGACAGATCATTTTTTGCAGATTGTCTTATAAGAACTCCAAATTGAAATAAAAAATCTATCCTTTAACAGTATTCGAGATCTGTTTTATTTTTAAACTAACTGTATAAAAAAGATACAGTGGCATATTCTTTTTTAAATATAATAAAGTATCTTTGTAATGAAACTCATATTAAATTGAGGTATTTGATATTTTTTAACGGGCTTGTTCAAGGTTTTGCACTAATTAGATGTTCATTTATCTGTAAAAAATAACGTTTGTTTTGAAAAATTATTTAGTTATTGTGAAGTTTTCTAATAACTTATCCTTAAAATTTTCGTTATATAACAATCAGTTTGATCATTTGTAACACAAATTTACTTACGGTCCATCTTATAAATAAAAATTCTCACTTCCTCATCGTTATAGTCTAATCAATGATAGTCTATTAATTATAGTCTAATTATGCACATTTATTATCAAGTAAATTTAGATTTGATCAATGGTAAATACCATTTCTGCACACTACCAAACTTAAAATTTTATTAAAATCTGTGATTTTATTTAAACTTTTCTGTTACGAATGTTGAATGCTCAAATGAAAGTTAAATCAGGTTGAATTTCATTTGTACTATTATTAAATGTTACCAAGTAGTTAATTCAAAGATACTTTTTAATGAAATCCAGAAACATTAAGTTAATATTAATTTCAATGCGTTTATGTCATCCATTATGGCCTAAAATCTGATCTATATTAATTCAGAATTATTATACATATAATAAAGACACTCGTCCAGGTCGATTTACGACCAATTACATTAAGTGATTTCATTTTGTTACAGCATCCATTGCCGACACACAGACCGATATGGCACTCTATATCGGTGTCTCTGTAGCCATCGTCGTGTTCGCTGTTGTTGTTGGATTCTTGATACGCGTGTTTCGACGCAAAGGACGCGATCATTCGCTCTACAACATGGCTAATAACGGTAAGATAATTACTTAGTGGTCAATAAAACGAAACGTGTTATGGATATTGTTATTTCTGAAACAATAACGATGAACAGGTGTATTGTTGTCATACAAAATTGTGCTATAAAAAATACGTACTAGATAATTATTAAATGTGTTGACACAATTGGAGATGTTTTTAAACATTTGATGTTAATGGATAGAGTTTATGTCTCAGTATATAAACATCGTTAACAAATTGAAGATACAAATTGTCGTATTCGTTTTATTTTAATAAATAAATAGTGGGAAACAAATGTTTTTTTTAATAACAAAGAAAATTACTTTTGACGAATCTAAAAGCAGAAAAGAAAAAAATAAAATTTTCGTCCGCTTGTTTCTCCATCGGTGGATTAATAGTTAATTCTATCCGATTATACTTTCATTAATTCATGTAGAATATTGTTGTTATACTTATTGTAAGTCTAAAATCCTTCGTTGAGTACGGTTAAACTCAAACAATTTCAATTTTTTACATTTATATATATATATATATATATATTATCATATAAAAGTATTAAAAACATCAAGCAATAACAAATAGTTAAATATTTTCAAACTATATATATTTGCTGTTGAATGAATTATTTAAAGTGAACTAATTAAATAATATTTATTTAAGTTTTGAAAGCATTCTATTTTTTTTATTTGTAACGGACACATTTTTAGTTTTTTTTTCTTAATAAAATTGAGATCAGTAATTATACAAATGGTAAATAATAGTCATTTCGTAACAAAATTGGGCCCTATTATCTTTTTCTTGTAAATTTTTAAGTATGAAATAATAATAATTTTACTAAATTTTAAATTGAAGTATATTTCTTGTAAAAAATTAAATATTCATTACGGAAAACGACATTAGCCGAATAACGACCACCAGTATGAAGGGAAAGTTTTGCTCAGTAGTAAATTTTGCATCACTGTCTTCAAAGTTTTTGGAAATTACTTATTTATTTCTGTTCAAATGTTTTTCTTCAATCGGATTTTATATATATATATATATATATATATATATATATATATATATATAATAGCTTTTTACATAATATTTTGTCCTTAAGGTAGCTACAAAACAAAAGAGTTAGCAGTTTTCAATACATATCGCCAAATTTGAATACAGAATGTCTCGAGAAATTTTGTTTTAGAATCTGTATAGTGTTCCCTATACATAAGGATATTATCCCCATGAGAAAAAATACTGCCTAACAACCCCTTGTACGGAAATTCCATGTCAAACAATGACTTTGGCCTGATAACCACCACCAGAGTACCCAAATTTTGAAACACGGTGAAAAATCTGTTAATAAAGTAAGGTTTAGTTTTAGATGAAAACCACTCAGTACCAATTATTTTTTAATCTTAAATACCTACATACACACCGTAGCTACTCCAAAATAGAGATGTTTTAAAGTGTCAATCCATTTTTACAATTTTGTTACAATGACGCCATTATTTTATGACTCTATAAGACTACGAAATACCTGACGACGATCTACTCAGCTAAAGGTTATTTTGAAAACGCATATTTTAGTATAGTACATGGTTTCCACCTCTGATTATAAAGAAATCATATCAACTTTCATATTACGATTTTGTGCCTTTTAAGTAGTTTTGTTCAAACACTTGACGAAAACAGTCTCAAATCAACTTTAATTGTAAACTCAAATCCTTTTCGTGTTTTTATTGTTTTTATAATAATAACTGATATGTTACCATTTTAAAATTTCTAATTGAGTTTTAACTCACAATATTTTTCTGGCACTATGGATAAATTCACTTTTAAAAATGAATATTTTATTAACTCTGAAGTCACGAATTTATTTCGAATCAAAAATATTCAATAATTGGTTACTGATCATTTTTGATTGTTGCTTATATGCATTTTAATGGCGATTCCATCAGTAGATCGGTAAGGTACAGTAAAATCTATTTTTTGTAATCATGCTCTAAGAATGATGACGTTGCCAACGAAATGCATATAAACAACAATAAAAAATGATCAGAACTATTTTCTTTTATTTTTTCGCGCGAATGTAAAATTCATTTTTGAAAGTATCATAGGTACAGGTTTTAACATAAACACTTTCAGTAAAATTTCTAAAAATTAAAATATCGTTGCACATATTGTTTATATTGCATTACACTTTAATAGAGTTTCATAAATGATTTTTCCGTCTACCAAAATCCACAATAAAATTTTCTAATTAAAAAAGTTAAATAAGTAACTAAGGACATTTGCCCTCTACTAGCTACACTGGCCGAACCCCGGGGGCTCTGCCCTCTCTCGCTTTACTTACTCAACTGACTCGCTTCGCTCTTATCGCATATATTCGCTCAATTTCGTAATATACATATATATATATACATATATATATATATATATATATATAATATACATATATATATATATATATATATATATATATATAATATACATATATATATATATATATATATATATATATAATATTATGTCTATATAATTATTTTTGCTGTTGAATGCGCTAGTGAGTGCGTTCTTGTTGCAAATGTATTGTGACGTTGTTGTTTTATAAAGTCGCAAATTTCATTGTAGTTGTTATGATACCAATATCGTAATTTTCATGTAACCACGGGTGTCATCGTCAATAATAATTTAATACAAAATCTCTACTTTTTTTTAAAAAAAGTGTACATTTTTTGAAATTTTACGGAACACTTTTTTATATATAGATAAATTATTGATTTTTTTTCATTGTTGTTTATGTACATTTAGACAGTGATATTATCATCCTTAGTGTGTCATGCTGCAGAAAGCTCTTTCTACCTTGGCTTTCAAACAAAATTAATGTTCTCAATCGTGATTTATTAATAATCATTTATTAAACATTTTTGATCAAAAATCATTTTACAGTTTGTAAAATAAAAAGGAAATTAGTCACAGTATCAAAACTGTACTATGACGTTCATAAAGAATATTTGAAAATTACAATTATTAATAAAGTTATAAATATAATTTATCTTCCACATTATAAATCCTCAAAATTATACATATACACCATATAAATTATATATAAATTACTGTCCACTTCAACGTCTTAAATTTACGACTCTCACCTCGCCTGATCAGACATTCAGTTTAATAGGCATAATTGCGTATCTAATTTATAATATATTTTCCTTGAAAAACCAGTGTGTATTAATCATATCAAATTTATATATTGTAATAATATACCTCGTTATTAATTACAACAGGAAGAACACTGAAACCGAAATAAACATTTATCTCTTTTACTGGAGCACTTATCATATATATGATTAATTTATATTTCAATCGTTGTTCACAAAACGAAATTTTAAACCAATTTTGTAAGCACTTATCGCTTGACAAGTGGCCCCGGCCCATTAAACATGAAATATGAATTTCGTACGTCTGTTGTATTCATTTCATAAAAATAAAACGTCTGACACACAGAATCAACTCGTCTTTTAACTGAACAGTATTTATAAATGCTCATATATATACCTTATCCTTACGTTCTCCGATGATTAACGATTCAATGTGACATGTTAAACAACCTTAGACCTACTTAATTGGCGCATAAAATGTTATTCATTCTAAAATATAATTTACACGGAATGTTTTTAAAAATGTTTATGACACGCCGTTTCGTTAGAACACGTTGAATATTTTTTTGTACCTTCTAGTAAATGTACTGATGAGGTATGTCAAAAAAGAAATACTTTTATTGAAACGAGACAATGCAGCGTTAACGATGATAATATGCATACGAGTATCTTTGTTCGGTGTATTAATTTTTATATGACAGAAAAGCTCTGCACATGTGTGTTCCGACTTCTACGGTGTCTAATTTGAAACATACTACATTAGATATATCTTTAATGTATGTTAAAAAAAATGTAGACAGAGTTTTCTGACGAGTGCATTTTAAAACTAATAAAACATATACGGTTCATATTCTATCCTTTATTTATGATCTTCAAATGAATTTGTAACGTTTTGGTGTCTATTAATATACACACACACACATATATATATATATATATATATATATATATATATATATATATATATATACATACATATATATATAGAGAGAGGTGTGTGTGTGAGAGAGAGAGCATTATTTATTTATACACTATTTATTATATTAAGATTATATTATTTCTTGCAATATTCAAATTTCATTATTAATTTCTTTCACAGTTATTTATATATATATATATATATATATATATATATATATATATATATATATATATATATATATATTCATTAAAAATAAGCAGAATTATCAACATACATAATAAATTTTTGAATGAAATACAAATAATTTTATTACACTGTACTAAAAATCTAAATACCTGGAACTTTTTTTCACATCTGTCTCATTACTGTTTTCCTGCTAAAAATAATTGATATTTGGTAAAGAAGTAGTAATCAGGTTGATTGATTGATTATTTGGTGTTTAAGGGCGTGTCGGTAAGTAAGGTCATAAGTAGTTATCAGTTAGTAATAGATACGCTGAATTTATTCAGTGAAAAAATCTAATCCCGTAACTGGTCTCAATTTTGAATTGCAGTTCGTAAAATATGCGATCAAATGTTATCATGGAGCAATACAACGTACTAATGAATGAAGATATCTTCTTGGATAATTTTATATGCATTTGTTCAAGATTTATAAAATACTTTTCCGAATTTATAGTATCCGATGGTTATAAAGAATATACAACAATAACTACTGGCCACCAAATGATCATTATTAACTTTTTTGGTTAAAGATTTAGATTTGAAATGTATTTCTGGTCTTTATTAGTGTCAAGAAATTTAGCAGATCATTGTACGTAATTAATTTTAAAGACTCACATCTTCCAATCTAAATTTTTCGAACCAAAGTTAGATAGTACATTGAATGTAGTTTGTCGAATATCGTATATACCGTACGTTCCGTCTGAATTTAAACTCATTTCAGGAAATGATACAAATTTAACTCAAATTCAATGTTCACTTTAATTTATTTCGATCCACTTTTAAGTAAATTTACTAAAATGACAAATGCTTTATTTAGAGCAAGTATACTCTTCAACATATTATAATAAATATCATTAACATAACGTTCTAATTAATCAAAACGTAACTAATCTCATAAGATTACTAAATCGTTATATATATATATATATATATATATATATGTATATATATATATATATATTTATATATATATATATATATATATATATATATATATATAGGTGATTCAATTTAAGCTTCCACATAGAAGTATTAAAAGGGAACGTAGGGGTTAAGACAATGCATGTTATTTTTTATTTCATCTCGTATTTTAGTTCAATTCAATACTAAAATACAATTGAACTTAAATGCTAAATGGGAGATAATATTTTTTTTAGTTTTTGCGTTTTTTGAATATTTTCGTGTGGAACCTAAGTTAAATCACCCTACATATAATAAATATGTATATATATATCTTTTTATTCAAAATTAATTTAAGGACAATTATTTGATTTAATTTTGAAATATTTAAATGTCTTTTTTACCAAAATGACTCAAAACTTATATATTGAAAAATATAGTGTATCAAAATATTATACGACAATTTAGTATAGTTAAGTATAAATGCAATCTAGTTACAATCTTGAAGTATAAAAATGAAAGAAATAGGAAACTGGCTTGTAATATTTGTCAAACGCAGTATTATTATGCAGTATTAATAACACAAACATTTAATTAAATCAAAAATTAATATCGACATGGGAATATTTAAAAGTTGATTTTAATTTATTTATACATAAAATAAAATTAACTAATAAAAAACTAATGCAGTAAAAAAGTTTAAGTACAGAAAGAAAATATAAATAAAAGTTTCAATTAGTAATGTCTTTATTTTCGTTGAAAAAATAAAAAAATATGTAAATGTTAAAGTTTGAAACCTTTGAATGGAAAATGAAATTAGTTGTGACCCTGATAGTGAAAACTTATTTTACCATATCCAATTCTATCTGTAAAGGTCAATAGATAATAAAAGCGAATACGAGCCTACATTAATACAAGGGTTTGTTAAATTACAAATAAATCAAAAATTGGGAAAAGAAATAACCATCTCATTTATTAATTAGTTTTGTATCTCATTAAAAATGTTTGAAAAAATTGAAATTAATAGTTCATCAATAATGTCTCACTTAAGAAATGCCACTTATATATATATATATATATATATATATATATATATATATATATATATCTGAACACCCAAACTAATCTTTTAATGATATTACTTAATGTTATTTTAAATTATCTAATGAAAGAATTAATTTTGATTATCATAAAAGTTAATAAAGTAATAGTATGTACTGTTTTAAATTTACTAAAGTACGTTTACTTATAATTCCTTTCAAACATTCCATAAAGAATTGCTATGAAGATAAAATCTCATCAAAATATTTCACTAAACAAAATTCTGTCTGTTATATTGTTATAGTTAACTGAAATACTTCTACAAAGATATCCATTGTTCGATATTCTAGTTTTCATCGTTTATATATAATTATATCCAAAATACGGGTGTATAAATTACGTATAGTTACGTTTTATCTGTTAATACGAAATTTCCCTTCAAAACTCAATAAAAAAGTGCAAACAATTAATTAAAAAACAATCATAAACGTTAAAGACAAATATTTTTTTTATTAGATTTAAATTGATATAAATTGACTGAAACTTCCACCTCTTGTATCAACTGCGAAATTGTATTGTTCCGTTTAAACGCAGTAATTCAAACAAAAACCAATTTAGTACGACGAACAAGAAACCGAGTAGTTTGTGCACGCCGAAGATGTAAGTGAAGAGCTTAACTAACAGTGTATGTTCTCTCGCCTGTAATAAATCGTGTCTACACATATGCGCCGTATCCATTTGTCATCTTTGTATGTAACGCAACATTGACAGTTTTCAATAAACACAGTTTACGTTAAACTTTGTACTAAGGTACACAGTACATTTCAAATAATCTCACAATCTATTTAAACGTTCACAATTGTGAAGTGGGTTATGTGTTGATTTTCGTACAATCACAATATTGTTTCATCCAAATAGTTAATCCACATTCGAATATTTTGAAATAATATATTTCGACTCATCTGTTCACAAATTAAATTATTATTAAATTTTCAAGTTTCGCATCAACATTCTACAATTGAACATTTTGAAAATCTTTTATTCTTTTTTTTACTTAGTTACTAACAATGTTATTATATTAGCCTTTTCAATGAATTAGTTCACCAAATGTTAAAAATTTTCCAGTTTTTTTGTAAATAATTATTTTTTCACAGATCCTTTTTATTCTTAACCATTAAAAGATTTGTAATTTTCTGTATGTGTTTATTTCTTCATTTTGACACTAATACATTAAGTGACTAACCTCCTTGTAATAACCGTTTTCTTTTTTTTTTGTTTTTTTTTTATTTCATCATCAATAATTCTATTGTCTTTACACCACATAACCCATTATTAATTTTAATGTCTTACTCTTAGCATTTGTTTATCTTCACAACTTATTTTAATCATATTTAAAATGTTTATTCTTTACATTGATTACTTTTACTTTCTTGAAACCACAATCCACAGAAAACATGTGTTTTTTAAATTTATTTTCTATTAATTTATTCTGTTTCTAATTTTTCTAACTATATTTTATTTCTCTTTTTTTCTTCTAGTTGTATTATCTTTTTAACATATGGATTAATTTTGTCGAAGTGTGTATGTTTTACGTATTACTTACTTATTTAAGAAGGACAAGAAAAAAACTAATTTTATAGATAAATCGACAGTAAGAAAAACCTTCTATCGAAAGATATACGAATTCGATCTAGAAGCTATTCTCTCGAAAGATAGTTTAGGTGATATACAGACAGATTTAATGGTGTCTATTATTCGTGAATATACAATATGTATTTACAACAAACCCGACCTGTTTTTAATTAAAAAAATAAGACTCAATTTTAGTTATTTATTTTCGGTTTCAAATTGCATTAACAACTGAGGTTATTAGCGCCCGAACACAAGCACAAAATAGAATTACATTCCACACGCAATTTTATATTTTAATAATTTCAACAAATCTTCCCATTATCTCCATCCGTTTTTCGTCATTGTTATTATAACATATGTTAAAACGATCGTTATGATATTGATAATTTTTATAAAAAAATATTTTATATTTGGAATTTAACCAAAATAACCATGATAATCGGCATACACATGAATAGCTATCTAATTAAATTTTACATTTTTTTTAGGACTAGATTATAAGTTTTACTAAATTATTACGGACTCATAGAATATTAATAACTGATCATATATTTTCATCCGCTTTCATTAATTTTCGCATATAAACCAAAAAATTTTTTATTCGTCTTCAACTAATACGTATTATGTAATCATGTGTTACTACTTAAATTAATCAAACTAGTAACATAAACATAATGACGAGACACTCTTAAACCACAAAAAAAAACACCAATCAAGCATACATAAAATCCTAATTATAAACTCTCTTTCTAAATTTGGAAATTGTAGAAACTGAAACCATGGGAAATCAATTTTAATGGTCAGAAATAATAGTACTAGTCGAAATAGGAGATTATGAATCATAAGAGGATGTCACACTTTAGATAACGGTGATTTCGCATGATAACTGAAATACAGAACGAGAAAAAATATAAAATAAGTCTATAATTTTATCGTGTATCTAATAGAACTGAGCATAATTAGTGATATTTTATAAAAGGAAATATATTCAATGATTATGTAAATCTACAAACTACAAACATGTAAAACTCAAAGTTGAACCATCGTTAAAAAATATTCATAAAATAGCACGCGTATATTTCACAGAAAAAAATGTTCAAAATAGCAACTTATGGCGTTACATTATTTTTAATGAAAAGAAATTTGATTATATGCTCCTAATTGAATTTAATTACTATTGGTATGACACTCTGTAACAATAAGTCCCTGATCAAAAAACATAAGGAGGTAAGTTAGTAATGGTTTCGGGTACCTTTAAGAATGATATGACATCTTACGTAACCTTTATAAATAGAAGGTGAATGCAACTGAATTCCAGAAAATTCTTGACGAATATTTTTTATTATTTATTACACTGATGGAGAATGAAAATTTTATTTTCCAACAGAATAATGCACTTTTGTATACAGTCGTAACCATCAGAAATTAATTGAGAAGTTTTAATATTCCAACACTTGAACGGCCAACATTCAGACCGAGTTTAAATCCGATCGAAAATTTGTAAAAAAAAAACACTAGAAAGGTGTACATTAAGGAAAATCCGGAAGTAAAACATATTGCAGAATTAACCTTTTACACTCATACGGTCAGCTATATTAGCCACGCACTTAAAGTCGTTCTATACGTCCAGTTCCACTGCCCACATTATATCATTTATATATATAAGCTTTGATAAACGTTCGTCCATCAATATCATGGTGTGTTACTTTTCTATGTTTATCATACTCATATCCTAATTAGTAGTATACAAACTATTAATAGATTATTATTGTATTATTGTCTTAATTGCTTGGAGTGCAAAAGGTTAAACATAAGACATATCTCTAATTGAAAGTAATGACTTAAAACTAAATTATTAAATTTAAATATAGCATTTTAAAATGCATTTCAATGTTTAAATATAAAAAATAACAGAATATAACCCTAAGTTTATAATTTTTCCCAAGCGGCATTTCAGCTGTTGAACATAATCACTGTTATATAAAGTACCGCTAACTGCTCCGTCTTCCTCATGATCTCCTATTCCCATAAATCCCGTTATTTCTCTCCATTCTCTTCGTTTTATAATTTTCAAATTTAAGAGATTATTTTATAATTATTTGCAATACTATCTATATACATACATGCATACATACATGCATACATACATACATACATATATATATATATATATATATATATATATAATGATATCAAGGAACAGTTTTTTTAAGTTTTCATTAATAATTATAGTTTTATTTATTTTTAATTACTATGTATATAAACGTCATCAGAAATAAAAATGAAATAAATTTGATGTTGCAGATAATAAATTGTTTATTTAAGGCAGAAAGCGAAATTATCTTTTAAAAAAAATTCACTTGCAACCTACACATAATTTGACATTTCATATTCTATCTTCTTTGCACTTGTTTACACTGTAAAAGCGATAGATTTATTTAAAAAAATATTTACATTTCCATTAATCTTCTATTCGAAATTTTTAAAGTGAAATTATCAATCTATATTTATTAAATGTTTGTAAATATATAATTAATATTCTATATCTAAAAACTTTAATATTTTCAACATAGTAAAATTTGTAAATACCAATCATCGATACTGTCAGTAAATGAGACAGTATTTGTAACATTGCACATCTGGTTATAATAGGCAAAAGACACCAAATAAATGTAAACATTATCTAAAAATATTCAACTAAATGAGCATATAAGAACACATTGCTTGAAACGAACATTCATTCAAATGAACATTATAATATTATTTTTGTCAAAATTTTCTTTATTTCATATATTTTTTTAACAAATTGTATTACTGAATTATATTTATTTAAGTATATAAATATACTTATCTACTGAAAAATATGTATGTTTGTTTAATACCTTGCCAAATTATTAGACCCAGTCTAAAAAAAATCAATAATTTGTTCGTTTTGGATCTGATAACTCGATATAAAGGCAATTTCTCCCAATATTTTTTAACATTTACGTACATTGTGTATTATGAAATAAAAAAAAAACAAGTGCATTTTTATACGACGAGGTATACTTCTTATACTTCTTATTTCTACTTTCATTTTTATTATTGAGTTACTATGCCATATTTTAATAAGAGTCTTTATAAATTCTCTTTTATAGTAGGAGCAGTTTTACTAATTTCAATTTTCATAAACACCCAAATGCTCTCGACTGCATTCATATCTGAAAAATTCCCTGGTCAACTAAGAACTACAACATTATTTCCGTCTAAAAACTTGCGTATAACCTTAGTTTTATGGCATGGTGCCCCGTCGTGTATGAAAATAGTTTTCATCTACCTTAAACCACTTCCTCATTTGTGGAAGTCTTTCGAAATGAAGAAGGAAAAAATGAAAAATTGTGTTAGAACAGACAAAAACTATTTTGTAAAAAAAATGCATTGAATCCTATAATTTATTAGGTTAGTAAAAAATAATTGCAGTTTATGACCTTCAAATTCATATACACATAAGTTTTTTTGATTTTCCTAGTTGTTTTAAGTGATCCAGAACTAACGTCTAACTTTTATGCAAGCTTTCGAATTGTTGCACGTGGTTCTGATTCAACTAACGTCTTCAGTTGGTCGTTATGAATTGAAGGACGCCCGCAACCTTCTTCATCTTCAAGGCTCTCGTCCCCAGCATTCAATTTTTAAACCACCATTACACTATATGTTTCTTAATAATACCCACATCAAAAGCATCGTCTAGTTTACAAGCATTTTCTGATGCTTTAACACCCGTTTTAAACTCATATAAAAAATTAGTCTTATTTGCTTATTTTCCATCTTTAATTCAATAACCTAATTTCAAGCAAAATTAATAATAAAACTAAAGTCGATATTACCAAAATACAGACCGAAAAATGCACTTCAAAATAATATTAACATGAACACGATGAAATGACACTTTCATTGAAAAAAAAATATGGTTAGAATTCAGAAAACAATAATCGCAATTATTGCTCTCCGAAACTAATAGTAATAATGAAAACTTTATTGACAGTCTGGTTTTGGTTTCTAAATCTCCTAAATAAGATTGAAAGTGTATTTATATATTTATAAACGTTATTAATATATTTTTAATTTTTTCAATCATTGTTAAATTATATATATATATATATATATATATAAGAGGAAGCGTCACTTTTTCTCCTAAACATTCTCTTGTATAAATACAAAAATATATCCTATATAAAATTATATCAACGTACGAACTGTTCTATTACGTATATAAGTTGAAGTTGAAGGCTTGGAAGTGTTCAATGAGTATTTCAATTTACTGTAAAGTAATTGTCTCCCAATCAATCACCCTGAACATTGCTTCCAATCAAAATTTTCTAATTCAATTATATGGCCGACGAAGATTTTATAACGACACATTTATCGATAACTAATTTCCTAAATAATTCGTGTCAATGCATATTACCCAATACTTTTCAACAATGTATTGTATTACCGTCACTTCACATGTATTTCAGTCGACATAAATGTTGTACTTAAAACGCGTTGATAACAGGAATTCATTGCGGTCGAATCCTGTGATCCCTTAATCGAAAATTTTGTGAGAAGATCGATTGTCCTGACACGGTTCCGTTGTACATAATGAAATTCTATGAACGTATCACAGAAATGCTGATCCCGCGACCTCAATAGTATGAGAATAAACGTTCGTCTCTCTCGTCACCTTTAATCATACAATGATCAAAAACCATCACGCAGTTTTATTATCGCTCTCCCCGTTTCCAGCTTTTCAATGTCTACTTAATCGATTATTTAATGACTACGTATAGAGGATATTTAATTTTACTTAACGAAAAAAAATATATAATTTTACCTATGATTTCATAAAAAGGATATATTTGATACAATATTTTTTTATGCAATCCAGGGGGCTCCGCCCGCTACTTGCTTCACTCACCTACCCAGGGCTCGCCCATTTCTCAATTATAAGCCTGTACATGCAACCAAATGGAGCAATAAACATGTTTTTTAAAACTCATCATGACTATATAATTATTATCAGATATATAGCAACGTAATCGTTATATATATATATATATATATATATATGTATATATATATATATATATATAGAAAGATATGTAAAATATTGTTTTATGAAAATAATATTTGAAAGTAATATAGATTACAAACTATGTTTATATTCATGATTTATTATATCTATTTCTTAGTTTGTAAAAGTAATAAATATATAAAATTTCATATTCTAATTAAAAAAATAAAAATTTAATTACAATACAATATGGTTCTAGTTGTAAATTTTGTAACATTATTGCCATTTTAAATCTCTTTGCTGTTTTTATATTATTATAATATTGTTAGAATAAGTTAAATGCATGCTTGTATTTAAAATTTCATTTTCCAGAATCTTCTCTTATAAAATCTTGTACATTTTTGTGGATTATTGTTATATCCACAAATAAAAGTATTTAAATCGATAGATTATTTAAATTGAAAAATAAATCATTTTCAATAAAGTGGAGTAAGAAAAATAAATCTGAAAAAGAATATAACTTTGATTGAATTTGAAAGAAATACTTTAATTTTCTAGTAACAATAGTGTGCCGAATTTTAAATAAAATTGTGTACTGAACTATAAAATTAAATTGTAGTGTATCAAAAAACACGACCGATACGATATTATTAAACAAAAAAAATTTTTTTCTTTAAAAATATGTTGCGCCACATATTGTAATAACTAAATTGGAAAAATGAAAACAGTTAAAATTGAATTTTATTAGATTCTGGATCATTTTCATAATGATTTTATTTCAGAATATTAATTATTAACATATATTATAATAATAATATAGTTATTTACACATTTAATAATTGTTCAAGATATTAGTTAATTCCAATCCCATCAGAAAATTTTGGATCAAATTTATTTAAACTTTTCGCAACTTTATTTAAAAAATATATAAAAATCTATTTTAATTTATGTCTTTAAATTTTATAGATTGATAATTTCTAGAAAAGATGAAAACGAGTATAAATGATATTGAGTTCAATTATTCATTCCATGTCGTATTTATTTAATAAAAGTGGCGTTATTTATCTGAACAGTGCAGTGATACCGAAAAAGAAAATTTAGTTTTCTTATTAAATCTTAAGACGCATGTTAATAATATTTTTCATTATTTTACATAAAAACGCATTACCGTCTCTTGTTGAGAGTGTGTATACCCAGTTAAACGAAGCATATAAAAATATATTTCAAAATAATTAAAACATAAATGTAATATGTATCGTTCGTAATGAACAAAAAAGTTATTTATAAATTAAACAACAGTGGTATAAAAAAGAGCCCCGCACGTAAATAAACAGACCTGTAATCTGTGAGATTACAGCCAGCTTAAAGTTTCTGAATAAAATCATCATTTACTACGTGAACGTGAGATCATGTGGGTGGCGGTTACATACACACGGGCAGAAGCCGACTCTCCCCACAATGGATTAGAATAGTTGCGAGTAATACAAAATGAACATAGAAAAGAGTAGATATATATACATATATACATATATATATATATATATATATATATATATATATATATTGTTCGTTAGATACAAAGAGGTGATATTTCATTTGAATATGGAATGAACACATTTTTCATACTGCACCGTTAGTACAGTTATATCAAACGGACATTGTCGCAGACATTGTTATATGATATGAGTTAAATATTTATCAGGGCTATATTCTTTGAAAAATATTTATCATATTTATTTCTGTACGACTCAACTCCATATTTCTTTTAAATCTGACCTAATCGAATGACTAATATAATAAGCTTTAATATAATAATCAATATTACATAAGCCACTTAATATTATAAGTTATATCACAGTGATCATTGAAAATATAAGTAATTTCAAAAAACCATCATGGATATTGATTATGACTAATGACAACCACAAGAAAGATATGAAAAATAAGGTTTGGTTTTATTAACTACTAATATTACTTCACACTATGAACATTATTATTCCTGAACATTGTATCCGAAAAATGTACATACAGATTCGATACTGTTTACAAATACTTTCTATACTGTTACAAAAATTTTAAAATGTTTTCAGGACATGTGATTAACGAGACTTTATAAAAGACAAAAAATATTGACTTAAAAAAGGAACTAAAAAAGATTAAAAATTATCCTGTTACGTATATCAAAAAGTTTTTCCGCTGTTTAGTGTATTTAATGTAAATTATATTTAAAATACTTACAAGGAATAAAGTTTTTCACAGTTTCATTAATTTAAAAAAAAACTGTAATACCAGTTACCAGTGTCGAAATTGTTCTCGGAATTTGTCCCTCGAAAAAAGTCTAAATACTCAAATACTATATTCGTTAATTATTTAATTTCTACAAAATATAATTATTTTTTTCAGATCTCATTCAAAATATTTTATACGAAAATTAAAACAATACTAACTATACTAGCACATCACTTGATTTTATATGGTATCTATCAATAACTAACATGTCTATCTATATATTGCATAAAAAAATATTTTGTAAATTTCTAAAATTGATAAAAATGTTTAAAAAAACGTGTAGAGATTTTGTATTGAATTATTATTAACGGTGGCGCCCTAAGGTACACGAAATTCTAACAAAAAATTATGATATTGGTACCATAACAACTACAACGAAATGTGCGACGTTCTAAAACAACTACACCGCAATATAACTGCGAGAGTGATTATACAGACTTACTGACATATATATTTTATATATAAAATAAAAAATACATCGCAATAAATCTGCAAAAATGATTATATAGAGATACTAACATATATATATATATATATATATATATATATATATATATATATATATATATATATTGTGGTATTGAGCAAATATATGTGATACGAGTGAAGCGAGTCGTGGATGTGAATAAAGCGAGAGCGGCGGAACCCCCCGTGGGTTGGCGAGCGTAACGAGTAGGGAGCAGAGCTTTCTGGTTTTAAAAAAAATAATTATATTTTTTTTTTGGAATATAAAAATTATCAAAAATTTACTCATATATATTTTATTCACTAGATAGTGAACATTATATATTAATGTATTTCTTAATTCTACAATCTTCCCCTAAACTTAATCACTAGAGCCTCCATCGTGGTCAAATAAAGTCAAGCCTGGTATGATCAGGT
>CM068320.1:1185000-1212500 GCA_034766995.1 Acanthacorydalis orientalis | reverse complement strand
AATGAATTATTTTAATTACTACTACAGGGAGCTGTTCCCCCTATTTTCTACGTTCACCGACCATCGGGGGCTTTACCCCCGCTTTCTAACGCTCGCTCTCTCCTAACAAATAACAGAAATTAACAAATTATACGCACGAATAATCTGCGTAAAATGTAAGTCGTAACATTTTTATTGAAAAAAATTATAAAAAAATAACAACAAAATATAATGTTAACGCGTGTAACACTTTTTTACTCTAAATCTTCAATGAATACAATATTTTAAATAAATTTCTTATCAGTTTTACATTAAAATCGTATACCCTTTTTCATTGTACATCGTGATAGAATCTACATACATGTGATTGATGTCAACCAATCAGAACAGAGACCACGCGATATCCATCAACCAATTGATGATCAAGAATGGAAAGGGTTAACGTGCTACTTGTAGAGTGTAGCGGGGAGCGAGGGAGCGAGGTGGTCTATATGAAAATTAAAAAATATATTTTATGGAAATTTTACAATGTAATTATTTTTTGTATATAGAAAGATATTTATCTACTTTCAATATTTTTTTGTGGATTGTCTTATATTTTCATTCAATATTCTTCTCAGACACTGCTTAAAAACAAATGAATAACAGGGATGCAACGATTTTTAAAAACAATGTCTTTCAAATGAAACTTGGACAAAATATTTCATAATTTATCACACATAATAGTAACAAATCCCCAGTAACTTTAATTATTTCACTTGTGTTAGATTTCATTAAAACACATAAATATTGCACTTTCTTAAATTATCCCTTCCAAAATTAAAATATTTTAAAAGATATTTTAAATATATTATAAAATATTTATATTATAAAATATATTACTTGTCCTATTTATATATAACTAATATTGTACAACACTAACGAAAAGTTTTGAAAATTAGATACCTAGTTTAGTTTTTGTATTGTCATTAAATTTATTTTCATAGATAAATTGTTCACTCACTACACAATTCAATAAATTTTTCAAGACGCTAAAATACAAACATCTATATTTTTTTCTGTGCTTAGTCATTGAAATGCGCATAAACAACAATCAAAATAAATCTAATATAAGAAAAAAATAAATTACATTTGTCTATTTTAAGTAAATTCTTCTATAACATTTTTTTTACAAAGCTGTAACATGATTTAATATAATCTTTAATTTGTTTCCTTAATATTATCTTAACATTGAAGTTCGTTATATATATATATATATATATATATATATATATATATATATATATATATATATATATATATATATATATATATATATATATATATATACATATATATATATACATATATATATATATATATATATATATATATATATATGAACGTAATTAGAATTATAAATAAAATAAGGTACTGAAACGAAGAAAATTATTTTTATAGAAAAAAATTGTTAAATATTCTTTTCAACAAAAAAAATTCTATTATGATAAATTCCATAAACATGCCTCATGCTTAAAAGTTTCAAATGAAAACGATGAAACATCGATGAAATCGCTTGGAATATCAGAAACCTCGAAAGATCATCTTGTCACTCGACAAAACTCATCCATATTTTCAATATTTTTATCGAATTAAATAACATTCACCACCTACGACCGCAAAGCTCTGTCGTCATCTTCAACTTCTTCGATATCCTGTTTCCGGTTTCCAAGTGAAACCGCCAATAAATCCATCAGTTGTGTTATTGACAAATAAGTGACGAGCGTGAAATACGCTCCGGGCAATTCCTGTGAAATGGTCCCAAGCGGACGCGCCTCTCTACCTTTCCCTTAGCACGCAAATACCAAAAATCATTAATATAATTTTGTCAGCATGAAGACAGACTGTCAGCTGGTGAAGGAATACAAGAGATATGCGTGCATGTGTCTCGCGTTTCTGTACACGCCGTAAATTCATTCGAATATTCGATGTTGGTAAATGTTAGCGTTTGTAAGATCATTCATTTGACTATGCATAATATTCCATTTAGAAAGAATTCAAACTGCCAAGTTATAAAATTTATATTGTTAAAAGTGCAATACTCGATATTTATTTAAAAAATATTATTTTTAATCATATCTTATTATTCTTTTAAATACGATCACTATCATCAAACAGTTTTAAATACAATCACATTCTCTCTCTCTCGCAAACGTGCAAACATACAGAGACACACACACACATATATACATATATATATATATATATATATATATATATATATATATATATATATATATATATATATATATATATATATATATATTATATATATATATATATGTAGTATAGACATACATATATGTATTTGTACGAGTGTGTATATGATGGGCAATTATTATTAAATTATTACTGGATACTAGCTTCTTCTTTTATCTTTCAATGAAATGACCTACCAATATCATTCAGACACATTCAGAAAATGACCTATCTACCAATATCACCAATCTTATAAATTTCTAATAATTTCTCTGATATCTTTATTCTTTCTATTAATATGTGTATATATATATATATATATATATATATTTATATATATATATATATATATATATATATATATATATATCAAATAAAAATTACCCACAAAAAACTTTATAAAATAACACGTTGCAAAAATAATCTGTTTTCGAGAATTTTTATATAGACATACTAACATATATAGTATGTATATATATATATATATATATATATAAATTTATGACGTCGACTTATTTATTTCAAACTTGACTTCTATAATACCCAAATATGTTTATTGTTTCTTTCGGTTACATGTTCATGCTTATAATTAACAAATGGGCGAGCGCAGCTAACCCGAGGATTGGTGAACGTAGCAAGCAGGGGGCGAAGCCCCTTATGTGAATATATGTACACACACATATATATATATATATATATATATATATACCAGATCAAAATATGTAATAGTTTCGTTATCAGCTATCTTTAACATTAATACATTTATACACATTAGCAAGTTGTAAATTATAAAATAAGCAAAAATTCGATGAATTATAATTAATTTTTAAAATAGCACAAAGAATATTTAATGTTGATATAATGGTTAGTGTTGACTGTATAACAAATATAACCCTCTGTCAAGTTTGTAAAATATTTAAAAGTTCGCAATAAATATATAAATTCGTATATTTGTAATACGAGTATTACACATGATTTTTACTTTACAGTGGCTAAATTTAACTTCCAAGTGGCTAAATTTCAGTCTTATTTTAAAAAAGTATAACATTTAAAATTAAATTTCTCTTTATCATTACGTAACATTTTCAAAATGAACATCTTTCTCAAAGTGATGTTTTTCCATTAATTCAGTAAATATTCATTTTCTATGTATTTTTGTACGAAAAAGTCACGAGTTAATGTCTTTGACATTTTGAAATACTATGGTTTTCAACTTGTCTGTTGAATGTTCAGTTCACATGCTTCTTTGAACACTAGAAACGATTCAAACAATGATTATCTACAAAAGCAATTGTCCATGAAGTTCACGTAGTCTCTACAGAAAGACTTACGGGGTGTTTGATTCGTATTCTCAATTTTTCAATGCGTATTATTTCTTCTAAATGTCCGAATCGATTACACATTTATCTACATTATTGTAACGATTTTTTTCTATATATTTTATAAAATTGTATTTGTTATCGATTTAGAAAAGAAATGTTCTTCAATAAACGTGTATATATATATATATATATATATATATATATATATATATATACGTATGTACGTACGTACGTACATATGTATGTATATACAGAGAGAGAAAAAGACCGAAATAGATTTAAAATTTATAGCTTTTATTGAAAATTCCTTACCATTTTTTAAATAAATAACTTCAAAGAGCTAATGCATAACAGCTCATAATTCTGAAATAGTTTGATATATTGACATGAAATAAAAAAAGAAAATTATGAATTTAACCCTCATGTTGTATCTACTTTCCAACGTTGTGACCGCTATTATGGATACATTTTTTAATATGTAACAAGTTTCTTCTAATCGTCAGTAAATAAAGCTGACGTTTATTTCTTCGTGAATCTTTAAGGGAAATCTTAACTAGATCATCAGAACGAAAATACTTAAATTTAAATCACGTTTTAAAGCTAGGTATACGAGTAAGTGGAAGTTGCATGTATGCATGTGTATTTGTGTACATGTATGATTGTGTGCGTGTTTGTGTCCCTATTCTGTGTATCTGTATGTGTGTGTGTATATTTGTATGTATGTATGTATCTATATATATATATATATATATATATATATATATATATATGTATGTTTGTGTGTGTGTGTATTTGTATGTGTACATTTAAAATTGCATATAAGAAACATTGTGGAATAAATATATAATTAAAAAACAACTAATCTATTCGAAAAAACTGAACGGCTTAACACATTAAAAAAATAAGGGCACGAATCTAGAACAACAGAAGTTAATCTAGAGATTACTTGTAAGTTCATGGGCAATTGCTTTCGAAGATAGTTGGTGTTAGAATGGATTTTATAGGGTAAACTCACGGGAGTTGAATAATCGACAGATAAGTTCAGATATACTGTGCTTTATGTAGCTGTTACTGACTATATTCGTTTAACGAAAATTCGTCCACAAATATAAGAAAAAAATTATTTTTTTTAAATAATTAAAATCATCATTTTTCTGAATGCTACATTATTATATTTTTTCACAAAAATGATTGAAAACGTAGTAAAATTCACTTTTACAAATAAATCAACTCCTTAAAAACCACACAACTTTCTTATATCAAAAAGTTAATGTCAAAGCATACAAAATATTACAAATGTGCTTAAATGTGTTCTTTAGAACAGTTATTTGTTTATTAAACAAACATTAGTGAGAAGAAATAATATATCACAGATATTTTAATAAAGTACTATGATGTATTTGTTTTGATTCTTTATTAAAAAACTCATTGAAATTCACATTAATGTAAAATGACACGGTCGCTTAAAATTAAGAATGAATAATATGATATTTGTCTAATACAGCCACAGAAATATTGGAAGCATTCGAAAATTATATTATGTAATTTCGAATCCACTGTCACTACTTATCTTAATATATACACGACGATTCCATATTTAATGCGACGAACAACTTGCATATTTTAAATAAATTTTTTATAAACCATCAATTAAAATGAAATGAGATTATTGAAAAAAAAGATAAATATTTGTCGAAATCAGCATTTCTAGGGACGACGTAAAAAAAGTATAAATAGAAATTAAAATTAATTAATAACCTCGAATTAAATTTGTTAAATTTCAATCGTGAAACTAAATTTGTGTAAAATATATCTAAGATAAAGTAATATATGGCAGTAATAAACAAAAATGCCTGTCCAATGTAATACAAAAATATAAGATTAATTTAAAAATTTTTTGACGAATATGAACCATAACGAATAAATTCAGAGGCTTAGGAAATAGATTGGTTATCGAGTATAAACATTAGAAAAAAGAAAAAAATAACGAATATATGAGCGTTAAAAAATCTAGCTTAGAGTAAAAAAGATATTCTATAAAAAAATATGTTTAAAAAAATAAGAATTACAAATTACATATTGAATTAGTAATAAATTGGACATTTCAAGAAATTTAAAAATCAGAATTGGAGGAAATTAGTATAAAAGAAAATTGAGTGATGATGAAACACAAAAAATCATCAAATATGAAGATAAAAACGTTATAGAATAGTAATGAAAAATATGAGTGTAGATAAATGGATCTATAACGGCTTGTTTATGAAAATATGATGAGCGTAGGAGGTACAACATCATTTATTAAAAAAGCGATTATCTCCAAAGCTTGATCAGCATTTTAAAAGAATCTCACCAAAGAAAAAACTACTTGAACTATCTTTGAAGAGGTAATAATGCATTTTTCGTATATTATACCAGCTACAACGTATTTTCATGTCAAAGTATTAAGTTCGACATAACGCGTAGAATATTCGGCACTTCAATTGTAATTTATTCACCCATTGGTTACTCATGCAGGTTTCATCGTAATAAAGTGACATTCTGCAATAAATTTTACCCTGTTTTATTTCTTTTGCTTTCAAAAAAACACTACAGATAGCACCTAAATCTCTCTCCAGCTTGCCTATAAATGCTCCTTTTATTTATATACTCTGTTTAATATGATATCCATAGACTTAACTGTGCATGTATTCATTCCTTTGCCTGATTTGATTATATTTTCTTATAATTATAATCATTTTGCTATGTATTTGCATTCAAACACATATAATTTTATTTTTAAATAAAGACACAAATGTAATTAAAGTTGATACGAAAAATGTGTAGTGCAAAAATTCTTACAAATTAATATTATACGTTTATATATGATATTATATAGTTTAGCAAGATATGTATGTCATTAAAAAGAGATTTTTCAGCTCTCTCACAAAAAATATTATTTTATTTTTCGAACAAAAAAAATATGAAAGCATATAACACAATCAGCTTAAATCAGATCAGATAATGTTGTACTCAAAAAATGATATACAAATAGTCTTTCTAAGAATAGTACTTTCAAAAAACTATATTTCACAAACTATCTTTTGAAAAAGTGCCTTTCGATGACATATCTTTCAGTCTTTCAAAAAAATTGTTATAACTCTGTAGTATATTTTTATAAAACCACCAACTAATATGTTGAACTCATAATAATTGGTTTATGAATATAGTTCATATTTTGTATAGTTCATATCTTTCATTAAAAAATCAAATGTGTGAATAAATATTGGTTAAATTCCAATGTGAACTATGTCTATATATATATATATATATACACTATATATATATATACACTATATATATATATATATATATATACATATATATATATATATATACATATATATATATATATACATATACATACATATACCTACATATATATATATATATATATATATATATATATATGTATATAAAGTAATGTAGATAAAAATATAGTGAAAAGAGAACAACTTTTTGACATATGAAAGCCGATTTCCTAAATACAAATATAAAAATATTTTTTTCCATAATACCTGAGCAAATTGCACGAGCACAGGAAATCTTGAATGAAGACATATGAATTAGACTTCGATTCCTTGCTCAAATGATAAACATTTATTATGGAAATGCACACAAAACTATCACATAGTGTTTCGAAATATCACGAAACTGTACCCGTTTAATTCCACACAATCTGTCGTGAGATCAGAAACAGCAGTGTTAATCTGTCAAAGCCGAATTTGAAAAAAAATGAGATGGAAGCACCGGCCTTTTTTAACCACATAATAACTGGGAATGAGTCGTAGATATATCATTATGATCTCGTGACGAAACAACAGTCGAGTGAGTACAAATATTCTGAAAAAAATTGCTGAAAAAAGTTCGAACAATTCAATCTACTGATAAGCAAATCGTGTTTGTTTTTTTGATGCGATAGAAGGGACAACAATAAACAAGAAAGCCTGCGTCAAAGTTCTTAATGAGAAGGTTCGTCGCGCCATTCGAGAAAAATACGCGAAAATTTAAATGGGCGTGGCTTCTTCGTTACGATAACATAAGACCACACACAGCCCACCTTGTATTTTCTAGCGAGAAACTCAAGATATGACACATTAAGAGCAAGATTGCTACCAATACATGTTAAAGTCTAGATAATAGGGATCTAATCCCAAGGCTCGACAACTCACTATAAGAATACAGAGAAATTAGCCAAGATCAGACAAAAACAAAAAACGTCAAAAAAAGTCCGCCTTGTGTAGACCGTAATTAAAAAAAAATTGGAACAGACGTTTTGCCACCATAAGGGTATGTTCCTAGAAGAATGTGGGTGGAAAGATTTCTGAAATAAGTTTTATCTGACTTTTTTGAAACTTTTCGCAGATGTTCATATTAAATGGGAACAACTATGATCACAACAAGATTAAAAATTAATAGAACCAAAAGGCTGTTTTCGGGGTCTAAGACCCCCAGGTATGGGGGTCATATACCTAATACGTTAAATACGAGAAAAAAAATACGTCGCCACCATATTCACCGAACTTGGCACCTTGTAATTTCTTCCTTCTTGCATGACTTAAAAAAATTCTGAAGGAGAAACATTTTGGATCCAACGAAGGGCTCTGTAAAGTCACGACGGCCGCTCTACACAGCATAGCAAAGAACGGGTTCCAGAAAACTTAAAATACATGGATAAGACGATAATAAAATGCATACACTACAAAAGGAAACAGTTTGAATAGGAAAAATTATCAAATGATTCATCACATGAAAATTATTTTTTTTACTCATTCCGCGAACTAATTGATCAACTCTCTTGTGTATGTGTCTCTGTCTATATATATATATATATATATATATATATATATATATATATATATATATATATATGTATGTATGTATGTATATATATATATATACATATATATATATATATATATATATATATATACATATGTATATATATATATATATATACATCCAAAAAAACACACATTTATTGAATAAATTGTATCATAAAATGAATCTTTTTCTTCAAAACAATACTTTTACGTTTTACTTTGGATAGAATTTTTCATAGATTAAAATATTATGCATCTTATACGAACTTAAATTTCAATAACTAAAAAATGAAAAAAATATTTTTCACTTCATATGCATCAAAAACAGGAAATACTTCATTTTTAATTATTATTCTACTTTATTTTTCCTTTCATTGCATGAAAATGACTCGCCGAGTGATGCGAAATTTCACAAATTGACTACAAATGTGTATCGCGAATGAAGGCCACTATCTAGACGATATCATATTCAAACCCAATGAAAAATAAACTGTATTTCATGCATTTTTAGATTATGTAATATAATTTTGAATAGAATTTACCATGCCTTGTTAACCTTTAAAATCGGAGAAGTTTTTTGCTGCATCCTTTGTATATATATATATATATATATATATATATATATATATATATGTATGTATATATATATATATATATATATATATATATATATATATATATATATATGTATGTATATATATATATGTATGTATATAACCATAAGATATAAGATACATAATTTTCAAATGTAGAGAAATCAAAAACGACATTGTTAAATACACAAACACGGCCTCAGATTATCTTTGTTATGAGATTAACAAATAATACAGCACGCTGCTACATACCCACATGTTGACCTACCGAATTGTGAAGCAAAGCTTTTTCAACAAACGTCAGCTTCATTTTCACGCAAGAGCACAGTAACAGCCCCTATTTGAATTGAGCCGACAATTTTTTTTCCTTTCTCTTTTTTTATTTAACTTAGACGAAACATTTCAAAAAGTTTGTTTACATGGTGGCTTACACACTAAAATCGTCACATAAATCATGACAGTCAAAATAGTGATCACAAACGCCATACAACGTGTGTATCTTTTCAAATACGGTACGATAATGATGTTTATATGGAATTTAGAATTTTGGTTATTTATTTTTTAAATTATTCTGTTTATTTTTTATATCTTTTTTATAGGGTTCATATTTAATTATTGCATGTAAATATTGACAAAACGACTAATAAAAACGATGTATGTCTGTGACATGAATCAAAAATCATTATCCGAGAATATCATAAATTTTAGACTTCAGCGTGGTATTAATAACAGCAATGACTAGAAAATTGTAAAAAAAATCAAATATAATGAGATCCCTAGTAATATAGGGTTAGAAAAGTTCGTAGCGTTTTCTAATGAATGTCATTAATTGCAGTTTCGCACGCATCTCGATTATATGGCATGCGTCCATGTGTTTATTTAGACAGGTGACATTTCAACGTGTGTTTCTATGCTATTTTTGAGAATTTTAAGTCTGTCAAATTTAAAATTGAAAGTGGAGGAATATAAGGTACATTTTCGTCATTTGAAGGTGTTTTATTTCCGAAAAGAAAAAAGCGCTGTAGAAACAGAAAAAAAATATCCCCCGTTTATGGAAAAGGTGCCGTAGCTGGCAGTACTGTTTGAAAGTGGTTCGCTCGGTTCAGAAATGGAAATTTCAACCTAGAGGATCGAGAGCGTATGCCTGCAGTTGTTAATAATGACAAAATTGCAACACTTATCGAAAATAATCAACATCACACGACACGGGACGTCGCAGAGATACTATAGGTGTCTCATATGAGTGTTGTGAGGCATTTGGAGACACTTGGTATGTGAATCGCTACGGTGTTTGGATGCCTCATAATTTAATTGAAAGAAATTTAATGGAACCTATTTCTATCAGTGATTTGCTCCTTAAAAGAAATCAGAACGACTCGTTTCTGAAAAGATTAATTTAGCGACTCCAAACCAGGATTTCATCCGAAGAAAATGGTGTTGTGTGTCTGGTGGGATTGGAAGATTGTTGTGTATTATGAGCTACTCCCAAATAATCAGACAATAAATTCAGAATAATATTGTGCTCATTTAGACCAATTAAAGGCGGCAATCGATCAAAAGAGTTCAGAATTGGTCTATCGTAAGGGTATCGTTTTCCACCAAGACAACATTGGATCTCACTTCTCTTTGCAGACCTATCAGTAAATGGTGCATTTTGGCTGGGACATTCTACTTAACCCACCACATTCACCTGATCTTTTACCTTCAGATTACGATTTGTTCCGGTCACTACAGAATTCCTTTAATGGAAAAAACTTCACTTTCCTGGAAGCTTGCAGAAACCACCCGGATTAATTCATCGCCCAGAAAGATACCAATTTCTTGGAGGATGGAATTATGAAACTATGTGAAAGATGGCGAAAGTTGGTGGATCAACATGGCACATATATATTAGAATAAATAGATATACAAATAAGTAAAGACTGCTTTTGAATTTCATCTTAAAAACGCTACGAACTTTTATTCCAACCCAATAGAATAACCATGCTCGTAATCTTTTACTGCGAACTGAAAATAGGTCTCAGTATTTAGTACTACTGAGACCTAGTATAATACCATTAGATCTAAGTATAATTATTAAATTTATTAAAAGTAAGTGCACGAGTGCCATTAGATCTAATGTTATATAAACCACTACTAATTAGAGAAATATCTAGTAACGTGGTTGCAATATTCAGTAAAACTTTATAATCATGGGCTATTATCTTTAACACAAAAATTATTTCACATATTTACATTAATATAGTTAATGCTAAAGAAATATTTATAAACAACAAATAATATTTTAATAACAATTATATAATCACTATATGTTTGAAGAATTTTGGTATTGTTAATTTATATAAATTCAGAGGATCTACAGTGTTAATATTGATTGAAAAGTATGTTAATCAAAATAAAAAACCAAAACCTGTATATAAACTATATGCTTCTACGAATTTCTTACGAAATAGGAAATTTAGAGTATTTGGTTTCTAACGATTTCATGCGAAGAAAAATCGAGTAGATCGATTTTTACATCCATATTGTACTAATCTATAATCATTCGAAAATTAATCTATTACATTTTATCAATGATGAATTCAACTTAACATTTGTACTAATTCGTTTTACTTGCTGAATAAATTTTATCAAGAAACTAAATTTTTGTCACCAAAACGCATAGTTCTTACAACAAAATTTAAACAGTAGACTGCAAGTAATGTATATAACGGCTGCACATGGGTTAACTTTGTTTTTAAGCTAATATCAAATCACTTATAAAATACGAATGTTTCTTTACAAAGATCATTACCTTGTAAGTCAAAACAATTCTGTCTTTATTTACTCGCTCTTAATTTGAAAAAAATAGCAGTGATGTAAACAAATCACAGAAGTTTTCTATAAATACTATTCAAACGTTTGTTTAGAAATAAACATAAAAAAAATGTATCTTTATTTTTTTTATATATTTGTAGGTTTTTTTTATTGTCAACTTTAATTTTATAAATAGCATAAAGTCAAAAAATTACAAACTGGATAGCTATCTGTATTAAAAATTTGAATATTTCTTTGCTCTTCACTAAAAAAAAAACTACGACATATCTGCACATACACTTATGTATGTATGTATGTATGTATGTATATATATATATATATATATATATATATATATAATGTGTATGTATATATCTGTTTAAAATAAATCAGATCTGGTTGTAGAATTTCTTTTTACAAGTACACTATTGTTACGTGCTGAGGGTACGTTCGTGGAAACAACAAACAACAAATTAAAAACGTTTAGTAGACTCAACTTTATTTATTCAATCTTTATAAATATTATTTTCAGTTATCTTTTATCCTTTAGTTATTCACTATATTTCCCTCACAATCCGAGTTCGTGACTCTCTTCATTGGTTCGTCGTCTCTTATCACTCGTGATCATTTTACGACTCGTGAATTTTCAAAACTTGCAATTCCTTGAATGATTATTCTTGGGATCCCGAAATACTGTTATGAAACTATTACTATTATTCTCGACAATACATATGCATCCGATGCCGTGTTTTCTAGCAACTTACAGATCCTTTTTAAATCAGAAAATGTTGGGATTCTGCAAACTTTCCATGCTAGAATTTTTAGAATTTTTCAGAAATTTCTCACTCCTATTTTCTATAAGATCCTAAAATTTACCAAGTTACTTTGGGTTTCATTTATTTTTATTTTACTACTACTCCACTCTTCACACAATCAATACCTAATTTAAATCTTATACTAACAGCAGATACAAAAATTAATAATTGTAGTTCCATCGACCTTAACTAAAACGTACAACATTTCTGTGTTCGTCTCAGTTATCTTCTTGTGTTCCTTTCAGATGTCAGTCTCAGATATTTAAACATCATACATTACTACAATATTTCAATATCAGTTTCACGAGAATTATGTAAACTATTTCTTTTGCTATTATAATAGTAATATTTAATAGTTTTTGTTACAAAATCCAAATTGTTACAAGCTTTGCTAACAAATTGTATTCTTCCAAAACAAAAAGAAAAAAACATTAAGGTCGAAAATTTGTACGGATATTATATAACAGAAACATATTTTAAAAGCAACATTTTGAAAACAATGTCAAAAAGAATATTGAATACATTGTTAACAACGCGATACGTTGTTCGTAACACAAACTTTTATTTTAAGTTACTCTACACCTATTTTATGAGATGGCGCCGACGCACGTTTTTATTGTATTTTATTCTAGACAGATGCAAACTTCGTGCCATGTTGATTCACGAATCGTATACTATCACGAATCATATTGAAATTTCAATGGCAGCTCATAGAAACTCTTCTTCCATCTCATCGATTTACAGTATCAGTTCAGTTTCTTCTTTGTTAAAGTTATCAGAGTAACAATAAACACTATATGTAACTGAACGATTGACCGGAATAGCAGAACTATCGATTGATATCTGCCTTTGTTATAGCTTTCTATTTTGATATAGAGAAATGAGTTATAGGATTATATTAAATCCATTGTGCCATTCATATAAATATAATCCACTCAATATTAAATAATGTCTTGAAGAAATTGCATATATTGGTTAAAAAATTGAAATACTTTATTAAGGTACATTTTAATATTAACAAAAGAATAAATGTGTATCTTCGTTTCAATAAAATATTATCTATTATGTATTCAACATATTTTAGAAACTATATACAGATTTGTTTATATCCCAGAAGTAATTTGAGTTTTATATATAATAAAATATAATATAATTATAATATATATATATATATATATATATATATATATATATATATATATATTCAACATCATGAAAAAAGAAAGTAATCGGAAAAATATGGTAGATATTTTAATAACATTTTTCTTGTATGAAATTGAAAATTTAGAAGTTTCAGATACAATTATAATATTTGTTACTGTTGTGAATCACAATGCATTGCTGACACTACGATCGAAAACATTTCCACAACTGGATTCTTATCTTCACCCCGCAAATTAATTTTTTTTTCTGTTCTAAAATGTTCAGTAAATCATTATTGATAATTTTTTAATTGTTGCTTACGCGTATTTCGATGGATATGCAACCATCTTCAGAGCGTCAAGGGACATAAAAATCTTTTTGAGATTTTTCTGTTCTTCAGAAAAATCTCAAAAGTATTTATAACAGTGTTGAATGACAGAAATATCAAATGTAGTGTTACTCAATTACTACTCAGCATTTACGAATAAAATTAAGAAATTCATAATCATGCATCAAAGTACAGAAACTTGATGTTATGAAGATGCTATCACTATTGAAATACGCATAAGTAAGAACAAAAAAGTAGTCAATAATGATTTATTGAACATTTTTGACCAGAAAAAGAATGTGGTTTACAGGGTAAAAAATAATTCATTTGAGAAAGTGTTATGAATTTTAAAAAGTAAAATTTATAGTTATATACATATTTTCTTATAGATAAAAAAGAGATTGATAAACTTATCAATGGTCTTATCTACATAATATAAAAACGGTAATATTTTTTATACCAATTGACGATATGTTTGATATCCATAACAAGGGATATCAACGTTCCAAAATAAACTGCAGGACTTTCATTGCATCGTATCAGCATTTTATATAACGATGTAAATTTTACCACAAAATATAAAATATTTCTCCCCAAACTTAATAAAAACTGAGATTAGATTAGGTTGAAGCATAATAGATAATAAAGTACAATTAATCAATATAACCCCCGTAAAATACTATATGAATGTGACAACCGATCCATTGAGAGTGGATTAATATTTTTTCATTAATTGAATTAAAAATAGTACAACTAATAATGTATGCGTAATTATTTGAATAAAAAATAATTATTATTTATTTTTTGTATAAATATATATGAAAAATTAAAATTGCCATTATTTTATTGTTTTAAAATTCGATTTAATAATAAAAATACTCTTTGTTAACTATTAAACATACTGATTTTAAATATAAATAGAAAAATAGGTTATTTTTATAATACCTATTGAAAAAAAACCAATATCAAATTGAATGCAATAAATTTCTTACAATCGGAAAATATGAATATAAAACCCATATGCAATTTCATAGTCCATTTTTGTGTAGATACGTTTATTAAAAAAAAAGTACAAGCGTCACATATATCGCATCCAATATATCACTTCTTGTACATAATCTATATTTATACCAAAATCCAATAAAACCACTGCAACGTAACACAGCATCGCACACAAACACGCCATTCAATTAACAGAACGCACAAAACATAAACAGTGTTTAATTAAATTCGAGGTATGAGTGTAAATAAAAGAAACGTTGAAAAGCGTTTCAAACCTCATACGTGTTGTTTATATGAATTTCATATAAACGAATTTGATAACGTTATAAGCGTACTTTTAATTCGAAAATCCTAACCTATATCATCCAAGTGATATTTTGTGACGTGTACACAAATACAGGCGTACATTTTTTCATTTTCGTAATAAAGCAAGCGAATGATTTATGTGTTTTAATTTGATCTTTTAGTTTTTATATGATTTGAAATGGACACATTTGTTGTACATTTTTGGAGGTTTTTTTCCGTAGATGTTTATAGAATAATCATTAATTATAACGGATAATGAAACAGTCTATAATTATAACTGATTGAATTTAAAAACCAATTGTTATTTTGGTTAAAACTCGGCAATTTATTAGTAATGCGCTGAAAAAGTCTTTTAAGAAAATAAATTTGGTATGAAAATTTGAAGATTGGCCACTGAAAACATAAATTTCCCCCGTGTGAATGTTTTAAAAACAGAATACTATGAAACGTATTGGGTCATCTAGTGTTACAATTCTTCACCATCTAATATGGCATGTAATTTACTGATCATTTTATAAATAAATAAGTTATTTTTCAATATTAATAATTAAAACTATTAATTATAAAATCCCAGTAATCCAATAACTAACAACGCATTTAGGCCAAATGTATGCAGTATAATTCTTTTCGAAAGTAAATTTAAATGTATTATGTTAAAAAAACACGAAATAATCAGTCAGTAATAGATTCAGTTTGTATACAAATTTTAGATAGCTTCAAGTACTTTCAATTAATTAAATACTTTTTACCATCACATTGTCGACAATCTATATTAATAAAATATGTCACTCAGCCTTTAGTATGAAAAAGTAATAGGGCATTAAGAAATATGTAATAGAAACTCCGTATTCCTTTTTTCTGTTGAGATTGCCTTAACTTAAACTTACATCATACATAAAGATTATTGCATTAATGAAACATACTGAAAGCCAGGAAAAACACTACAATCGGGATCGAAACTAAATGTACATCTATTAAAGAGTATATGCTGTTTCTAGTGAGATTAGAAAGAGTGTGTGCATTATAAATTCCTACAATACAATAAAACCATCGACGCTGATCTTTATTGCAGTCAACTGATTAATATAAATATGCCTGTGAGCAAAAGTTGTTAAGTATTAACCAACAGAAGGATAACAATTTTTCACCATGATACGTTACAATGTAGTAATAAAATTATCTGAATTTGGTTGGAAAGTCATATCAGCCAACATAATCTCTTTATCCTTTACAATAAAATTATTGTTTATTAAGTTCTCAACAGAACTTTCTAAATGGTAATAAGTACAATTCTTTTGAAAAAGTTAAAATACCAATCAGAGATTTTTTCACAAAAAGAAAACATCTATTCTGATGAAATTTACAAGTTTCTGGCAAGATGTGATTTAATTATAAATAATAATAAAAATTACACATTTCATTAAAGAATATTTGTACTATAAAAACAACAAAGAATTTTTATAAAAAAAAACAACAAAACTTTCGGTTATATCTATAATATTTTGCAGTCCGAATAATGCATTAATAATAAAACAATAATGCTATTTAGCATTATAATTCACTTACTATTAGTCACCAGAAATGTTTACAAATATGTTTAATCTTATTAGGTATTTTATAATATTAATTTCGTTATCTCCATCAAGGATTTTTTTCTTTTCTGATAAAAAGTAATGTCTCAGTTAATGTAATCATCATTACAATTTTATATTTGTAAAAAAGTCGAGTTAACTGAACAAAATATAACTTAGATTAAGTTCTATAACTGCAAAAAAAAAAAACAATATGACAAAGTATAACACAATTATAAGCATATTTTCTTATTTTTTTTTAAAAAAAAGCATCAAAATTAATATAAAATTCAGTACATTCATTTATAATACTATTATCTTTTAATAAATCACCTAAACAGAAAAATAATAGTATAAAACATTATTTAACAGAAAACACCGTCAAAAGTTCAATCAACAACAAGAAAGAGTTAAAAGTTGAACTGAAAAAAATATTAAAATATTAATTAAAGATAGATTCAATTATTATACTTAATATACAGATATTAAGTATAAAATTGTATTTTTTAAATTACATTTATATAGCAACACAGGTGAATACTTATGTGTGTATATATATATATATATATATATATATATATATATATATATATATATATAAACATACAAAAAGGGACAGAGAGAGAGAGAAAATAGGTATATACACGCGCACGTATCTATTTTTCTTTGTAATTTGAACATAATACGCTTGTTTGAAAATAAACATAAAATTGAATATATATATATATATATACTCGTATATATATATATATATAAAGGAAGGGAAAAAACGACAACAATGGCAACACTAGTTGAAAGAATACAACTAATAATTAGTTTCCTTTTCGAGAATACACACATGCACAAATCCATTATTTCCTCAAAAGCGGCAGTTCCGCACTACTTTATCACACGTTTATGTAAGTCTCGCACGCTTCCAATTTTCCACCTGCGTCCCGTGTTTACTGAAACAACAATGGCCCTTTCATCTTATACGTGAAGAAGCAGATAACGGAAACAATAATAGTGGTAATATCATAGACACAAGTGCGTGTTCTCACATGCTAGCCAATAATTGGGTCGGCCTGAAAAGATCTAAGTCCAAACCGCAATATTCGTGAACGGCGTACCGCTGTTCAATAACTGCAACATGAACTCGTGCAGTAACAATCGGACGTAACATTCGTAAGTGTCGACGTAGTTATTTTTGTAAATGCTGAGTAATGTGTGATGCCAAGCTCTGTCATGAATCGACTGAGATGACTTTACACGCTTTAATGAACATGTTTTAAAAGCGTTATTTGTTTTCGTTTCTTCTTATTTTGTTAGTTAAATTGTTTCCATGAGTGACTTATAACATTCAAAGTTTAACAAGTTTGATCTTTCAAGTGAAGATTAACTTGAAGTATTCATTATAGTTGATTTTTTCCTTATGTATTCTGTTCGTTTTCTGTACTGGAACATCTTTGATTATTCTGTGTCATTAATGAAATGAACATAATTCGTGTGGAATTACTTTTGTATTGAAGACAAATATGTTTCATTATCAAAATGTTAGAAGTAATTAAACATACGTCATCAGGCATTAAAATTCCAAATGATATATTCTTTGTATTGCTACTATTTATTAAATAAAGAACATAATATATAGAACACTTCTGAATCACACACACAGACACACACACAAACGATATACCGTAGAAAGTATTAAATTTCTTAATTTAAATTTAATTTTATTTTTATTTAATAAATGCAGTATTTGTTTTTTTGAATACACTTTTCCCAATTAAAATAAAAATTTACTTAGATTCCATCTATAAATACAGATTTCCAATTAACAATCTTACCAACTTATTGAACCATTACATTATGGCTAGGTACCCGCGTAATTACTTGAATTTTAATGAACGTTTTTATATAACTTGTAAGGAATATATCTCATCAACTTTCCTTAAACTATATAATCCATATACTATACCAACACATAAAGAAAGTATATGTAGGTTAAATTGTCAGATATAATTATAATAATGCAATGACTATATTTATTCTTTATAGTACATTGAATATACATTGGAAAAACATACATACGTACGGTACATACATACATATGTACACACGTACATACATTACTTATATATATATATATATATATATATATATATATATATATATATATATATATTAAATATAGAAGCCTCAAAATATGTAACCATTTCATATTCAACCATAGTTGAAGAACACTCATTAATTGTTCAAGTTGTGTATTGTAAAATAAACAATAATAATACATGATTATATATATATATATAATTATTACTTATTTCACAACATCCAATAAGGCTATTAATAATTCTTTTTGAACGTTGATCGCATATGAGATGGTTGCACATTATGAAGCTTCCATATTTTTTTTCCTTGTAATACGTACTGTAAAAGAAAATCACTTTTCTGTCGTCCATAAAAAGCAAAAACCAATAAATTTCGTTAATAATTTTTACTAGCTATAATTTCTTATTGAATACAAATACACCTGCTATACAAGAATTCCTATAAAGCTATCAAAAATTTGTTCTTTCGACTCATAAAATACTTCTTTCCCGTTCTGTCAGCTCTCTATTTGTTAGTGTTTAAAATGTTATTCTTTAAATATATCTTGGCGTTATCTTTTTTTCCTTAATGATATATTAAAGATACTATATCAGACAAAAATATTTAATCTTTGAAATTCACGAATATATGGATTTTGTAAATGATAAATAAGCTAAAAAATAAGAAAATAAGTTATAAATAATATATATATATATATATATATATATATATATATATATATATACGAGGGCGGTTTGAAGAGTAACTTGGTTTGTATAGTCGATGAGGGGAAAAGGAAGCATTATATATATTTTTATATAGTTCCATTCCTTTTAGTAAGGTATGTGAAGTTGCAAATTATTCCGCCATTAATTCTTTGTTTGACAATTGTTTCAACACAAGCGTTTTGTGTGAAAGAACAAAATGAATAATAAAATCAGAATTCGAGGTGATTCAATTTTTTTTTTTTTGGAAAGGACAACAGCGAATGAAATCCATGAAAGGATATTTTCTACATTGGGTGAATCTTGATATTTCTATGAAATCGTTCAGCTTTCGATAAATGAAATTAAACGAAGCAGAACGAACATCGAAGATGCACCACGCTCGGGAGGCCCGAGAACAGCTATTACGGCAGAAATCATTAATAAAGTCCATAATATGATTTTGACCGACCGGCGAGTAAAGTGAGCGAGATAGCAGAGGTCATGAGCATCTCAACTGAACGAACGCATTTCATTTTGTTTAATGAATTACGTATGAAAAAACTTTCCACACGATTGGTACTGAGTTTGCCCACTTCAGAGCAAAAACGATTTCGTACGCAAACATCAGTCGACTTTTTATAACTGTTGAAGTAAATCGAACCTATTTCATGCAGCGTTTTGTGACCATAAATGAAACTTGGGTTTACCATTACACATCAGAATTGAAAATGAAATCAAAACATTTGATTAAACGCGATGAAACGGTTTCAAAGAAGACAAAGACGGTTCCCACGGCTGTAAATATGATGACGTCAGTTTTCTAAGATATGAAAGTTCTCTTGATCGACTATCTTCAGAACGAAAAACAGTTAGTGATCAATACTGCGCATTAATTTTAAAGAAATTGAAGGCAGTGATCGCGGAAAAACGTCCCGGAATGGCCCAGAAAAAAGTATTGTTTCGCCATAAAAATTCAAACGTTGTTGCTCAGCAAAAATCGGCCAACTTTAAGTTTTAAATCTTTCCATATCTATCGTATTCACCTGATTTGACTCCCTCGGACTTTCATCTGTCTTGAAACTCGATTTTTTTCTAGCTGGAAAGCGATTTAAGTCGAATGAAGATGCTGTATTCTAACATTGAAACAAAACTTAATTTTGTGCGTTCAATTAATAGCAAAAATGTCACTTAAGGAGTATTTTAATATTTCTTTTAAAAATTTCAAAACAGAGATTAACTTTCCAGACCTGTAGTGTTATAGATTAAAAAAGTAAATAAATAATATATGATCATTTTGAATTTACATGAGAAGATTAAACAGTAGTATGTAATTAAGGTTGAACTATATCAGTTCATCTACTCTATATTTTTTTAAAAAAAACAAATTTATTTTTTATATTATACTTGCAATATTTAAATTATTGTTACCTCTTTCAGAATTTCAACCTGCAGAGTTTTATCCTGATCATGACAAGAAATCCTTACAGCCGGATCTTACAATACAAACATCAGTTCCACCTTGCTATGAGTATCCATTTTCAAATAATTCTTTATCATTATCACATTCGGTATCAGAACATCATTATGACGTTCCACATCTAGCCTTACCATCCACTCAAGAAATGTCACCGTCGACTAGTTCTTGTAGCAGAACTATTGAATCAGCCAGTAGTGGAGTAAAACAGAAAAATGATATTGAAAGTGTTTCTAGTGGCTTTACTTCGTGTAAGTATAATAATTTTTTAGTATGTAATAAGTGTAGTATATATAAAAATTCCAAAATTAACTTTTATTGAAAAAAATTATCAATAGATTTTATCAATTTTATACATTTAAAAATACCATAATATTATTGCAACATCCTCTTAAAAGCTAATATTGAAAAATAAATACCAAATATAATTTTAATTATGTGAACCACAGGAAGATTTACTTATTACATGTAAAACAAAAACTGAAACAGGTTTTTTTCAAAATTCTATCAAAAATTCGCATCTAAAAGATTTCATGCTACAAATGATTTCTATATTTAGTATATGTCTGTGAATAAAAAAGTTTCTTTTATAAAAGATACAAAATCAAAATGCAGGAACTGCAGTAATTTGAAATAAATAAATGTGTTTAATACTTCTTTTATTTTATTGTCTCCCAACAAACAGAATTGACTTTCTCTGAAAAATTATATTCTTCTCATAATCTTCATACCTATTTTCATATTTTTGATAAATTCCAAATATTTGAAATGGTTCGTTTTTAAAACATAGTTTTTTCCTGGCAATTCAGTCATGAAGCATCAATTATTATGAGAAACTAGATAAACAATTTAAGTTAATATAACATTGTTGGTTCTTAATAATATTTAGTTAATTTTTTCTTAAAAATTTAAACCCTACATTAACGGAATGTCATTAATACATATTTGTATTCAGAAACCATATAGTAAAACTATATATGTGGCTAATGAAAAACTTTAATGGATTTTTCTTTTTTCTTTATCATATTTTATTTATTTAAGCACTACTTATTTTTATTGAAAGTTATTAATAAAAGTATTCTTTTTTATAATTCCAAGTACTAAAATTAAAATTTTACAGATAAAACATATTGCTTTATTGCTATAAATCTTCTCAAAATATAAACAGAATTTATATTATTTCATAGTTTAATGAAATTAATATTTTTATAACATTATGGTATTCTAAATATTAATTAATAAATATAATAAACATCCATATTTTTTAACAAAAACTTACTTCTTGTTTTAAATACAAAAATTCAATTTTTTCATATGTATATGCTTAATTTTTTAATTAACTGTCTATTAATTTTATGTTTTTACATTTCAGCTGATTCTACATATGATGTAGCAACAGAAACTGTAACATTACCACTTCCCACATTGCCAACTGCTTACGCTATAACACCAGCACATCCATGCGGAGATGGTGAAATTAATTATAGCACCACATCAGTGGTTACACACACTGGTGGGTACCTTCATTTAATGAGTCATGGAGTAGCACTTTCTATACCAGAAAACGCATTACCAAGAAACAAGAAACAAGAAATCCAATTAGGTGTACTTGTAGAAGACAGGTTCAGGCCAAAGCTCCCTGAATGTTACACACAGTTAAGTCCAGTTGTATGTTGTGCACCAGAAATTGCATTTAATAAGCCTATCGTTCTCAAATCTCCACACTGTGCAAACTTAGAACATAATTGCTGGGAAATATCAGTTTTTGCTTGTTCAAGTTCAAATTTTGAATGGAAAAAAATAATGACATTAGGACAAGAGACTATAAATACTCCTGTTTACTTACAATTAGATTCAGACTGTGTTTATTTGATGACTGACTTGTTATCTTGTGTAGTTTTAGCAGGAAGATCTAATACAGGAGTAAGTGCTTTTAAGAGCTTAAAATTGGCTATATTTGCACCACTTGTTGGAGTGCAAACAGCAGTTGACTTTAATATCAAAGTATATGTACTAGAAGATACAGAAAGTGCTTTTCATACAGTTTGCAACCAAGAAAAAAAATTAGGCGGATGTTTACTTGACAAACCTAAAAGTATTTTATTCCAAGATAATAATTCAAATCTTTGTCTGAGTTTAAATGAAATAAATGAAGGATGGAAAGTAAAACCTTGTTCAAACTATCAAGAAATTCCATTTAAACATGTTTGGAATTCAACAAGTAACACATTACATTGTTCATTTACTTTAGAACAGATTGAACTCTATAAAAATTTAAAATTTAAAATAATTGTATCTCAAACTAATTCTACACATCAGCAAACATTCGACATTTATGCATCCACTCAATTTCAAAACAACATATTCGAATCACCGAACAAACCTCGTGATACTCCGACAAACAGCATCAGAGACTTGCCATTCGACTCGCCGCTGAGAAATCCTCGTACTTCTCCATCAAATTTTCAGAATTCACGAGAAGTCACTTTCGAGTCTCCTATCAAACACACAAGAGACACACCTACTCATATTCAAAATAAAATTAAAGAAGTGTCGTTCGAATCTCCTATGAAAAATATTAATGTTATTAATTATGAGCATTCTAATGTACCTAGCAAAAACATTTTGGTGACTGATCGTGGAGTATCAACAATTGAAGATATTCCTTTTAAGTTGAATAAACAGATAAGAAAACAATTGTGCCAATGCTTAGATCCTCCTAACAATAGAATGAATGATTGGAGAATGTTAGCAAAAGCTCTTTCTGTCGATAGGTATATTAATTATTTTGCAACAAAAGCATCACCTACTGAACACATACTGGACTTATGGGAATGTAGAAACCGACAAGGCAGTGCCTTAACTGAGCTTGTGTCGATTTTTAGAGCAATGGGCCGTAATGATGCCGTTGGAATTATAGAAACCTGCTTAGGACCCAGTTGGTTATAGGATGTTTAATGTTGAATGTGTTCATTATTTTTTGAAAAAACATGCAAAAAAAACGAAGGAAACTCTAAATAATAATTGTTTTTATAATTTAAATTCACAAAAATATAAAAAAAATAATGTTCATTATTGTCTTTATATATATTGGAGTTAAACATTATAAAGTTTTGAATCTGCCACGTTTTTTTATTTATTTTATTATTGTATATAGAATATTGTTATACATTTTAACTAGTATATGAATTGCATTTATTGTTTATTTACTTACGATTACATAGAGTATTCATGAGATATTTTTGATAGGGACCATTTTATGAAAGAAAAATGGAAGCCAAATTTAAAAGTACATATACTTAAAAAATACGAATGTGCAATTTTAATGTAAAATAAAAAATTTGTAACTTCACAATGCTGATTACAAAATTTTATTTTTATGCAAATGTAAATATTTAATACATAGAAAATAAAAAGAAAATATGTGTGACTGTAATGTTTAAGTCCATATTATTTCTAGATAGTATGTAATGATTAGTAATAGTAATCAGCATTGAAAATTTGAAAAATGTCAAAAGTATGTTAGTTGTAATGATAACAGATAGCTGCTTTTGTCCACTTGTTATAAGAAAGCACACATAGATTATATAGTTTCATTAGAAGTCTGACATTTTATATTTCTTTTTGAAAAAAAAAACTAAATAAATAAATATATATATATAATTTTTTGTAGCTACACCGAATATTGTATATTAAATATATATATATATACATAAACTATTAGATGTTTTTATACTCAGATATACCTAGAGTAGAGAACAATATGAATATAATAAAGTTGTATATTTCAAAAAAAATGTTTTATTACAAAAAAAAATCCTTATAAAAATGTCTATTGTATGTCATGTTATAAACTCAAATATTTTACAATTTAATACATATTTTATAGAGAATAAGAAACTTCTTGATAACCCAACTGTACTAAAATTAACTGAAATTTTTACAAATCCACCAAAAATTAATCAAAATAATATATGACTTTTTTAAATCTCAGCAATGAACTGAATACAAAATTGCTGAAAAAAGTTAAAATCCAATTTTCAATCTTTGTCATAATAAATTCTGTCTGATTAAGGTCAGATTGTCATATCCACTTCTAGATATAGTTTTACCTTAGATATGAATCTATTAAATTAATACTGAACTGAGTACAGGTCAAAAAATGAATTTCAAATCAGGTAATGTTACAACTATCATAACTATAAAATAATTAACTACCAAAAACAAATCAGACGCACATAAAATTAGGTTTTATTAAGTCAAGTCTAATTAATATTAGCTCAAGTAAAAATCAAAAAATTACTCTCAAATCAGATTATAACTTATTCTCAGTGCTGTTCGCACAAAGAGTAAATAAATAAAAATAAATGTTTAATGTGTTTTCTGAAATATGGCTGTTTAAAATATATAATTTGAATTAAACAAAAATGCATATTTTGGGACAGTTTACGTTCATTATTTTTCAAATAATGCTAGTTCTTTTTAGTACAAAAAAGACAATACTTTATTTCCTTACGTATTATTCAATCACAATCTATCTTTTCTCTGACCTCCCCAGACTGTGCAATAAAATTGCAACCAAATGTTGCGAACAGAGATCATGACTGACAGAACCATTTATGGTTTTGGAACTTTATTAAATATCAATGATGTAATTACTGAACTGCTCGAGGTACAGTAAACACAGCCCCATACTAAACAAGGTTCATGTAGTGAGAATTAATATCTTTCTTAAATATTCCCATGTCATTTTAACCCTTTGCAGACGAAAAGGCTCGAAGCCAAGCACTCTGTAGAGCCAAGTCGCTGTAGCAATAGTGGATAAATGTTCATGGTTCCTCGTGAAACTACTTCTTGCAATTCATACAAGCACAGTTCGTGATGCTATGAAGATATCTTTTTACAGGCTTTAAATACACAGATTATAAACGAGTTCTCTATTTATACAAAATTGCATTATATAAACGCATTTAACTGATCTAATTTGATAACATGCCAAATTTGGAAGATATTTTTAAGGATACAAAACAGTTAATAAGCGCCAACATATTTGCCTATAATTCTAATACTTAGCCATTTGTTTTATTTATAATTTTCAAAATAATCACAAGAGTCCTTAAACTGAACTATTGGTGAGATATGTTGTCCTCCGGTGTAACTTTGGAGGAGGGTTAGATCCATAAATAAAGTGTACCTATCGTATGTATGATATATCGTAATATTATCGTATGTAATATAGTATATCAGGCCGGTAAAGTAACAGGAAATTATGAGCATGATATTTAATTTTGCAGACTTAAATAGATGGCGCTAGTTGTTCGATTAGTAAGCATTTTATGTTTCGTTTTACTATTGGCAGAGAACATGAACGTATAAATCATTGAGGAAGTATCTCTAGATGACAAGGTACGGGTTAAAAATCTTTGGCGTGAAAACGATGCATTAGAGGGTGCGGGGTATTAATTTTGCGACTTAATTAGATGGCACTGTCCGCGCGATATTTGTGCGGGAGGTTTGAATACTTCAAATTTGAATATTAACGCTAATGTACATTCCCATTCAGAAATGTTTAATTTTAACACATTTAATAATAATTCTAAAGTAATGAATTCGATATAAAATACGAAATTCAATACCAAAGGGATCAACCTCAAAAGAGTCCTTAAAGTATTGATCGATGGTAAAGCAATTAATTTCCGTAATAAACGATAACCTTTTGGGCTTCTTTTCCAGAAAGACAAACAACTTTTCTTCTTCAGTCTACCGTCTGCCTGACTGTGCCACACCCCTGACACAAAGCTATAAAAAATATACATAGGTTTATTAATTTATGAATGACAATGTAAACATTTAATAATTTGAAAAATTAATACCTGTGAGGCCAACAACATTCGGGCTGTAGCAGGAATATCTTTGCAAATTAAATTCAAGTGATCTGCACTACTTCGTAACAACACCTTTATATTTTTCTTATTTTTTGCACAAACACGTTTCAGAGTACAGATATACTTTATATATATATTTAAGTCCGTAAATCTAAATAGCATGCTCATATTTTGCTGTTACTTTGACCGGCCTGATATAAATGCTATCTTATTGGCCAAAAAAATTGTATTCTTGCAAAATGATATTTAAAATTTCATCTGTTGAATATTGTTTATTATCGCTGTTTGGACGCTTTGTAAAAATGAATTTTGCTAAGCGTAGTTGTTATATTTGTAATGTCCCAAGGGATAAATTATTTTATTGCTCAAGGACGAAAAGCAAGTGAGTTAAATTTTAATTTTATTAACTTCC
>CM068320.1:1167500-1180000 GCA_034766995.1 Acanthacorydalis orientalis | reverse complement strand
GTCATGTGCAGGAGAATAATACAGGCTCAAAATTTTCAAAATCATAACTTTCATTAAAAAGGTCAATGGATATTTTATCTTCCGAAGAATGGAAAACTTGAAATGACAACTCTGATAAAGTATGCATACAATGATGGACAGTTGTGATAATTTGTTGCCTAATGTATAATTAATAATTACACTCTTTTAGGAAAGTTTGCCGATGTTGGACTCGAGACGTTCGTCAATGTTTTCAACGACTTCCAATCTTATGGATGACAACTCGAAGAGTGAGACTCAGAAAAACATTAAGAGAGCAAGTCTTAGTTTCAAAGAACTGTCAAAAAAAATAGGAACTTCAGTTCCAATTGATTGGACATTCCGAAAAGTTAAAAATATCGATCGTCCCAAGTCTAATGTCTTGTATTTTACGAAAGACGTTTGTCGACTCATACAAGGGTGCCCAGAAATAGTCCAATCATGGACAATTATGGTCCATAAGATAAAGATCTTGAAATTGATCTTCAGTTGTGCGATCTGAAAATAAATCCATTGGATTACTGTGGTGAGAGTGCTCTTGACAGCATCGATAGCTTCATCAAGTTTGTTAACAATTGAAAATTTGAAAACTTGCTCTGGTGCAAAATATACACTTAACGCATCCAGTTTTTCATCAAGCACAGTCGTTCGTGAAAAAGTATTGAAAAACATATCAAAGGCATTATCGATTACAAAATTAGTGTAGTTCAAGTGACATTAGTTGCAGTAGTAATTGGGACACACAAAACAAACTAAGAAAAATATGCGCACGGTTGTACAATACTAATAGAATGAGTAAAAGATGGGAAGCGAAAGAATATAAGGAAAAAATACAACAGTTGAAAGAGCACCAGAGGTCTATTGATAAAAGTACCCTAGAAGACAAAATGGAAGAGCTTGGTGTTCAGCAACTGCAACAAAAAACTATTAGACAGATTTTACGGCAAGCATTGCAAAAGATACTCAGGCAATTGGCTACTCAGCTGTATTTTGTTACATCTGCGATCACCTTCTAATTATAATAATTTGCAAAACTTGAAACTTTTACCTCTACCAGGCACTCACACAATAAGAAGGTTACTTTTTATTACATACTATGGAAAAATAAATTCTATATTTCATTATTTGAGACAGTACAGTATGACTATACAAAATGATCCTGGTTGTTGTTGGGCAAATCTTATCTCTACATTAAGTAGTTAATGAGAAATATCAGTATTAAAAAAATATATTATAAACCGATATTTCATGTAAAATGGAGCTAGATCAAGACCACTTTTCATATATTCACCATTGAAGTGTATATATGTGTAACTGAAATGATAATGCACTCGAAAACGTACTAAAGAATACAAAAACGGGACTTTGGTGTGAGTGACTAAGTAAACTAGCTCGCGAAAATATTTCTGTTGCCTCGCCTTTTATGTATGGACACAAGTTCTCAGAGGTACGTCACCACTCATCGGGTGCTGCTGCGATGCGCCAAGCGTATGGCGCAGAAATATTTATTCGCTCATTACGGCAGCGATTTGTCTGACTCGCAAAAGATAATCGAAGGGTTCCCGACTTTGTGTACATGTGGGTGGAGGCTGGACTGATCGCGGCTGTGGGAATATTGCCGATGGCGGCGAAACCATACCGTCTCCGCTGATCAGTTAATGTCCGGTGTCGTCACTGATCCGTAGAACTGTGAGTAGCATTCACCATACAGGTTGAATCACCAAATTGGAGAGAGAGCGCTAAACTTGGAGGCTGTGGAAACATTACTGCCCACAGCGAGACGCTGTACCGTCTCTTCCAAGTCGCATTAGCTTGGATACTGTCACGGGTCTGTAGAGTTGTGAGGAGCGTCTGTGTTACAGATCGAACCAGCAGAGGTAGAAAGCGAGTACTTAATGGCTGTAAGAACATTACTGCCCACAGCAGCGAAGCGCTCTATCACCTCCACCGAGTATTGGGAACTTGGTGCCATCACTGATCTGTAGAGTAATAAGGATTGTTCGTCATGCAGGGCGAACCACCAGTACTAAAAAAGACTACAGTGTTACTTTTAAAATTAAGCGCAACACCTTGAGACAGACAAGTAGCGAAGAGATGCTTACTGAATGTCAGTCAGAAGTCGACTGATTTATACTGCTAATTTTCCCGTGTTATATACTTACGGGATTATGGGATCGTTCAATTGGTTTCCCACTCTTCCATTAAAATCCCCCATTAAGACAATTTTTTTACGTTTCCCTATTTCACTGAGTACCTGTGTCATTTTGTCGTAAAAACTTCTTTGACTGAGTCGTCTGCGTCATTGTTTGAAGAGCGTTCGCCATACAGGTTGAATCACTAGATAGAAGAGCGCTAAACTTGGAGGCTGTGGGAATGTGATTGCTCACAGCAATGAAATGCTGTACCGTTTCCTCCAAGTCATGTAAGCTCTGGTGCCATCACGGGTTCGTGGAGCCGTGAGAAGCGTCGGTGTTACAAACCGAACAACCAGAGTTAGAGAGCAAGTATTCGGTGGCTGTGGGAATGTTACTGTCCACAGCAACGAAGCGCTGTATCGCCTCCATCGAGTGTTGAGAACCTGGTGCCGTCACTGATCCATAGAGTAGTGCAGGATGTTTGCCATGCAGGGCGAACCACCAGTATTAAAGAAGACTGCAGTTTTACTTTTAAAATTGAGCGCAACACTTTGAGGCAGACAAATAGCGAACAGATGTTTACTAAATGTACATAATTTACAGTAATTAATTTTCAGTAATCGAAATAATAAAAGAACAAATACATAATTACAATAATTATAATGCATTTATTAACTACAGCGCGCTAATTTGTACACACATGTAGATTAAAGTCATTACACAAATAATAATGAAAGAGACTTAAACCTTGATACTGTAAACAGTAGGAGGGCCGTTTGATAAATGTGGCAAGTTTATTGTTTTATTAATAGGAATGGGTAAAATGTTATGATTGGGTAAATATATTCAAGAACTCGAATAAAAGCTAATAGCAAAAAAAATGATCGTTTATTATATGATCAAAAGATACAGTTGTGAGAGCAGCTAAACGACTAATTAGCATGATGCTCCAGCTATAACTGCTGCGCTCGCAACCTTCACACTCAATAGTCATCGCCAACTCTTTCGGTTGTCGCAGTTCTGTACGTGCGATATCGGATGTAACATAGCCAAAACAATTCAGTGCTGTGTTGAATCACACACATCATGTACAAGTTTACACACACATGCTCAATTCGACATTCTCCCACCATTGAGATGAATAACATCAATTCATCTCAATTCTTAATTAACCTTCGTTCGTCCCTCAAAGTAAGTAACACTAGGATGTCTGCCACGTGTTCGATGTTCAACTTTCCGTCTTGGACCTGCTTACATACAAAATGTGCACGCACGTCAATGTGCTTGGAGCACTTGTGAAAAATTGAATTTTTAACCAACTTAATAGCACTTGCATTGTCTCCCAGGAGCAAGGGTACAATTTCCAATGGAGCAATCTCGTTGAATAAACGACTCAACCACACAGCATCTTTAGCAACTTCACCGGCGGCTATATATTCGGCGTCTGTAATTGACAAGGAGACGCTCTGCTGACGCTTGCTTACCTAAACGTTAGCTCCTTCGCTAAATTTAAAGACCATGCCACTGACGGAGCGTCGTATTGTCTGGTCACTTGCATATCCGCCTCGTATCGCCGTCACACTGGAAAATCTTCATATGCCGCCCGCGATTATTCCTTACACGTTCCAACACCTCAAAAATCGTTTTCGGTGTACGTAAAGACGGGGGCGTGGGCCTCCCCCGTCTAGAGAACAGAATTCATACGGCCGTTGTCGGGCAGTACCACAGGTTGCTGGCGGAGGAGGACTCGGTCATTGACGAGCTGTTCACCCGGAACAGGAAGGCTAGGAAAGCGACGCGGGCCGCGGGAGAAATTGGTCTTCAGTGGCCCCTCGCTGACCTTTCCGAGCTCCGGAAGGCAAAGGCTTGCCTGCGTCAGAAAGAGCACCGGGACTGGGTGAATCAGGGCTCGCAAGGGATAGGGGCTCAGTCTTTCAAAGGCGACCCGATCGGGAACTGCTGGCTTCGGGACCAAGATAGATTCATTGACGCCCTCCGTCTCCGTTCCAACACCGTAGGCACCCGAATCGTAAAACGTCGATACGATCCAAATACCCCGCCAGAGTGCCGACATTGCAATGGGAGCCTGGAGACGCTAGGCCACGTCCTGGGCCAATGCTGCGTCTAAAGATTACATAATCAGGCGACACGACGACGTAGTCTCCCTGCTCCAGCTACGACTAATGGCTAAAGCCAAATACTACGTGCGCAGGGAGCCCACGATCGAGCTCGAGGGGCGCTGTTTAAAGCCAGATCTCGTTGTTTGTGACGGAGATAAGATCCACGTGCTGGACGTCTCCGTCCGCTTCGAAAATGGGGCCAGTCTCCATCAGGCCCGACGAGAAAAGATCCTAAAATACAGCCCTCTGCTACCTGTGTTGGCCGAAGACCTGGGCCTAGAGGAGGGAGAAGTGATCCCTATAATCATAGGATCAAGAGGTGCAATGCCACTTAAAACAAGGCAAGCACTGAAAGGGCTGGGTATCGCGAGGGAAGATATGAAGACCCTGGCGCTGTGTGCGCTGAGGTCTTCAATCGAACTAGCGAACCGGTTCTTAGACAGCCCCAAAACAGATGAAGGGCCTGTAGGTGACCTCCTAGATAGCCGAGTAACTTAGGCAGCCCCCCTCCCTAGCTATGCGTGCGGGCTTGATCCTCACTCGCAGCCACAGGGGCACTGAGAGGAAATCCCTAAACAAAAGCAATAAATACAACACCATTTGATCTCAGGTACGTCGCGCAGGCCGCAGGGCCTGGGATCCCCAAAAATAATAAAGACGCATCGGTGTTGGACTCGCCGAGCTCAAAGCGTGGGGGACCGTTGGAGAAGCACGCCCTACCCCCAACTGGAAAGCCCCCTACCTGGAAGCGGCCCGGGCTAGCCTGAACGAGGAGGTGGAAGAAGGCAGCCCGGAGACAGCCGCCTGCGCCAAGGCGCTCATAGCGCTATGCGCTACCCTCGACTGTGAGGGCGGAGGGGTCGACAGGACCGAGCGACTGATTGACTCCTTCCTGGGCACGAGCTTCAGGGATTTGCTCGGAGTGGATAAAACCGGGTCCTCGGCGAGTCCCGGTCGGGTCCTACGACGACGGAGTAGGACCAGCGGGGGACGTCGAGCATACAGGTACGCACGGTGCCAGGATATCTACAAAAAGTCTCCCAACGAATTGGCCGAACTGGTCATATCGGGACAGGGAGACGAGAACGGGACCTTCCGGTTAAATAAGCCTATGTCTCCGGGCGTCCGGGAGGTTCAAGATATCTATTCCAATCTCTGGGGCACGGCCGGGGAGGTCAGCGTTGCCCACCTGTTCTCCGAAGGGCGGAGCGCCACGGCGCCACCTGAGGAGGGGCTGCCACCGTTCACCAGGGAAGAGATAGAAGAGCACCTCGCTAAGAGGAAACGCAATAAGGCACCGGGGGTGGATGGGGTGGTCAGATGCATGTTGACTAGACCCGGGGTGGCTCGACTGCTCAGCGCAATCTTCAATATAGTTACAGTCTATAAGGCTTTCCCAACAGGCTGTACAATTTGTGGCTGCAAAAACCCGGCCAGTGATTGTATTGTAATTCGCACTGCATGCAGGGTTGAAAGTATTCACTGTCGCGTCGGGCTGCCTGCCAGTTGTGATGTATTTTTCAACAGCGGGTGCAGCTATCACCTATTGTGCGAACAAAGGCGACGCTGAGGTTGTCCCGTTGCAAAGGGCCAGATGAAGGGTTCAGCGAGGCCGCACTGTATCTATGAGGGTTTTGTGCAGGATGTGCACTGTATGCAATCGAGTCACGAGCGAACGGTCGCTATGTTATACGCACTATCTATCACTGAGTATGTAGTAAGCGTATCCACGGTCTTTCCTCCACCGATGGCAAGGGCTGACTGAAATTTAGGAATGTATACACTTTTTAAATAGTAAAGCCCCGTGTACAGTACTAACGTCACGGCACGATATCCAGTTATATTTACCTTGACGTGATGTAGGGTTGCGCACTATCATCACGCGTTCAAGACTTGTGTTTGTGCGCCACTATCTTATGCTGGACGTCATTGATTTTATTATTGAAATTATAATGGAGAGCGGAACAAGTAATTCATCAGAGTTTGATGAAGAAATACCAAGTGTTTGTATTATGATAGCTCATAATCAAATTCATAAGAAAAGAATTTTGGTTCATGAGATAAATGCAAAAAAAGGGTGTTCCATCGTCTTGTAAAGGAGCTTCAAGAGCACCCCAATCGGTACAAGATGTACCTCGGATGGATGTCGAAAGAAAAGTTCGAATACCTGCATGGCCTTATCGAAGAAAATATAAGATCAAAAAACATACAAATGCGAGAAGTCATTCGTACGGAATAAAAACTCGCCCTGTGTTTAAGGTAAATTTAATACAAAACAACTATCTTAAATTATTTATTTATTATTTTCTTGTAATACTACAACTATATGTTGTACTTCGCTCTCAAAGGTAGAGTGCAAAGTAGAATGTAGAGCTGTCGACGAATTCTCTACGTTCTTGATGTTTGTTCGAGTACGTAAAGATGGTATCAAAAAATATATTTCACTCTCAAACTTCAGTCGACTGTAAAATGCGACATTCACTATACAGCATCTCCACTTTTTTCTGCCGTTTACAAAACTTTTTAAATTGAATATTTTATTTTTAGATTTCTTACCATTGGAAACTCTTTCAAGAGCTTTGAATTCAGTTATCGCATGGGATTCAGCACAGTAGGACAGATAGATGTTTGCGATGCTATTTGAAAGAGATTGAATCCGATTTTCATCCCGGTGCTAAATTAAAACATTTGGAAAATGTTGGCTGAAAAATTTAAAAAAAATTGTTTAAAAATTAATTTCTAGACCGCATTGCAGCAATCGATGGGAAGCATCACCATGCAGTGTCCGATTCGATGAGATTCAAAATATTTTAATTATTAAGGCTTCCGTTCACTAGTTCTACTTGGAAAAAAATTGCAAGACCAATTACTTTTCACATCACCAGACAATCCATCGAGTGAAAATTCTCCGCCGCTTCCCTACGTTATAGTTGGAGATGAAACTTTCCCGCTGAAGTCACTTATTTCGACCATATAGTAGACATCATCGTGCAGGAGATGAAAACAAAAAGATATTCGATTATCAATTAACGTTTAATGTGTTGGGCGCTATCAAGATTTTTTATATTATTTGATAATAATAACTGTTATAAAAAATATTTTAATAAATAACAATGTTGTTAATTTATTTTAGTTATTTTTAAATCTGGAAGAACCAAATTGGGTAATAGTTCAGTTTAAGGACTTTTGTGAAAACGCACTTTAAAAATTCAAATTTTTGCTAAATCGATTAATTACAATGTAAAACGTGATTTAAAGTCGGGGGAGCAAGACTTTTTCAATAAATAATATGAAAAAAATGTAAAAAAAAATTCCACTAACAGATGGTACAAACTGCAAAATATGTCGTTTTTATCTCAAAAAAGGCCTTTTTTTTTATTTCAAAAAATTCTTTTCCATTGAACAATTACCGGTAAAACTACTAAATAACCACTTGCACAATACGTTTTGTTACATTTTAAAACAAAAAAACTTTGCGTACAAAATTACTGAAAGTAGACATTGGCGTGACTCGCGCTGTTTTCATTCTGCGCGACGCAGCCAAATGCATACGCACCCGTTATGGCGTATTTATATGTACGTAAACAAGTGACGTTTTTATAAATATCAATTTTGATTTCATTTCATTTGATCAAATATTACAATATTAAAAAAAATAAAAATAAATTTTATTGATAAGTAAGTTGATACTGGGCCTATGTGGCCGGCGTGTTTAATTACAATATTATATAACATATATATATATATATATATATATATAAATATAGACTTCATATCGCTGAGTTAAAATAATTTCTACAAATGAAAAATAATAATATACCTACATAATTAATGAGCATGTAATAAGGATGATTAAATACATACATTCGGTTTCTGGACTGCCAGGGTTATATAATAGGGAAATAACTTTGAATATTTGGTGAATTCTTTCTCGATGGCCTGGGAATTTTCATTTAAAAAAGAATTCCGCCAAATATCCATCAAAATTTTGCTCTCATCAAATTGGATAGGCCTGGGATTGTTGTGGAAATTGACGAGGCAAAATTTGGGAAACGAAAATATAATCGCGGCCGCGTAATCGAGGGGCAATGGATATTTGGGGGATTTGAAAGGGATAGCAAACAATTGTTTATCGTCACAGTTCCCGACAGAACTCAGGAAACTCTCTTAAATGTAATTCAAGAGCGAATTCTGCCGGGAACGACAATTATATCGGATTGTTGGCGAGCATATGCTTGTCTTCAATCAAATGATTTTGAGCACTTGAAAGTAAATCATTCTCTAAATTTTGTCAATCCGGAAACCGGTGCTCATACACAAAATATCGAAAAAACATGGCGCGAAGTAAGATCAAAAATTCCTCGGTATGGAAGACAAGAGGAAAATGTTAATGGGTATTTGGCGGAATTCCTTTTTAAACGAAAATTCCCAGGCCATCAGGAAAGAATTCACCAAATATTCAAAGTCATTTCCCTATTATATAACCCTGGCAGTCCAGAAACCGAATGTATGTATTTAATCATCCTTATTACATGCTCATTAATTATGTATGTATATTAATTATTATTTTTCATTCGTAGAAATTATTTTAACTCGGCGATATGAATTCGTTTTTTGACAAAATATAGTTGATTTATACATTTCTCGGCACTTTCTTCGCACCGCAAAATTTCCTACCGACATTAATCGTTGTATCAACATTTTACGTGTTTTTACATGTTGCAGTTATTGTTGCCGTGTGTTAGTTTCTTGTACTGGTAAGTGTTCAGCATTCTTCACTGTGTGTTCTTTTATATCCGTAGGCAATATAGTCATGGTCACTCGCCGATTTTAAGCACTTCACAAATAAACGAACAGATTCTTGACACTAAAATATACTACCACACATGCTAAAACCTCAAAAAAATGAATCCATGTACAATTTTGGTATACGTTGTCAGGATGCAAGAAGCCTGATTATCTCTAAATTAAACACACTAGTTTATACACAAGATGAAAAATTTATCTATTTAAAAAATTACGATGATCTAGCATTAAAAACTTTTATCCGTAGTTTATCCGGACAAATACTAAACAATATTAGACTCAGAGATCCAAAAAGTTTAGAAAAGGCCATGTCCCTGTTGATAGAGGAAGAAAATTTCCTATACAGCCAACAAAAGAGCAATACGCTAAATTTCGAAACTTACCAACCTATTCAACGTCTCACACCGATAAAACCACAACCTAATTTTCAACATCATGTCCGACAACCGACATATAAACAATTCAATCCTCAACAACATACATCCAAACAATTTTCACAACCAATGCACCAAACACAACCTTTTCAACAAAATCCACAATTCAGAAACACCATGTGGAGACCATATAATAATTCCCAAGCACAACCTAATCGAAATTTGAGCATGGTTAGGATAAACGAAGAATACGTAAGACGTATTTAAAACCCAATAAAACGTTTCGAAGAACCCATGGACACATCTTCGGGAAATACTAAACAGTTCCCACGTCCAACAGTCACCCAAAATAAATTATTTAATCAGACAATTCAAAACCAAGCGGACTATGAATTTGAAAACCCCTTTGAAGATCAAAATTTCGAAATTAATAACACGTACCGTGAATACGATAACACGTATGATATGCAAAATCAATTAACGGATGATTATGATAGCCAACCTTATTATAATGATCAAGTACAAAACCCTGACGATCACGAACTAGTAAATCCAAATTTTCACTTGGATCGCTTAACAAACAATCCACCGTAATTCATTTAAATCTTGATAGAAACAATTTACCCCATATTTATATCCCCGAATTAAACGCAAATTTTTTAATAGACACAGGAAGCTCTAGAAGTATGATTAATCCTGAATTAGCATACAAATTTTACAAAAATTATATTTCAAAAGAAGATTTCACTATAGAAACTGCTCATAATATTACATTCCACAATGAAATAGTAACAATTCCCGTTTTCAAAATATTTAAAGTCAACACTTTACACAAATTTTACCTTTTTAAATTTAGTAAAAATGATTATGGTCTAATAGGAAGCAATTTACTTAGACAACTAAAATTAAATGTTAATTTAGATGATAAATTACTCGAATCAAGACAAACACGAATTCCTATAATCTATGAAAGTGAAGAATTCACACAATTCAAAGGTCAACTAAAAAAACAAAATTATATTATAACTATACCACCTACAACAGAACAAATAGTAAAGCTACCAGTGAATAAAAAAAATGGAATCGAAATTTTAAACCATATAAAAATTATAGATCTAGTTGAAACACCGAAAGCCTTAGTGAACATCAACAATTATTTTGCAACAACTACAATTACAAATATATCTGAGAAAATTGAAAAAATTAAATTCCCCACTCAATATTGAAATTATATAAAATAACGAAGTAAATTTCATTAATGAAAACCCTTTTATTAAAAACAATAACGTATCTAAATTAAATCAATTACGTTTAGATCACTGTAATTCAGAGGAAAAGAATGCCATAATTAATCTATGTACCGAATATAAAGACATTTTCAATAATGATAACGATCCCTTGACGTTTACGTATGAAATACAACACAAAATTAACTTAAATGATAAATCCTCAATTTTCACTAAATCTTATAGATATCCGGAAATACACAAAACTGAAGTAAAAAAAAAAAAAAAAAAACAAAAAACATAATTCAAAAAACGGCATTATGAATTCAGACGAATGCCTTTAGGTTTAAAAAATGCTCCATCAACTTTTCAAAGAGTTATGGATAATGTTTTAAGAGGTCTTCAAAATGAAACCTGTCTTGTATACTTAGATGATATTGTCATCTTCAGTACATCACTACAAGAACACATTGATCGCCTTAAATCAGTTTTTTAGAGATTAAGAAAATCAAATTTTAAAATTCAATTAGATAAATCTGAATTTCTACAAAAAGAAACAAGTTATTTAGGACACGTTATAACGCCTGAAGGAGTAAAACATAACCCAGACAAAATTCAAGCCATAAAAAGATTTTTTCTATCCCAAAACCATCAAAAGAAATCAAAAGTTTCTTAGAACTAATTGGATATTATCGTAAATTTATAAAAGAATTTGCAAAAATTACTAAACCTTTAACTAAATGTTTAAAAAAGAATCAAAAAATTATCCACAACGAAGATTTCATAAATTCATTTAATACTTGTAAAAACTATTAATAAACTTCTCAATACTACAATACCCCGATTTCTCAAGAAAATTCATTTTAACCACAGACGCATCAAACGTTGCACTCGGCGTAGTTCTTTCCCTAGGATCAGTTGGATGTGATAGACCCATCGCATTTGCTTCACGAACATTAAATGACACCGAACAAAAAAAATAGTACAAATAGAAAAGGAATTACTTGTTATTGTATGGGCAACTAAATACTTCCGACCTTATTTGTTTGGCAGAAAATTTACTATTTATACAGACTCACGTCCATTAGTATGGTTATTTAATTTAAAGGAATCAAATTCCAAATTAATGAGATGGAAATTGAAATTAGAAGAATTTGATTACGATACAATTTACAAAAAAGTAAATTAAATACCAATGCAGATGCACTTTCGCGCATAAAAATCAATGCTCTTGAAAACGAATCACTAATTAACAACCCTGGTGAGATAAACGAAGAAACATTAAAATATTTACGTTCATTAGCTGAAAACCCTCTCACAGACAATACAAAACCATCCACAAGTAAACAAAAACCCTAGATAGAAATTATATAAAATATATAAATTAAACCCCCTGATAAAGTAATCAATCAACACAACATACAACATTCAACGAAACGACAAACTCAGGTATTCGAATTTTAGATGAAATCATTAATGACAAGGTTAATCAGATAATAGTTCTCCCACAAATATATAACAAATTAAATATCTCAAGAAAATTATGAAAATCATAAGATACAAATTTTAGAATTATCAGAAAACCAAAACGAAAAATTTATCCTTGAATTCCTTAAATGTTATACGATTCCAAATAAGACATATTTTATCCATTTTACAACGATTCACTATATAAAAATTCTGACGAAACTTATTTAAAACATTTTTTCGGAAAAAGGTCCCAAATTAATTAGATGTATGAAAAGGGTAAACACAATTGCAGGTAAAGAAGAACAAATCCTTTTAGTAAAAAATCGCCACGAAGGAAAAACAAATCATCGA
>CM068320.1:1160000-1162500 GCA_034766995.1 Acanthacorydalis orientalis | reverse complement strand
CATGAGGCCATTTCTCAAAAGACATTAGTCTCGATTCATATACACTATAAGATTTGAAATTTGGTTCATCATGTATCTGAACGCGAAGTCGAGCTAGATTGACATTTTCACACCGAGGAATTATACCCAATTCATTATTTACTTCTGTATCAGGTCTGCTATTCGGTCTTAATTGAATCGTTCCGTCTCCACTCGTGTCGTACCCAGTAAATGTAGGTCTCGACGCCTCTGTCGAATTAATGGGCACGTTTCCAACATGACGACCACGTAAGAACGGACACCTGGGTGCCCATCTTTGGTGATCCGCTTCAACATCGTCATCAGGAGCCCATTTTCCAATTTCAACTTTACAGAACGCACACCTGACATAATCATCTTTTTCTATGTAATAAAATCCATTTCTGGCAAGTTTATTTATATCCACGAAATGGCATTTCCATTTTGGATCTGCATAACTTCTCAATCTATTTTCTTCAAAGTGCATATCACGTCCCATCCCCACCATATGTGGTTGTGTATCGGACTTAATATTTCGATTATTCAACATAATAGTTCTACCTTTCGTTTACAGCATGAAAATTTGACGAATCAGAGATTAATACGCCACCAGAAAATTTTGTTTTGGAGTGATGGAATGTATGTAGGACAGTACTAGAAAAGAAAAGCAAATCTTAGATGTACTGGTAATTCTTTTAATTGAATCTTATGATTATTAAAGTCTGTTCCTACGATTATCATAAAATTATAAACTTTATTATAAAAAATGAAAGACACTTCGTACATAAAAATGTACTATTTTTGTGCTGTTCGTTAAATCATGTTTTTTAAATGAAATTTACGCTGGAGTTAAGATTTAAAGTACAATATAAAAGTATGCGTATAATTCCGTAAAGTTGATACATATAAGAAAATTATGAGCACATATTCATGTCATGAACATCTATTCTATAATATATGAAAAAAATAATCAACAAATATGCACACATGTCGCCCAATAAAATTATAAAAATTAACACTTGAACTACGGACAGTTGAGACGGAGCTATTTCTAGCAAAACCAGTCAAAATGACTGGTCTTTAAAAAATTCGTAATAATGGAATATTTTTATATTTATTGACTTATTAGTTTCGTACAAAAGGAATTCCATGTTGTGTAGTACATTTTTGGTATTACATATTAACCGATTTGAGGATTGATTCCCTAAATGGGGATTCGCACATTTTATCACTTACACACCAATAAGAATAATAAGTATAATAAAGAATGTATGCTTTGGTAAAAAAAAATTTCATTTCAAAGTTATTTTTATAGTATAAAGTAATTTATAAGGTATGAAAAGTTATAATTTTATCACATTTCTTACAGACGTACTTTTTCTTTTGAATGCATTTTCCGCATACATATTCTTTACAGATATTACAAATGGTGGTAGTCTTATTATTATTACAGTACCCAATTTGACACCGTTTTCGTGACAACGTGAGCAGCTCTTTAAAGTTGTTTGCACATTAGCTTCTCGTGATTCCATCGCTGGTTTTACATTTTCAACGTCATTTTCAGTGGCAAGTTCATCTGCTAGTTAAAACATAAATTCACCTTTCATAATATTTTTTTGGCATAGCATGTACGTCTTTGAAAACATTACGAAGTAGTTACGTCACCAGGACTAGACCCTTCTTGTACTTTTTCCCAATCGGTACCGTCTGCAGCAACTTCATTTTGATGTTCTCGTAGTATACTTTCGTTTCCATCTTCAGAACTTTAAAGCACTCGAGCACATCTTCTTTTACGTAAATTGAAAATATTTTCAAATTCACTATCACTTTTCGATGACTCCTGAGCATTTTCTCATCGCCACTATTCTCACTATCAAAAAGTTCATCGTGAATACCGTATAGTTCATTTTCAATTTCTTCTGGTTCACCTTCACTGTCATATAGAGTTCATCGTCCTCAATACCAGATTATTCCATCGGTATATCGTTCAATTTAGAGATTTTCAATCGTTTTGTCATTTTCAGGACTTTCAAAAATAAAATAAAACTAGTGATTACATAAAATTCATATTTGTATTCATTTTTCTCAACTCACACTAATTGAAATAATATGTCCTTTATTATAATTTATAAAAATATTTTTTTATTATTTATTATATTATTATAATACGAGTGCAACATTCAACAAAAACTTCAATACACATTCTAGGTAACAGCAGTCATTTTGACTCGTATCGGTATAAGTAGCCATGATATAAAATTATTTTGATTTTGGATAAAAAAAAAATAAAAATTCACTACACTATTTCCTTAGTTATCGCTACAAAAGTCATGACACATCGTTGCGAAAAAAAATGTAACATGAAGTAGAAATTTTAAAATAAAATTGTGAAATCAATCATTTTGTCTGGTGTGGTAGTACTAGTGTTAAAAAAATACATTTTCCATTCATTCTATTTGAATCAGTGTTTGATTCCTAACAACATTTCGCAGTCGATGCTTTT
>CM068320.1:1150000-1157500 GCA_034766995.1 Acanthacorydalis orientalis | reverse complement strand
TCCCGGTGAAGAGTGGTGTTCCTCACCAGGTAGTGCGCGTCGGTGATGAGGCGCATGACCCGGTTTTGGAACACCTGAAGCCGCTTGATGTTGGTAGGGTTATAAGCCCAGGCAGTGCTCGCATACGTCACAATCGGCCGAATGCAGCTGAGGTAGAGCAGACGCTTACTTCTCAGCGACAGTTTCGACTTCCTGTTCAGCAGCGGGAACAGCCTGCAGAGTATTATTTTTACTAATTTTGGTTCTCTATTTATACTAAACGAAGTACCATTACTTCGATAGTGTATCACGTTTTAGATATTATTATCAAGGTGATACGCGTGATTTATTTGTGCGTGTTAATGTTGCGTGCAAGGTTGCTTATTGCAACATACTTATCTAGTATGCACTTTAGGTACATAACAGTATTCTTCTTAATCAAATTGTTCTCACGTACTGTCGTGATCTGTGTTCACACGCTTTAATACAATGCACTCTTTCATTTAGAACAGTATATAAACGGTAGTTGAGATCTCATAAGTTTCCCGGTTTTTTGAAAATTTTTTCCCGGAACGCAAGTAGAGACATTAATAAAAATCACCAAAACATCACACACAAGACACACAACAAAGCGGTTAAATACCAAATGTGGTAAGGGCACCGCACCAAATCATGAACATAAGGCCAAACCCGGCCCTGTATAAAATTTAAAATCAATAAAATTCATTTTTATTTTATTTTATTACTCATAAGTATTATTCAGTACTCAGTAGTATTAAGTAGTACTCAGTATTCAGTATTCGAAGCGTAAGCGTACATGCTGGTTACTCATGGAGGGCGGGGGCCCTTCAGGCCCTGCGCTGTAATTCAAGTTCATAATTTAAATCACATAATTCAAGTTCATAAATTAAATCATAAATCAATTTATAAATTCAAGTTACAATCTCAAGTTAACAATCTCAAGTTAACAATCTCAAGTTAACAATCTCAAGTTAACAATCTCAAGTTAACAATCACGTAACTTATCAAGTAACTATATCAAGTAAATCAAAAGTCATGTAACAATCATTCAGTCAAGTAACAGAACCCGTGTGGTTATATTCATCATTAGTAACAATTAAACAATAGTAGTAAATAAATATTTGTTGTGTTTTATTTCAAACCTGCAGATCATTTATGTTATAAAATAATATCATCAAAATCCGTAACATAAAATAGGTTTAAAAAGGAAACTATCAGATGACAAAAATCACAGAAGATTATTAACGGTAACAACTATGAAAAATCGAATACACGTTCACAAAATAATCATGAATTGGAAATTGTCATTTCAGATAATATAAATATCGTTCTGTTATTTTACGCTAATTGTAGTTCAATTCGATCAGAGAAAACAACAGGTAAAGAATTAATGATTTTGACTTATTTTATTTGTTTTAAATAGTGTATGTGAAATGTGTATATGTGTATATATATATATATATATATATGCATATATATATATATATATATATATATATATATATTTATATATATATATATATATATATATATATATATATATATATATATATAGACAGAGAGAGGGAGAGATACATATTGAAAAATATTAAGGAAAACCCGTGAGAAATTACTAATATTCTTCTATAAGTATATGTGTAATAACAAATTAAATTCCATAATATAACAATGTGCTTTGCTTATTTTGACTTTGTAATGAGAGCCATCTATTTTGAATGTATTCGCATTATCTAGATTTTATGACAAAATATGCTTTTTCTGCTTATAAACTTTTATTTTATTTATTGTTAATATATATTTAGTTACAATGAAGGAGACAAAAAACAAGGCCTACATGGTTGTAAAAAATGGATTTGTCTAAGGTGAATGTTAATAATGAAGAAAACGAATAGCTATTCAATTTATCGAAAACACCGATTCGATTGGTGTATGTGAGACGTACAGCGATCATATTATTGAATCATTCTTTATGTTTAATCTTTTTATCTAAATTAACTTGAGAAATTTTTTTTTCATTACATACAATTACTGGTGTGTCTTTTTCAAATTTAAAAACAAGGATTTTATATAAAAAAAATTATAATGTGATTATATATAACGAGATCTTTAAGTGATGTATCTTATTTCTGATCTTGTCATAATTATATATATTTTTTTAATATTTCGTTCATATATAATCGACTTCCATTCTTTTCTGAAATATATTTCTTACTAAAATAACGGTTAAATCAACGGTTCGATACGAACCTCTTCATGTGGCAGATATTTAGAAAATTATTCATTTCAATTCGAAAAAAAATATTTACATTTTTCCACTTTAATTTTTTTCTCGTATCGAAATATGAAACCTAGATTGAAATAAATATTTCATGGAAACGTGATGTACAAACAAAACATAAAACTAGACTCGAATAATAAATATTTCAATCAAAATCCAGTGTATTAATTTATTTTTCTGACTATATTTCTCTAAAACTTTAGATTTTCAGATTTTTCTTATGGCATAATGGGTTCGAAGAGTGTACTTTTTAGAATGAATATCGAGAAACATCGATTTCGAAATAAATGACACATTCGTTAGTGAACTTTTTTTATAGAACACAAGACTAGAATTACAGCTCTGATGTGCATCTGCTCTACTGAATTTCGTTTATTCGCATATTGTTCATACACTAATATAGTTCAACTAGAAACTAGATTTTTATGGTTTACAGGAAACATTTTATTCATTTGTAATATTCATACTTTTGTAAATTCAATAATTTTATTAAATAAAAATTAACATTGTACATAAATGAATGTATTAAATAAGGTACGTTTGATTGTAATTATTCTCCAGATATAATATAACGGACAGTGTTGCTGAGAAATATTAATATATTCAATAAAACTCAACAACACTACCGATTATTCATATTCAGTTCGAAATATAATTCTATTTCAATTTTAAAATAAATGTAACATTAATGAGATGGTAAGTTGAAAATCGATGTCATTTTTTTTGATTAAATTACTTACCTCTATATCTCTCTTTCTTACCCTCCCTCTCTTTCTTAATATACAGTGAGAGATATGCAAAAAATACACTGAGTGGGATTATTTAAACTTTAAGTCATATGAGATGGATACAATTGATACAAATTAGTGAAAATAATATAAAAATATATTGCCGAAAATAAAATATTAAGATTTTTAAGAATCAGATTTTTGAAAGACCACAGTTCAATACGGTATTAATACTACAATAGTATTCTTAACAAGATTAGTGACACAAATTTGGTATAATTTCTGATTCACATTAAAAAATTAAAATTAGAGACTTATCAAACATTTACTTATTTCATGCACTGTTTAGTATCTTTGTAAAATTATTATGACTAAGTTGGACATGAAATAAACAAAAAAAAAATTGGCTTAATATTATCACACTTTATTGTATGTTCAACGAAAAATATTCAAAATAAAACATGAACGGGTAGAAAAGTATATAATGTAGAGAATAAACTTATTTGACCTACAGCTTATATAAAAATACTAACAGTAATGAATTTACATGAAATACTCTCTCTTCAAAATCGTACCCTTGACCATAAGCTTGTTCTCTTTCACGAACACCATATTTTCCAACACGGGTGTACTTAACTATAGACATAATTAGGAAAGCAGATAGAACAAATAAAATTACAGTACCGTTCCTATGAACCAACCGGACGTTACAATATTTTCTGTAAGTCGAAGTGTAGTTCCTTCTATACACGAAATAAACAATTTTAGTATGTACATTTCTGGTGATAATTTAAATTCGATTAGTTTAACTCTCTCATCAAACGATTCCCAGGTCTCTGGAGTAAAACTAGTATTATACTGAATTGTGAAATTTAAGATCGGAACATGATTATCTTCACTTGAATGCCACTCGAGTGTCGCTGTGCTATTCTGACAATCCATCGACAGTAGAACCGGTGGATTAGGAACATCTAGACATAATTTACGACCGATATATACAATATTTTCATCATGATTATTGGTAAATGAAGCACTATTCATAATCATTCTATACCTTGTACGATAAGTGTTGCTCGAGCAGTTGCTTCATCATATTTCGTTCTAGCAATACAAGTATACAAACCAGAATCTAGAGTGTTGACTTTCAAAATACATAAGTAATCATTTGCCAAACGAACAAAACGTGTTTCGGTTTTAAAATCGATCGGAAGATCTTTACTCAACCAAATTACTTCGAGTTCGAGTGACCCATCAGCGATCGCGTTACATCGAAAAGTGACTTCAGTACCAGCGACGACTTGATAATCGTCCGGTGCATCAATGATCTTCGTACGTTCTATTCAAACATGGTTAATTAACACTAGATTTAGAGAACCCGTCAATTTGGCGGGTATCTGATTTCGTGCTTAAAGATTCCGAACATGTAAATATTATTTTCTAGTTATTATATATTGGTTTTTAATGATACAATATAGTGAATATATATCTCCACTCATTTTATCCAACAGACCTATATGTTCTTATTTCTATATGTTGTATACCTATTTTTACGAAAATCAGTCAAATTGAGAGGTTATTTAATTTACAATCAATCGTTTCAATTGTTACAAAATAACAAAAAATAAAAATGAGAATGAGTAAGGAAAAACAAAATAAATAACGGCTGTTTAGCAGCGAGTACGTAAACGAACAGCTTTGAACTATTGGTTTACAAAAAGAGGAAACCTTATCATATTACGAATGATCATCTCAACTGTGCAGTTTGCAGAGAAACGATGTGATATTTGGAAATTTAGTGAGACTTAACAAGTTATTTATAATACAATTAGAGCAAAGCGAGTGATTATTTCAAAAGTGAATTTTGCAGAAAAGGAAGTCGAGTTTATTTACTAGACAAAGATTTGTATTTTTCAAGGTAGTTTGAAAATCTAACCGTAAAGAAATATTTTTTTACATTTATGTTCTGCCTACTTGGCTAGATATTATGGACAAGTCTCGAAAAGATATTGATTTGATAAAAAAAAACTAACCAGTATAGATGAACACCCATCTGGATCGGATTCTGATGCAAGTGTTAACGAATTAACGTTGATTTCTGTAATATGCGACAGATTTATCCAAAATGGTCAGGCTTGTTATAAGCCTGCCATGAACATTACAATCAATAAACAATTGTTCACAACTAAATCTTGATGCCGATTTACACAGTACATGCCAAATAATCCCGATAAATTCGGCATTAGTTTTGGTTGGCATCGGACGTTACAAGCAAATATCTTATAAATGGCTTCCCATATTTAGGAAAAGACGAAATACGACCATCAAATATACCTCTGAGTCATGCTCAAGCTTGCTGAACCATATTTAGGCCGTGAAAAAAACATTAATACTGACAACTTTTTCACAAGCATTTCCCTTGAAAGTTACTTGCAAAAAAACAACTGTTCTACGGACTATACGAGTAAACAAAAGAGAATTGCCACTACTGAGAATGATTTATTATTAGAAATATATTTATTACAGAATTACCATTTCTTACAACAATCATATAAACTAACATTAATATCACGAAAATCTTAAATCGCGCATTCTAATTTCATTGTTGGTTAGAACAAGCAATTAAAACTTCACATATTCAAGTACTCTACACTCTCTTATTAAAATTACAAAACTAATTTCAAAATTCATATTACTTACTCAAAGCACTGGTGAATAATAAACAAGACGTGCATATTATAAAAAAAAATCTCCCTGATATAAAACATTTTGCACAACCTACAACAGGGTACGTGTGTACAGGCGTACGTGCGTAAGTGTGTGCGTGTGCGTGTGTGTGTATGTGTATATTATTTTTTTTGCACTTAGTAAAAATTATGGAATAAAACAAACGAAAGAGAGATGATACAAAAATCATGAGCTGCAAATGATTGTTTATTATACTACTTTTAGATATGTATAATATTAACTCATATTATCATAACAAAAATCAAAAATATTTAAAATAGTATTATATATATATATACATATATATATATATATATATATATATATATATATATATATATATATATATATATATATATATATATATATATATATATATACATATATATATATATATATATATATATATATATATATATATTGTATATATGGACGTGTACAACATAGAATTAAAAAAATATATACCAAACATTATTTACAATTTCCAATATAAACAGTGTTTAAGATAATTATATAAAATTGTGAATTCTAAACAATAATATTATACAGCTATAAAGAATAATATTTTTAAATTAAACATATTCACGGGCTTTAGCTTCATATGCAGAAAAATTATAATATATTTATGCGATTTAAAAGTAGTCGAAATATATTTTTAAAATTTAAATCTTATTTCTTGAAAGAAAATTTCATTTCAATTTTGTGTTAATTTAGAATTTTATTTTAAAACCATTCAAATAACAAATAAAAATATTATATTGCATTCATTTTACATTAGGCTCTGAACGTGTTAAAATGTAATGTGGCGGTTATAAAAGAAGATAATAAAATAAAACAGACGATATTTTGATATCCCGCACACTTCAGGAACACCATCACACGGTTCGAACAAGAACCCAATTGTACATTTATGAACAAAAAATGAGAGAAATTCAAAAGTTCACAAAATGTCAAGCAAAGAAAAAGTAACAAATAAAATTAGAGATTCAGTTGAATACTGGCAGCAAATGTAACTCGCTCGCTCGCTCACTCACTCGCTCGCTCAGTCACTCGCTCACTCAATCACTCACTCAGTCACTCTCACTCACTCAGTCAGTCAGTCACTCACTCACTACTCACTCACTACTCACTCACTCACTCACTACTGACTCACTCACTCACTACTGACTCACTCACTCACTACTCACTCACTCACTCTATCTCTCTCTCTCTCTCACTCTCTATGTATATGTACGTGTACGTGTACGTGAACGCGTACGTGAACGCGTACGTGAACGTGAACGCGTACGTGAACGCGTACGTGTACATGAACGCGAACGTGTACGTGAACATGTGCATTTGCATGTGCATGTACATGTATATGTGTATATCATAGTATATGTGTGTGTTGTGTGTATATATACGAGGTCAGACAATTAAGTAATGCGACCGATTTTTTTTCTCGGCCTGTGGTAACATTGCGAACCTGTAACTCCGCCACCGTAATAGCAGATCCCTACTCTCTCGATTGAGACCTTGACCACCCTCGTACGATCATTTCTTCGCCAGCTGTTTAGTGTTTTGTAACAACGCGCGAGTAGTGCATGTCACGAAAATGGAACAGAGCCCACCGAATGAACATCGCTCAAGATTGTCAGCGAGCAGGTTGAAAGTGATCCAACTCTTCTCGATCGAGTTATTACTGGTGATGAAAGTTGGTTCTTTCAATATGACCCCGAAACTAAACGACAAAGCCAACAGTGGCTGTCCCCTGGAGCACCAAGGCCAAAG
>CM068320.1:1140000-1145000 GCA_034766995.1 Acanthacorydalis orientalis | reverse complement strand
GTTCTATAAAAAAAGTTCACTAACGAATGTGTCATTTATTTCGAAATCGATGTTTCTCGATATTCATTCTAAAAAGTACACTCTTCGAACCCATTATGCCATAAGAAAAATCTGAAAATCTAAAGTTTTAGAGAAATATAGTCAGAAAAATAAATTAATACACTGGATTTTGATTGAAATATTTATTATTCGAGTCTAGTTTTATGTTTTGTTTGTACATCACGTTTCCATGAAATATTTATTTCAATCTAGGTTTCATATTTCGATACGAGAAAAAAATTAAAGTGGAAAAATGTAATTATTTTTTTTGAATAATTTTCTAAATATCTGCCACATGAAGAGGTTCGTATCGAACCGTTGATTTAACCGTTATTTTAGTAAGAAATATATTTCAGAAAAGAATGGAAGTCGATTATATATGAACGAAATATTAAAAAAATATATATAATTATGACAAGATCAGAAATAAGATACATCACTTAAAGATCTCGTTATATATAATCACATTATAATTTTTTTTATATAAAATCCTTGTTTTTAAATTTGAAAAAGACACACCAGTAATTGTATGTAATGAAAAAAAAATTTCTCAAGTTAATTTAGATAAAAAGATTAAACATAAAGAATGATTCAATAATATGATCGCTGTACGTCTCACATACACCAATCGAATCGGTGTTTTCGATAAATTGAATAGCTATTCGTTTTCTTCATTATTAACATTCACCTTAGACAAATCCATTTTTTACAACCATGTAGGCCTTGTTTTTTGTCTCCTTCATTGTAACTAAATATATATTAACAATAAATAAAATAAAAGTTTATAAGCAGAAAAAGCATATTTTGTCATAAAATCTAGATAATGCGAATACATTCAAAATAGATGGCTCTCATTACAAAGTCAAAATAAGCAAAGCACATTGTTATATTATGGAATTTAATTTGTTATTACACATATACTTATAGAAGAATATTAGTAATTTCTCACGGGTTTTCCTTAATATTTTTCAATATGTATCTCTCCCTCTCTCTGTCTATATATATATATATATATATATATATATATATATATATATATATATATATGTATATATATATATATGCATATATATATATATATATATATATATATATATATATATATATATATATATGTATGTTTGTATGTATGTATGTTTGTATATATAAGTCTATTATTATTAAGAAAAAGATGTTATAGTAAAAGAATATTGTTTTCATTTCTAAAAATGCTTATAAACTGATCATAGAAAATAAACGTTGTTTACTTATTTAATCACTTTTAAAATCAATGATGTGCATGTGGAGATTGTATTTATGTGTTCAATATTACAGGATATATTTGTCATTAAATATGTAAAATAAAGTCTGAAAATTTTTGTAGAATATATATATATATATATATATATACATATATATATATATATATATATGTATATATATATATATATATGTATATATATATTTTTATATATATATATATATATATATATATATATATATATATATATATATATATATATATATATTTGTATATATATATATATATATATATGTATATATATATATATATATATATATATATATGTATGTATATATATATATATATGTATGTATATATATATATATATATATTTATATATATATATATATATATATATATATATATATATATATATATATATATATATATCTGTATCAAGGCATATGAACTACTCGTATGTACATGGTGACAACTACAAATCTTGCAATGAACTATTTATCTCTTTCACCCGCCTCTTGTATTACAGATTCTAAAGTGATAACAGTAAAATAATTTTAAGCGTATGTCTATACAAGTGTATATTGAATAACGAAACGTTAATTGGAACTTTCTTTTATGCAACGCATTGCACCGAACAATAAAATGAAACTAAGCGGTGAAATTATGTAATGTTTATTATAAAATTGATTGAATCGGCCGCCGCGAGTAGCTACGCTAAGAGATCAGTGTAGTTGGCTTCGGTTGATCGATGCGTGGATTCTTGTGTTTTTATATATCGGTGAGTGATTTATTTTATTTAATTCATATATTCAATACGTTTCTATTTGATTATTCATTACATAGAATTATAATTGAATTGAAGAGAATTATTTAAAATATTGACTGCATTAATTCAAAATTGTTTATTTTTCAAATGCTCGTGCATATTATCATAACCTAAAATGCAATCATTATTCGAATTACAAAAGTAAATTTATATCTATTACTATAAAAAGGAACGGTTGTGCCAATATTGAGGTTGGTTCTTCAAGATTCACAACATGTCTATTAAAAAAATCTATTTAGTTTATCATGTTGAAAAAAATAAAAAATAACAATGGAATGGAATCTAACTAGATCAATCTTCATTCCGAATTTATAAATTAACTTTTTGTGTATTATAATTATTATATATATATATATATATATATATATATATTGCATATATATATATATATATATATATATATATATATATATATATATATATATATATATATATATATATATATGCAATATTTCTATGTATATGTAAGAAAATGTTTTCAATTAGTGATTGGATTATATATTGGTGCATGCGTTTCTTAAAATTTTTTTCTTGTACTTTATTTTTGTAATTAATAATTTTTATAATAATTTTAAAGAGAAGCAGTATTTCGTTTAGAAAGTGTAGTTGATAATATTAAAAAGCGGCGACTGCGAAATGTTGTTAGGAATCAAACACTGATTCAAATAGAATGAATGGAAAATGTATTTTTTTAACACTAGTACTACCACACCAGACAAAATGATTGATTTCACAATTTTATTTTAAAATTTCTACTTCATGTTACATTTTTTTCGCAACGATGTGTCATGACTTTTGTAGCGATAACTAAGGAAATAGTGTAGTGAATTTTTATTTTTTTTTTATCCAAAATCAAAATAATTTTATATCATGGCTACTTATACCGATACGAGTCAAAATGACTGCTGTTACCTAGAATGTGTATTGAAGTTTTTGTTGAATGTTGCACTCGTATTATAATAATATAATAAATAATAAAAAAATATTTTTATAAATTATAATAAAGGACATATTATTTCAATTAGTGTGAGTTGAGAAAAATGAATACAAATATGAATTTTATGTAATCACTAGTTTTATTTTATTTTTAAAAGTCCTGAAAATGACAAAACGATTGAAAATCTCTAAATTGAACGATATACCGATGGAATAATCTGGTATCGAGGACGATGAACTCTATATGACTGTGAAGGTGAACCAGAAGAAATTGAAAATGAACTATACGGTATTCGCGATTAACTTTTTGATAGTGAGAATAGTGGCGATGAGAAAATGCTCCGGAGTCATCGAAAAGTGATAGTGAATTTGAAAATATTTTCAATTTACGTAAAAGAAGATGTGCTCGAGTGCTTTAAAGTTCTGAAGATGGAAACGAAAGTATACTACGAGAACATCAAAATGAAGTTGCTGCAGACGGTACCGATTGGGAAAAAGTACAAGAAGGGTCTAGTCCTGGTGACGTAACTACTTCGTAATGTTTTCAAAGACGTACATGCTATGCCAAAAAAATATTATGAAAGGTGAATTTATGTTTTAACTAGCAGATGAACTTGCCACTGAAAATGACGTTGAAAATGTAAAACCAGCGATGGAATCACGAGAAGCTAATGTGCAAACAACTTTAAAGAGCTGCTCACTTTGTCACGCAAACGGTGTCAAATTGGGTACTGTAATAATAATAAGACTACCACCATTTGTAATATCTGTAAAGAATATGTATGCGGAAAATGCATTCAAAAGAAAAAGTACGTCTGTAAGAAATGTGATAAAATTATAACTTTTCATACCTTACAAATTACTTTATACTATAAAAATAACTTTGAAATGAAATTTTTTTTTACCAAAGCATACATTCTTTATTATACTTATTATTCTTATTGGTGTGTAAGTGATAAAATGTGCGAATCCCCATTTAGGGAATCAATCCTCAAATCGGTTAATATGTAATACCAAAAATGTACTACACAACATGGAATTCCTTTTGTACGAAACTAATAAGTCAATAAATATAAAAATATTCCATTATTACGAATTTTTTAAAGACCAGTCATTTTGACTGGTTTTGCTAGAAATTGCTCCGTCTCAACTGTTCGTAGTTCTAGTGTTAATTTTTATAATTTTATTGGGCGACATGTGTGCATATTTGTTGATTATTTTTTTCATATATTATAGAATAGATGTTCATGACATGAATATGTGCTCATAATTTTCTTATATGTATCAACTTTACGGAATTATACGCATACTTTTATATTGTACTTTAAATCTTAACTCCAGCGTAAATTTCATTTAAAAAACATGATTTAACGAACAGCACAAAAATAGTACATTTTTATGTACGAAGTGTCTTTCATTTTTTATAATAAAGTTTATAATTTTATGATAATCGTAGGAACAGACTTTAATAATCATAAGATTCAATTAAAAGAATTACCAGTACATCTAAGATTTGCTTTTCTTTTCTAGTACTGTCCTACATACATTCCGTCACTCCAAAACAAAATTTTCTGGTGGCGTATTAATCTCTGATTCGTCAAATTTTCATGCTGTAAACGAAAGGTAGAACTATTATGTTGAATAATCGAAATATTAAGTCCGATACACAACCACATATGGTGGGGATTGGACGTGATATGCACTTTGAAGAAAATAGATTGAGAAGTTATGCAGATCCAAAATGGAAATGCCATTTCGTGGATATAAATAAACTTGCCAGAAATGGATTTTATTACATAGAAAAAGATGATTATGTCAGGTGTGCGTTCTGTAAAGTTGAAATTGGAAAATGGGCTCCTGATGACGATGTTGAAGCGGATCACCAAAGATGGGCACCCAGGTGTCCGTTCTTACGTGGTCGTCATGTTGGAAACGTGCCCATTAATTCGACAGAGG
>CM068320.1:1060000-1135000 GCA_034766995.1 Acanthacorydalis orientalis | reverse complement strand
ATAATACAACTGTTAAAAATAATACCAGAGATAACAAATCACCATGTTCAATATGTAAAAAAGAAAACAAAGGTATTCGGTTCCATCCCGAATCGTCATGCTGGTTTCAAAATAAACAAGAAGATAAACAGAAACCTGCTCATGAAATATGTAATAATTTGATTGAGACAGAATTTCTGAATATAGATCCAAAAAACTAACGCTGCCACCATTGATCAAAATACCAATAACAATAAATGATGAATTGAAAATACAATGAGTTTATGATCCTGGAGCAAACATATCAATAATAAATTCAAAATTGTTACACTGGGAGAATAGACCAATCAATCATCATGGAAATATAAAGACGATCAATGGTGTAAGAGAAACTTTAGGTATAGTATCATTAAAAATAAAAATTTTTGATGCAACAAAAATGATGCATGTATTTGTAATAGACAAGAAAAACTTTGATCACGATTTTTTAATCGGATTAGACTGCGTAGAACAATTTCGGTTAAAGCAGGATGAAAAATTAGAAATAAGTCAAGTAAAATCACACGATGATTATTTAAAAATTAAAAAAATTCCTGATTGTACAGGTAAAATGCTCCAATGCGATAATAAAATTAAAAATAATAAAATAAATAAAATGCTAAGGGAACATAATATAAGCAGAAACATTACACTAAGCAAAAAAATTGAGATAAATTTCAATGAACATGTGAGATCACAAGATTTTAATATCGAAGTGAACCACCTAAATTTAATACAAAAAAATAAAATTGATCTATTAATAGAAGAATATAAACACATTTTTGCAAAAGATAAGTATGATGTGGGTACTGTAAAAGATTATGAAGCTCGCATAGACCTAATAATTGATAAATATTGCTGCAAAAGGCCATATAGGTGCACAATCGAAGACAAAAAAGAAATAGAATTACAGATAGCAAAATTATTAGAGAAAAATTTAATTGAAGGCTCCTACAGTGCCTTTGCTGCCCCAGTAACTTTAGCATACAAAAGAGATGATGGGAGAAGATCAAGATTGTGTGTAGATTTCCGTGATCTGAATAAAATAGTAATTCCACAATCACAACCATTTCCCTTGATTGAAGATCTCATGGTGAAAACAAGAGGATGTAGGTATTTTACCACGCTTGACATAAATTCAGCATTCTGGTCGATACCACTCCGGATTGAGGATAGACGCAAAACAGCCTTTGTGACGCAGGATGGACACTATCAATGGACATGCTTACCTTTTGGTTTGAAAACATCACCTGCAATCTTCCAAAGAATTTTAAGCAGTATTATAAAAAAATATAAACTAGACGGATTTGCAGTAAATTACATAGACGACATATTAATTTTTTCTAAATCATTTGAAGAACACATCAGTCATTTAAAGCAATTACTAGATGCAACATCACAGGAGGGATTCAGATTGAAATTATCAAAATGTAACTTTGCACAAAGCTCAGTTAAATACCTAGGCCATATTATAGAGCACGATTCTGTCACTCCTTTAAAGGATAATTTAATAGCAATTAAAGATTTCCCAACGCCAACAACTCAAAAACAGGTTAGACAATTTATTGGAAAAATTAACTTTTATAACAAATACATACCCAATTTCTCAGTAACACTGGACCCCTTATACAATTTACTTAGAAAAAATCAAAAATTTGTTTGGGATTATCAATGTCAGACGACCTTTGAAAAAATGAAAAATTTACTATGTTCAAGACCTATACTGGCGATTTTTGATCCTAATCTACCAATACAAATATATACTGATGCTAGTCTACAAGGGATTGGAGCCGTCCTCAAACAAACGCAAGAAAATGGAGAAGAAAAACCAGTGGCATATTTTTCCAGAAAATTAAATGAAAATCAAAAAAAGAAAAAGGCTATTTACTTGGAATGCTTAGCAATTAGAGAGACGGTAAAATATTGGCATCACTGGCTGGCTGACAAATCATTTACGGTTTTTTCAGATCACAAACCGTTAGAAAAATTAAATATAAAGGCTAGGACAGACGAAGAATTAGGCGATTTAACGTATGATTTATCACAATATGATTTTAAAATAATTTATTCACCTGGAAAACAGAATGTAGAAGCAGACGCATTGAGCAGAAACCCAGTGTTAGAACCAAGCATACACGAAGAAAATTATATTAAAACAGTAAATCTAATAAAATTAGAAGAAATAAAAATAGATCAATCTAATAATAAAAATATACAAAATAATAAAGAAAAAGTATTAAAGAAAATCGATATATACTACAAAAAAATTCGAGGAAAAGACAAAATTTTATTATCTGAAGATTTTAGTATAAAACTTATCAAAGATGTTCATGACCACTATTGTCATTTAGGAATAAAACAAATGGAAAATAAGATCAAACCATATTATACAGCCAAAAATCTAACATACAATATTAAAAAAATATGTAACAGTTGTGAAATCTGTATTAAAAACAAATCAAGAAAAAAATTTAAAATCGGATTAATGTCACATCTGGGCCCAGCAACACGTCCTTTTGAAATCATATCAATAGACACAATTGGAGGTTTTGGAGGTATACGCTCTACAAAGAAATATCTTCACCTGTTAGTGGATCATTTCACAAGGTATGCATACATTGTCACATCAAAAACCCAATCTGCTAACGACATCATTAAGCTAATTAGACAACTACCGCAAGACGAAATGATAGGGATGATTTTATCAGATCAATACCCTGGAATAAACTCGAAAGATTTTAAGCAATTTCTATGTCAACAAAATATACCAATCGTATTCACAGCAGTTAATGCACCTTTCTCAAACAGTCTAAATGAAAGACTAAACCAAACTCTTATAAATAAAATTCGTTGCAGAATAAATGAAGAAAATAATAAAAGAGCTTGGACTACTATAGCTCATGAATGCACAAAAATTTACAACGAAACTGAACATACAGTGACAACATTTACACCAAAATATTTGCTGGAAGGAAAAAATATCAACATACTACCAGAGGAATTACGACGGACAAAAACTAAAGAGGATTTACAAAAAGATAGACAAATAGCATTTGAAAATTCAGTAAAATCCCACAATTATAATAAAAAAATATTTGACAAAAATAGAAAAGAATATGATTTAAAAATAGGTGATCTTGTATATATAGAAAACGGTAATAAATTGAATAGAAGGAAGACAGAAGAATTAAAAATTGGCCCATTTAAAGTCTTAGATAGAATATCGAATGTGATTTTTAAAATAGATACAGGACATAAGAGGATAGAATCAAATTTATTTCATATGACTAAATTAATTCCATACAATGATTGTAATTGATCTTATACATCTATTTGTGTCCCGAGGGGGGGAGATATAAAAGTAATACGATTTATCGTATCCCTTTTAAAATCTATTTTCATGCTATATGAATACTGCGCATGCCTGTGTAGAACAAGACGACTGACCGCGGCAGCTGATGAGAGATGGAAAGAGATAGAAAAGCCACGCGGAGCATGATACTTATTCAGTAACAATCGTTTGACCAAATTGTAATTGTTTAAAATAAATCATTGTGAAATAATAGCTTTTAATGTCGTTTCTTGTTTTACAGGTGAGCATTTATTATAGATAAACTATAATTTCTATGTGTAAATATGTAAATAATAAAAATCTTGTTTTACAGTGAAACACAGTTTAGTTATTATTTCATCAACAATATAAGTTATATAATAAAAGATTAATAAACACATTATATATATATATATATATATATAAGCTTAGATGTGACAATAATTTGTGTCCTTTTTATAGAAAATTAATGTTTACAGAAGAATGGAATACATTTCAATACACAAAGTATTCCCATTATTTTATATAAATTAACTCCACTTGTTAGTTAATCATCTTTAGGTAAGATTTGAACACATATTCAATAATGAAATAAAGAACTTTGTTAAAAAATTAAATTGACAATTTACAATCAGTTATCCTTTGTGACTTTATTTTTATTTAAGAATATTTTTAAAGATAAACGGACATAATTAAATCATATTAGTGAACATATTTTTTTCTCATTAGATAATTTGTGCATGCAGCTAAATATCCAATGTAACTTGCAATAAGGCATTTTGCTATATAATTTTTTCATAATTCCTAAAAATTCTTTTTACTAACCACACATTTCAATCTGAGGCAACAACAATTTGTGAAAATACATGTCGTAGCATGTAAATAAAACAAATTTGTATGAAAGTGATTCTGAATCACCTAAAGTACAAATTATTTATGTATGTAAAAATTTCGTCTGAATTTAATACAAATTACAGCTAGTGTTCCAGTTTTTTTCTAAATAAATATTGAAATTCAATATTCAAATAATTTTATATACTCGCAATTTGATATTATCTACTAGAGACCATTATTACCTTTTTCGTTCTTTACTGATAAGTACTCTACTGGAATAATTATAATAAAAATAATAAGTGTTAATAATATTAAAAAGAACTAGAACATAAATGCAAGAATTTCTCTGTAATATATTTAGCACTTAATACTAAATAAATGTATTGGTATGTACATAAATATATATATATATATATATATATATATATATATATATATATATATATATATATATAAATATATATACATAAATAATAATAATATAATAATATATATATATATAAATATATATATATATATACGAGTTTAGACAATTAAGTAATGCGACAAAATTCAAAAATCGAGTATATTTAAGAATTAAGGTACATCGCTGCGATCCCCTTCAAAGTAGTCCCCTCCCGCATCTATACACTTATTCCAGCGAATTTTCCAGTTTTCGTAACAATTCTGGAACACTTCTTGTGGGACCTCTCCGAGTACCCTCGTCACAGATTCTTGGATATCTTCAACGGAGTCAAAATGTCGACCTTTGACGAATTTTTTCATATGGGGGAATAGGAAAAAGTCGCAGGGTGACATGTCCGGTGAATAGGGCGGTTGTGGTAACGTTGCGATGCCTTTAGATGCCAAAAACTGAGAGACACTGAACGCACTGTGACAGGGAGCATTGTCGTGATGCAGAACCCAAGTCTTCGTGATCTCTGGACGCACTCTGAGCACCCTTTTTCGTAATTTTTCGAGCACATTGCGGTAGAGTACTTGACTTACGGTTTGTCCAGGTGGTTCGAACTCTTTGTGAACCACCCCTTTGCTGTCGAAGAAGCAAATCAACATGGTTTTCACTTTGGACTTGCTCATTCTCGCCTTCTTGGTGCTCCAGGAGACAGCCACTGTTGGCTTTGTCGTTTAGTTTCGGGGTCATATTGAAAGAACCAACTTTCATCACCAGTAATAACTCGATCGAGAAGAGTAGGATCACTTTCAACCTGCTCGAGACAATCTTGAGCGATGTTCATTCGATGATTTTCGTGACATGCACTACTCGCGCGTTGTTACAAAACACTAAACAGCTGGCGAAGAAATGATCGTACGAGGGTGGTCAAGGTTTCAATCGAGAGAGTAGGGATCAGCTATTACGGTGGTATATATATGTATATATTAGAGTTAAATATATGTACTTAATGACTTATGTCATAAAATATCTTTTAATACATGGTATACAACTTTAAAGGCATATTTATTAGGTTTTTATACTACTTGTACGTAATTCGAAACTTTAAATATAGCATGTTGATTTTTATGAATAGGTTAATAAATTTAACAAAAAAAAAATATTAAAATCCGTGTGGTTTCTAACAATATTACCTTTGAATATTGACTAATGCTGCCTGCCTTTTATTATTAAACATAATTTATTCATGTACTACAATCTATACGAAGTAGAAAAAACAGGCTTGTTTTCTGGCTAATAATCAAGATGTTCGGTTTGAACAAAAATATTGGAGTTTTACATTAAACCTATGCTCCATTTTTTCGTAACGAATTATAAATATGTGTTTCCAATGTGTAGAGTAATAGTGAGTATTGCTCCATTAACTGAATTATATTAGTTGTTGAAATTAAATCGACGCCTTTTTTTATTGAATAAATGTAAATTTTCAAAATATCCTAAATAATTTTTTATAAATTTTCTCCATCACTCTTCGACATTTTTCTTGTACTGCAAGCATATCTAATGATCCAAGTAAATCTGGAAACGCTTGGAACGTTAGAAATAATCGAAGTGAACGATGAGTTGTATGATTTTTTGTTTATTTTTAAATAATTGTCATATTTATATTATAGTAAATAAATTCAAAGTCCCCAATAAGTACAGCATACAGAAATCAATACATTTCTGTCCAAAATTTAATAAATACATACATACATATATATATATATATATATATATATATATATATATATATATATATATATATATATGCGAGATATATATAAAATTATGAGAGTAGTCATCTTAAGTTTATATAGACTCTGGTTATCAGCGGATGTTGTTGTTCATGTCATGGAATTTGGTCTGTGTTAACTTGCAGTGATAACAAATGAGGGTCCTGTAACAAAGGAGGTTTTTTCAGTTCTTTTATATGGACGATCTCCTTTTTATTTTTACTGTTTGTGATTTCGACTTTATTTCTATCTAAAATCTTGGTAATTTTACAGGGACTTATGAATTTGTTGTTTTTTATTTCTTTTTCTGGGTTTTTATTCACTGGTAGCTTTACTATTTGTTCTGTTGTAGGTGGTATAGTTATAATATAATTTTGTGTTTTTAGTTGACCTTTGAATTGTGTGAATTCTTCACTTTCATATTAGTTATTAATTTCGAAATTTTGATCTTCAAAGGGGTTTTCAAATTCATAGTCCGCTTGGTTTTGAATTGTCTGATTAAATAATTTATTTTGGGTGACTGTTGGACGTGGGAACTGTTTAGTATTTCCCGAAGATGTGTCCATGGGTTCTTCGAAACGTTTTATTGGGTTTTAAATACGTCTTACGTATTCTTCGTTTATCCTAACCATGCTCAAATTTCGATTAGGTTGTGCTTGGGAATTATTATATGGTCTCCACATGGTGTTTCTGAATTGTGGATTTTGTTGAAAAGGTTGTGTTTGGTGCATTGGTTGTGAAAATAGTTTGGATGTATGTTGTTGAGGATTGAATTGTTTATATGTCGGTTGTCGGATATGATGTTGAAAATTAGGTTGTGGTTTTATCGGTGTGAGACGTTGAATAGGTTGGTAAGTTTCGAAATTTAGCGTATTGCTCTTTTGTTGGCTGTATAGGAAATTTTCTTCCTCTATCAACAGGGACATGGCCTTTTCTAAACTTTTTGGATCTCTGAGTCTAATATTGTTTAGTATTTGTCCGGATAAACTACGGATAAAAGTTTTTAATGCTAGATCATCGTAATTTTTTAAATAGATAAATTTTTCATCTTGTGTATAAACTAGTGTGTTTAATTTAGAGATAATCAGGCTTCTTGCATCCTGACAACGTATACCAAAATTGTACATGGATTCATTTTTTTGAGGTTTTAGCATGTGTGGTAGTATATTTTAGTGTCAAGAATCTGTTCGTTTATTTGTGAAGTGCTTAAAATCGGCGAGTGACCATGACTATATTGCCTACGAATATAAAAGAACACACAGTGAAGAATGCTGAACACTTACCAGTACAAGAAACTAACACACGGCAACAATAACTGCAACATGTAAAAACACGTAAAATGTTGATACAACGATTAATGTTGGTAGGAAATTTTGCGGTGCGAAGAAAGTGCCGAGAAATGTATAAATCAACTATATTTTGTCAAAAAACGAATTCGATACATTCGGTTTCTGGACTGCCAGGGTTATATAATAGGGAAATGACTTTGAATATTTGGTGAATTCTTTCCTGATGGCCTGGGAATTTTCGTTTAAAAAGGAATTCCGCCAAATACCCATTAACATTTTCCTCTTGTCTTCCATACCGAGGAATTTTTGATCTTACTTCGCGCCATGTTTTTTCGATATTTTGTGTATGAGCATCGGTTTCCGGATTGACAAAATTTAGAGAATGATTTACTTTCAAGTGCTCAAAATCATTTGATTGAAGACAAGCATATGCTCGCCAACAATCCGATATAATTGTCGTTCCCGGCAGAATTCGCTCTTGAATTACATTTAAGAGAGTTTCCTGAGTTCTGTCGGGAACTGTGACGATAAACAATTGTTTACTATCCCTTTCAAATCCCCCAAATATCCATTGCCCCTCGATTACGCGGCCGCGATTATATTTTCGTTTCCCAAATTTTGCCTCGTCAATTTCCACAACAATCCCAGGCCTATCCAATTTGATGAGAGCAAAATTTTGATGGATATTTGGCGGAATTCTTTTTTAAATGAAAATTCCCAGGCCATCGAGAAAGAATTCACCAAATATTCAAAGTTATTTCCCTATTATATAACCCTGGCAGTCCAGAAACCGAATGTATGTATTTAATCATCCTTATTACATGCTCATTAATTATGTAGGTATATTATTATTTTTCATTTGTAGAAATTATTTTAACTCAGCGATATGAAGTCTATATATATATATATATATATATATATATATATATATATATATATATATATATATATATATATATATATATATATATATATGTATGTATATGTATGTATATGTATGTATATGTATGTATGTATATGTATGTATATGTATGTATGTATGTATATATATGTATGTATATATATGTATGTATATATATGTATGTATATATATATATATATATATATACATATATATATATATATATATATATATATATATATATATATATATATATTATATAATATTGTAATTAAACACGCCGGCCACATAGGCCCAGTATCAACTTACTTATCAATAAAATTTATTTTTATTTTTTTAATATTGTAATATTTGATCAAATGAAATGAAATCAAAATTGATATTTATAAAAACGTCACTTGTTTACGTACATATAAATACTCCATAACGGATGCGTATGCATTTGGCTGCGTCGCGCAGAATGAAAACAGCGCGAGTCACGCCATGTCTACTTTCAGTAATTTTGTACGCAAAGTTTTTTTGTTTTAAAATGTAACAAAACGTATTGTGCAAGTGGTTATTTAGTAGTTTTATCGGTAATTGTTCAATGGAAAAGCATTTTTTGAAATAAAAAAAGGCCTTTTTTGAGATAAAAACGACATATTTTGCAGTTTGTACCATCTGTTAGTGGAATATTTTTTTACATTTTTTTCATATTATTTATTGAAAAAGTCTTGCTCCCCCGACTTTAAATCACGTTTTGCATTGTAATGAATCGATTTAGCAAAAATTTGAATTTTTAAAGTGCGTTTTCACAAAAGTCCTTAAACTGAACTATTACCCAATTTGGTTCTTCCAGATTTAAAAATAACTAAAATAAATTAACAACATTGTTATTTATTAAAATATTTTTTATAACAGTTATTATTATCAAATAATATAAAAAATCTTGATAGCGCCCAACACATTAAACGTTAATTGATAATCGAATATCTTTTTGTTTTCATCTCCTGCATGATGATGTCTACTATATGGTCGAAATAAGTGACTTCAGCGGGAAAGTTTCATCTCCAACTATAACGTAGGGAAGCGGCGGAGAATTTTCACTCGATGGATTGTCTGGTGATGTGAAAAGTACTTGGTCTTGCAATTTTTTTCCAAGTAGAACTAGTGAACGGAAGCCTTAATAATTAAAATATTTTGAATCTCATCGAATCGGACACTGCATGGTGATGCTTCCCATCGATTGCTGCAATGCGGTCTAGAAATTAATTTTTAAACAATTTTTTTTAAATTTTTCAGCCAACATTTTCCAAATGTTTTAATTTAGCACCGGGATGAAAATCGGATTCAATCTCTTTCAAATAGCATCGCAAACATCTATCTGTCCTACTGTGCTGAATCCCATGCGATAACTGAATTCAAAGCTCTTGAAAGAGTTTCCAATGGTGAGAAATCTAAAAATAAAATATTCAATTTAAAAAGTTTTGTAAACGGCAGAAAAAAGTGGAGATGCTGTATAGTGAATGTCGCATTTTACAGTCGACTGAAGTTTGAGAGTGAAATATATTTTTTGATACCATCTTTACGTACTCGAACAAACATCAAGAACGTAGAGAATTCGTCGACAGCTCTACATTCTACATTCTACTTTGCACTCTACCTTTGAGAGCGAAGTACAACATATAGTTGTAGTATTACAAGAAAATAATAAATAAATAAATTAAGATAGTTGTTTTGTATTAAATTTACCTTAAACACAGGGCGAGTTTTTATTCCGTACGAATGACTTCTCGCATTTGTATGTTTTTTGATCTTATATTTTCTTCGATAAGGCCATGCAGGTATTCGAACTTTTCTTTCGACATCCATCCGAGGTACATCTTGTACCGATTGGGGTGCTCTTGAAGCTCCTTTACAAGACGATGGAACACCCTTTTTTTGCATTTATCTCATGAACCAAAATTCTTTTCTTATGAATTTGATTATGAGCTATCATAATACAAACACTTGGTATTTCTTCATCAAACTCTGATGAATTACTTGTTCCGCTCTCCATTATAATTTCAATAATAAAATCAATGACGTCCAGCATAAGATAGTGGCGCACAAACACAAGTCTTGAACGCGTGATGATAGTGCGCAACCCTACATCACGTCAAGGTAAATATAACTGGATATCGTGCCGTGACGTCAGTACTGTACACGGGGCTTTACTATTTAAAAAGTGTATACATTCCTAATTTCAGTCAGCCCTTGCCATCGGTGGAGGAAAGACCGTGGATACGCTTACTACATACTCAGTGATAGATAGTGCGTACAACATAGCGACCGTTCGCTCGTGACTCGATTGCATACAGTGCACATCCTGCACAAAACCCTCATAGATACAGTGCGGCCTCGCTGAATCCTTCATCTGGCCCTTTGCAACGGGACAACCTCAGCGTCGCCTTTGTTCGCACAATAGGTGATAGCTGCACCCGCTGTTGAAAAATACATCACAACTGGCAGGCAGCCCGACGCGACAGTGAATACTTTCAACCCTGCATGCAGTGCGAATTACAATACAATCACTGGCCGGGTTTTTGCAGCCACAAATTGTACAGACAATATACAGACACGCAGTGACGTGAAATTTAAATCCAGTGGTTCCAATAAGTGCAGATCAAAACTCAAGAGCAGTGCCAGTGCCAGTGTCAAACCAGTTCGCGCACTTGGTAAAATCCGTCTTAAAAAACTATACACTGATGGAGTAGCTCAGTACAGCTGTCTAGTCTACATCAACCCAACACTAGGGAACACCGCACCCTCCATCGAAGAGATGGGTGACGAAAACATTCCTACACACCCGGCCCCAGCTGAGACCTTACCCGCCATTCCGCCCACAAGCACGTCCAGCATGGAAGTAGAATTCACCACAGTGCAAAAGAAAAAGCACCGAAGGCCCGGTGACAAACTTCAACTTCCTCAGAAAAAACCCGTAATGGAGAAGAACACCCCCATGGTAGATGGTACGTCTCTGTTCTTCACTACACAGGTTCACAGCCCTGTTTGCTCCTAGTGTGCAACCCCTGAAACCCACCACCAGCACAACTGTGCCGACCCAAGAACCTCCTCTTAACTCTGTCCAGACCATACCCATTCCTGTTAAACCCAGACGACCTCCACCAATTATCCTGATGGAGAGGCCGCATGACGCCCTAGAATTTAGAAAGGCCATAAAAGAAGTCACTTTAAAACAGGTGAGCTACAAGACCATCAAAAAGGGGATAAAAATCTCCTGCGAAAACCTCGAAGACTACGAGGCCGTGCGCAAAAACCCGGCTGGGTCGCATACGGCCCAGTTCTTTTCTTTCACTCCGGTAGAAACAAAACCTGTCTCGCTCGTTGTCAAGTGTATGTCAGATATCCATCCAGACCGCATAGTGGAGGAGCTCATAAACAAGATACTCCCCGCCATCCGCGCGCACCGGCTCAGCGGAGACGATGCATGGCTCCCCTTTTACCGAGTGGACTTCCAAAAAGGAACCCTTCACAACACCATCACCTCAGTAGGCCTCCTGTATAACTACAGTGTCTACAGGGAGAAATATAAAGGACACCCAGTCACGCAGTGCCATCGCTGCCAGAAATTCGGACATGCGACAAGCAACTGCCATGTGCAGCCCCAATGTGTAAAGTGTGCGGGATACCACCTGACTACCACCTGCAGCAAAACGCCGGACACGCCCGGTAAATGTGCAAACTGTGGGGGCCCGCACACGGCCAACCACAAGCAATGCCCCACATACTTCGCCTATAAAGCCAAAAATACCAGAGGCCAGGCTGAACCCGGACTCAAGCAGCTGATCCCGGCCCCACCACCTCAAATCAACGCCTGGACCACACCAGCTATTCAGTCGTCAGCAGCATCACCACCGCCACAATTCATCCCAATACACTATCCGGAGCTAGGTAGCTCCAGGCACAGGAGGCAGCCCACTACGGCAACTTCCCATCAAACTCAGCTGACAAATCAGGTTGTATACATTCCAACCCAAACCCCCGCTCCAAACCACAGCACACCTACTCCATCCACCCCACCAGTTCACTGTGTTCTGCGGTCCCAACCATCATTCCGTTCGAGTTCCTGGATGAGGCAGTCATCCAGATCACACTCCATTACACCACAGACCCCACGCATTTCCCAGACATTCCGGGACACACCCCATCTGTTATCAACCTCACAATTACAAGGAATCTGGACCACCACTCCATCACCGTACAAACAACCGAAGGCCCAAACTCTGATCACATCCCGGTGCTAACAACAATCCACAGAGTAAGTGGGCACTCACCCAGAATAAGGCTTATGTTCGACTACAGCCAGGCTGACTGGAAAGGGTACAAGAACGTACACAACCAGCGGATCTGCCTTCCGGGAACCCTGTTGAACACTGATGACGTTGACTGGTGTATCAGACAATTTGCAAACACCATAAGGCAAGCAGCCGACCTATACATCCCGAAGGTTCGTAGGCCTCCCACTTACCAGTACAGGCCTTCGTCCGAGGTCCGGGACCTCATACGTTCTAGCTTCCGCGCAAGGAAGAAATGGAAGAGCACCAGAAATCCCCTATACAAAACTGAGCTAAATCGATTCTCAGCAGTCATCTCCGATGCAGTTAGGAGAGAACGGAAGGAACTGTGGGAGAGATCGGTGTTCAAAGTTCTAGAGGAAAACAAGAACACTGCGAGGCTACTCATTAGGAGGCTAAGTTGAGACCATGACCCACCTACCGCTCTCATCACCAAGGACGACTTTGCAACGTAACCAAATGACAGTGCAAACGCCATCGCCCGGGCCTTCGGGGAAGCGCATACCCTATCCCAACATCTTGGTAGCCCAAGACACGACCTTCAAACAACCAATGCAGCCAACAGGATCCGCAGGATGGCGCCATCGCCATGCGAAACCCCCACAACCAACTCGGATATTTACAAACTGGTAAGTAAATTAAAAAATCGTGAATCTCCCGGACAAGACGGCATCGGGAACCTTCTCAGGTTTGGCATTGCGTTCCTCTGCAAGATCATCAACGCGGCCATGGAACTAAACCACTTCCCGGAGCACTGGAAAGCTGCGAAGGTCATCCCGCTCCCAAAGCCTGGAAAACCCAAAAACCTACCCTCCAACTATCACCCCATTAACTTCTGGCCTGCCGTAAGTACGATCTATGAGCGGAAGGGTAAAGATTTTGTCAGATACCGATGTCTCATACCGATAATCACATGTAAACGTTTTCTATAATTCACTAAAGTGTTTTATTTACGCACAACACCTTCATCGTTAACAGGTTATGGGCCCAGTCACCCTGCCTGTGTAATTTTTTGCTAAAATAGTTGAAAGCGTGAAAACGGCGCGAAAATCGTTGTGCATCTGTGTGGTCGCCATTTTACGTGCAGAATCGTGTTCGCGTACGTATTTTTTACCGAAGAAGTCTAGAAAATTACGCGAAAATGGCGGAAGATTTTTCCGTGAGGCAAATAAGGAAGTTCGACGGATCAAACTTTCAGGCGTGGAAGTTTCACATCGCCGCCGTCCTTATGGCGAATGATTTTTACGATATTGTGGATGGATCGCGTGTCAAGTCAGCGAACCGAGAAGGTGCGAACGAGACCCTGACGAAAACATGGATTCGAGATAACGCGAAAGCCATGGCGATCATCTCACCTGCGATGGAGAGCAAGGAAATCGAGTCGATACTCGTCTGTTACTGCAAAAGCCATTTGGGACAAACTAAGCCAAATTCACGAGCAAAATCGGAATCGAATAAGCTCATACTTACGCAGCGATTTCACGAGTATCGCATGGACCCGACAGACTCAGTTGTTCAGCACGTGTCGAAGGTGCAGAATATGGCGCGACAACTCACAGATATGGGTGAGCATACCTCAGATCTAACGGTCATGGTGAAAATTTTAGTTAGTCTAACGACGAAGTATCGCTCCTTCACCACGGCTTGGGAAAGCGTTGACCCCGCGAGACAAACAATTGAAAATTTGTCTGGGAGGCTAATTCGTGAAGAAACCAGGCAGAGCGCGGATAAAGAAGCTACAAGTGCGTTTTTGTGACGAAGCAAAATGCACCAAAAACAGATAGCAGGGACAAATCCAATAGTAATAAAGGGAAACGACGCCCGAAGAAGAGTGTAGTGTGTTATCGGTGTCAAGCTAAAGATCATTATGCAGCCACCTGTCCGACGAAAGACAACAGCAAAAGTGCTCTAGGTCAAGGCGGTGGCGCATGCGCGTTCGTCGTAACAACATCCGCGAAAGACAAAAAGTTTCGAGAGGTGAGTCGATATATTGAGCCGACAATCGAAGAAGTGGATCGTTTGATGCGCGTCAAGACAAGCGACGCGTCTGGATTACTGACAGTTGCGCGTCTACTCACATAATTTTTCGAAAAGACTGGTTCGTCAAGTTTCGTCATATGTACGGTGAGATTGTCTCTCTAGGTGACAACGGGGAGTGCGCGATTGAAGGTGTCGGAACAATTAATATCGAAAAACTCGTGAACGGTATATGGGTCGATGGCGTGATCGAAAACGTGTTCTATGTGCCAGATGTCAGAAAGAATTTGTTTTCAGACGGGGTTTGCACTGTTAAAGGATACGACGTGAAGTTCGAGGGCACCAGTGTAAAAGTCGAACGCGACGGACAAGTCTTAGCCATTGGCGCGAGATAGTCGAATCAAATCTTTCGAATGTTTTTCCGTGTATTGCGTCCGTGTAATGAAGTAAATGTGCCAGAGACCAATATCAATGTGTGGCACGAGCGACTTGGGCACATCAATCAACGATCGCTGTGCGAGCTAGCGAGAAAAGGACTCACAGGTGGAGTGACCGTGAAGGATACTAGTTTTTTTGTGAAGCGTGCCAGCTAGGAAAACTACACAAATTACCTTTTGACAAACTAGCTGTGAAAGTAAGTAGAAAACCTGTAGAATTTGTGCACAGCGATGTGTGCGGGGCTATGCAAACGCGATCTCTTGGCGGGCCAGAGCATTTCGTGATTGTCAAACACCATGCTACAGCTTTTCGTCATGTGTTTTTTCTAAAGCACATAGCAAATGTTTTCGATCGATTCATCGAATACGATCGCATGCTCGTCAACAAATTTGGTCAGACGATGACGACTCTTCGCGCTGATAACGGTGGAGTATTGCAGTAACAAGATGCGAGAATATTTGGCGTCACGGGGTATAAAATTGGAGAATACGGCTCCATACACCCCCGCACAGAATGGAAGATCGGAACGCGACATTCGATCGATTGTAAAATGTGCCAGAACGATGCTGCAGGCGAAGAATTTACCTACAAATCTTTGGGCGGAAGCTGTGAACACAGCGGTTTACACCTTGAATCGAGCAGAACGGTCGAGCCCGGGCAGAAGCAACACACCGTATATATGATGCCACTTACTTTATTGACGGTTGTACGGTGTTTTCTAAAATCGATTTAGTCAAGGCTTATCAACAAATTCCAGTTGCTGAAGAAGATATTAGGAAAACTGCTATCATCACACCAATTGGTCTTTTCGAATTTCCATTCATGACGTTTGGACTTCGAAATGCTGGTCAAACTTTTCAAAGATTTATGGATGAAGTTTTACGTGGTTTGGACATTTGCTTCGCTTACATGGACGGCATTCTCGTTTTCTCTCGTTCTAAAGAAGAGCTCGAACGTCATCTTGGAATTATTTTTGAACGTCTTTCGAAATACGGCTTAGTCATCAACCCACAAAAATGCATCTTTGGAGTTTCCGAGGTTCCTTTTATAGGTTATACTGTTTCTGCTGATGGCATTCGTGCCCCAGAAGATCGAGTTCAGGCAATAAAAGACTACCCTCTATCAAAAACAGCGCAAAGTCTTCGCCGTTTCCTGGGAATGCTGAACTTTTACCGCAGATTTATACCTCACGCCTCTGAATACGAAGCTCCTTTGCATGACGCGATTAGCAATCCACTTTTGAAAGGTTCTCAACCGATAGATTGGACACCTGAACTAGAAGAAGCTTTCTCTAAATGCAAAAACTGCATTTCTTCTGCTTCTCTTCTTGTCCACCCTCGTATCGACGCGCCACTTGGTTTGTTCACAGATGCTTCAAATCATTCTGTTGGAGCATGTTTACAGCAGCTTGTTGATGACGTTTGGCAGCCACTTGCATTCTTTTCAAAGAAAATGTCCTCGAAAGAAAGTTCTTGGCCTGCTTACTATCGCGAACTTCTCGCTATCTACGCTGCAATTCAGCATTTTCGACATCTTTTAGAAGGACATATATTCACGATCTACACAGATCACAAACCATTGGTTTACGCTTTTCAACAAAAACGTGAAAAACTTCCACCAATTCAACTTAATCAACTCTCTTTCATCGCAGAATTTTCAACAGACATTCAACATATCAAAGGTACCGATAATTTCGTTGCCGATACTCTTTCTCGAATTGAAGCTGTTTCTGCACCACTTGATTACGAATTACTAGTTGAATCTCAAGAAGATGACGAAGAACTCAAGAGGATTATTCAAGAAAAATCTTCTCTCCGCATCGAACGTGTGCCGATTCCTGGATCCTCACATACTGTGTTTTGTGATACACCTACAAGAAAACCTCGGCCTTTCATCACACAGCCATTTCGTTGTTGTATTTTCAATCAATTGCACAACTTGAGTCATCCCGGAGCCAATGCTTCGCTCAAGTTAATTAGCGACCGATTTGTTTGGCCTTCCATGAACAAAGATTGTCGAAATTGGGCTCGTGCTTGCAATGAATGTCAACGATCGAAAATTTCTCGTCACGTTCATGCTCCTCTTGGAAATTTTGAAACTCCAACACAGAGATTTTCTCACATCCACATCGATCTAATTGGTCCACTTCCACCTGCACATTCTTTTCGATATTGCTTGACTGTCATCGATCGTTTTACTCGATGGCCCGAGGTTTATCCTTTACAGAATATAACTGCTGATACTGTGACTCACGCACTTTTGGATTGTTGGATCTCTCGCTTTGGTTTTCCTCAAACCATCACCTCAGATCGCGGAGCTGAGTTCACCTCTCATCTCTTCAAAAATTTCACAAAATTCTTTGGTATCCAACGCAACCTTACTACAAGCTGGCATCCTGCTGCTAATGGTTTGGTTGAACGTTTACATCGTCAATTAAAAGCTGCAATCATGGCTCATTTTGACATTGATTGGGTTCAAGCACTCCCCTCGTTCTTCTTGGCATTCGTTCATCTTCCAGAGAAGATATCAAGTCTACCTCAGCTAAGTTAGTGTATAGAGAAACTCTTCGCTTGCCTCAAGAATTTTTCACTGCATGCTCGGAAAACAAAGGTCTTGACGATCCAAAAGCGTCCTTATGAGCTTACGTGAGGTTATGGAGGGGTAAAATCCGGATGTTGGTCACATGAGGATCTTCGGTTCGGTGGCCTACGCTCACACACCAAAGCAGTTCCTTAAGAAATTTGATGCGAGGTCGAAGAAGACGATTCTTGTCGGCTACCAGGGCGACTCATCAAACTACAGGTTGTACAATTGTGAAACAAGCGCTATTTCTGTTTCCAGAGATGTCGTTTTCGATGAGCGAGTGGGTACGGAAGATCGAGAGGGTAGAGTATCATCGGAAGCAGAAATCCATTTACTGACGCATCTAGAGATCGAGGAGCAAGCAGATGAAACACGAGATGACAACGAGGTTGAAGAAGCAGCAGTCGAAATCAATACTATTCCTGTCGTCGAGGAAGTTCAGCAGTTGAGATTCGTACCACGAGTCCTACGAGATCGGGGCTCTCTTCAGCGTCCTTCAAGGTATGAGATGAATCTGGTCGAATATAAAGTTCCTTCCACGTTCCAGGAAGCAGTAGAAAGACCAGACGCTCCGAAATGGATTAAAGCAATCGAATCTGAGCTCGAAGCACATCAGAAAAATAAAATGTGGTCGATTGTAACAAGAGATGCTAAGAAGAAGACGATTGATTCGAAAAGGATTTTTAAACTGCTGCGAGACGAAAAAGGAAACGTGTATCGCTTCAAAGCTCGCATGTGTGCACGAGGTTTTTTGCAGCGCGAAGGCATCGACTACACAGAAACATTTGCACCATACGATTCACTTCAAGTGCTCTTAGCGATCATCACCCACGACGACCTTGAAGATGTGCATTTCGACGTTCGCACGGCGTTCCTCTATGGAGATATTCAAGAGGATATTCACATGGAAGTTCCGAAGGGCCTCGTCGTCAGTGATTGTGAAAATGTGGTATGCAAACTTAATAAATCTCTGTACGGGTTAAAGCGAGCACCAAGGTGTTGGAACTTGAAGTTCTTAAGTTTTCTGCGCAAATATAATCGTAAGAAGAGCCGCGCGGATACATGTATATTTTTCGGATATTACGATGAGTTCGAAATCTATTTGGCGTTTTTTGTTGATGACGGGATTATTGCATCGAAATCGACGGAAGTTCTCGAGTCAATGTCAAGTCGTTGCGCGAGACGTTTGAGATCACTTTGGGCGATTGTACTACCTTCGTTTGGTTACAAATCTGTCGCGATAGAATAAAGAAGACAATGTTCATTCATCAACAAGCGTACGCGAAACAAATAGTCGAGAAAGATGGGAAAGGTGTGTCAGTTCCCGCAGACCCTCACACTGTGTTAAACCCCATTGGTCAGATGATGAGGAAATCACGAATGTACCGTATCGAGAGCCGGTAGGGTATTTAATGTTCTTAGCAATTGTGTCACGGCCCGATATTGCATACGCTGTTAATTCGGTAAGCAGGTTTTTAAATCGTCATAATATGGGTCATTGGCAAGCAGTGAAAAGAATATTTGCGTATCTGGTCAATAATATTGATGTTGGAATTGAATATCAAAAATTTGGTACAGAATCTAATTTGTTGGGATTTTCGGACGCGGATTATGCGAGTGATTTAGCGACGCGAAGGTCTACGACTGGCTATGTATTCACTCTGGAAAACGGAGCAGTGACTTGGTCGTCACAACGTAAAAAGTCAGTGTCTTTAAGTACCACTGAGTTGGAATATGTAGCTGCAGCTAGTGCGGCAAAAGAAGCTGTGTGGTTGCGAAATCTGCTAAGTGACGTCGGTCGTCATTGTAAAACAAGCACTGTACTTTATATCGACAATCAGAGCGCTATTCGACTGGCAAGGAATCCACAATTCCACCAGAAGTCAAAACACATCGATATAAAATATCATTTTGTCAGAGAAAATGTAGAGGATTAAGAAATCGCTTTGAAGTATGTGTCTACAGAGTATCAGCGTGCGGACATTTTTACCAAGGCATTACCGAAAAATTATTTTTTTAAGATTGCGCAAGAGTTTTGGATTGCACAAGATGTTTATCGAGTAATTTTAAACGGCGGAAGTGTTAAGGTTGTTTAATATTACTCCGATGTTTTCTATTTGTACTTGTATATTGGTACCGTGTATTCGGTGGCCATGAAAAGAGCAATTTTTTTTGTAGAAGTTAGTATTATTGAAGTTCAGTATCATTATGTAAATAAAAATTATGAAAAGGAAATTATTGATGTAATTAAAATTGAATCAGAAAACAATGTTGCGGATATATTGACTAAATCACTATGTAAAGCCAAGTTTCTTAAATTTAGGGCAATGTTGAAATTAAAGGAGTAAAAAGTATCAAAATGCAAATGTAAGGAAGCGTGTTGAGTATTGGGTACATTTGCACTTAGCATTCTGATTATCATATACAGCATAGATGCTTTATCTATGCTGATGGGTGTCGCCATATATAAATAGCAATGTAGTTGTTGATTGTTTGTTGTAGTGTACACATGTGGTGGTACAATAAATATAAAGAGAATGTATTATTTATATGTGAATAAATATTGTTGTGATATATAAAATATTAACTATTATTCATCGCCATCAATGTCAAAAGCAATTCTAACAAGTACAGTGAAGTCTCATACCGATAATCACATGTTAAGTTGTACTGAGGATTTTTCATATTAAAAACGTTTTCTATAATTCACTAAAGTGTTTTATTTACGCACAACACTTTCATCGTTAACATTGATCACAATGGATTAATCATAAATAGGGAATAATGTAAATAATACAAGTATCAACAGTAGTCATCTGAAGTGAATATAGGATAAAAATAACCAAAATCAATTTTTAGCCTTCTGGACATAGATAAATTAGACTGCTTCAGTTGTTTTTGATAAATGTACTTTTTTTCCAATTTCAGCATTTAATTTTATTTTCCATATGAAAGAGTAAAGACAATGAAGTAATTAATATATACATCGAAAAATTTAATTAATTTAATCTCAATTATTTATTATATTTTGTGTTATTGATTATTGTTTCATATGTATATTAGAATTTGAATGAAATATTCACAAACTTAGTTAAATTTGTTAATTTGTGAAAAAAAAATAACTTCCTAACTAAAAAAAATGTCTTACACTTCCAGCTTTTATTCTTCAAGTCCAAAATTTTAATTCTTTTTTTACCTTATGTTCTAAAAATTAACTCTTGTTTAAATTTAGTTTATCTTGAGTTAGTTCGTTTTACAATATTTCTGAAATGAATTTATTTTCTTTTATATATTTTCGTGTATTTTATTTAAATTATATCTTCAAATAATAGTATCATGTTTATATTTAAATCAAAGTCTTTATGTTCTGCTTTTTAAAAACATTCTAGAAGAATAGTTGTTTAAATTGAAAATAAACAGCCAATTGACTTACATCACACCATCAGCTCTTCTTTGTATTTTTTCTTTGAATAATTTAAATCTAAATTAGGTTGTTTGTACATTTTATCCAGGGTTCCTATAATATTTGAGTTAATGTGTATGTTAAGCAATTTTATGCCACAATAATCCACGTGGTAAAGAGTTGATTACTCTGTAGAAACTTATAAGATGTGTAAATAACTTGCATTTTTCTCTTATAAGATTAACCCATGTTAACATCTAATCATCGTTAAATGCAAGATAAATACTTAATTCATCGCTTCTGTTCTTTTATCTTGATTGGCATTTAATAGTGTGTATTAGTACGTTTAGTCTGATCAATTTCAGTGTTTTTATAATGATTCGCATAAATATTTCTTTATACGTCAATCCATTTGCTTTCCTGTTTTTAGTATTTAATTTTTTTTTTAGTATTTAATTTTTTTTTTAGTTTTTCTTGAATTCTTTATTATAACTATTTTTTTCTTTTACGGAATTACGATATTCTTTTCTACACTCGAAATAATTTATCTTTAGATCATCTGAATGACTATTTTTTCATTTTTTATATGTTCACCAATTATTTATTTTCTAGTACATACCAGGGTCGTTTGATAAATTTCTATGATGTGGCGCCACCATTCATTTGGTAACGTCACGGCATGGTCACGGCTATCAAGTGTCACTTTTCAAACTAGTAAAGGCGAAATTTTAGCTAGAAGCGACGCATTTTGTTCACGTTCTACAGATGTCTGAAACGATCATTGTAGCCACTCTCGCAAAAATAGAAAAAAACTGCAGTAATAAAACGTTTTTATTTGAAAAAGTGGATGGCTGCCTAGATTAAAGCGGAGTTGGATAAAGTTCATGAGGACTCTGCACGAACGTTGAAGACTATTTATTTCACGGTGCCAAGATATCTACAAGAAGTATCCCAATGAACTGGCCGAACTGGTCATAACGGGACAGGGAGACGAGAACGGGACCTTCCGGTTAAACAAGCCTATGTCTCCGGGCGTTCGGGAGGTCCGTGATATCTATACCAATCTCTGGGGCACGGCCGGGGAAGTCAGCGTCGCCCACCTGTTCTCTGAAGGGCGGAGCGCCACCTGAGGAAGCGCTGCCACCGTTCTCCAGGGACGAAATCGACGAGCACCTCGCAAAGAGGAAGCGCAATAAGGCACCGGGGGTGGATGGGGTGGTCAGATGCATGTTAACTAGACCCGGGGTGGCTCGGCTGCTCAGCGCAGTATTTAATATAGTAACAGCATACAAGGCAATCCCAACAGGCTGGAAAATAAACAAGACCTGCTTAATCCCCAAAGAGGGGAAAGATACCAGCCTGGCGGCAAATTGGCGGCCGCTTACCATCTCCTCGCTGATCAGTCGGGTCTTTACCGCGTTGTTGGACAAAAGAATTAGAAATACAACCAAACTAAGCCTCAGACAAAAGGGCTTCTCCTCCAGAGGGGGAACGAGCTCCAATGTCTTTATCCTAAACGAGGCGCTACGTTGGGCGAAAAAGCAGGCAGGTTGTGTCGTAATTGTTTTGGACATCGCCAAAGCGTTCGACACTGTCCCGCACGCGACCCTGGGGCCTGCGATGGAGAGGAAAGGCGTTCTGCCGGAACTCTCTGAAATCGTAGGACGAATGTATACGGGCGCAACCACCTCCATCCGGTGTAGGGACAGAGAGTGCACGGTGAGCGTTAAAAGAGGCGTCAAACAGGAAGACCCTATGTCCCCCCTACTGTTCAATATGGTGCTAGATCCGTTGGTAAAGAAAGTGACCAATAGCGGGCTCGGTCTGGCAGTTGGAGAGGAGAAGGTAGCGATTCTGGCGTTCGCAGACGATCTGTCCTGCTCGCCAAGGATAGTGAGGAGGGAGACACCTTGCTAAGAACTACATGCCGCTACTTGGGGGAACTGGGCATGGAGGTCTCGTTACCAAAATGCTCGGCCTTCGAGATAGTGGCAGGGAACAAAACATGGCATGTGAGGAGACCGAGCCTGCAGTATGGGCGGGACGTCCGGTTTTGTGGCGTGACAGACAGGATTCGATACCTTGGGGTGGACTTCAGTCCCTGGACAGGCTTAGACAATCGGAGCGCGGTGGAGTGCCTTCGGGCATGCGCCAGGAGGGTCGAAAGCCTGCCTCTGAAGCCGCCCCAAAAACTAAAGTTGTTGGCAATACACGTCATACCTCATTTCCTTTACGTGCTTGCCCTAGAGCACACACCTAAAACGACCCTTAAAGAGCTGGATAGGGAAATGAGAAGGGTCACCCGGAAAATATTCCACCTTCCCGCCCAGGTCACAAACGGGCTATTATATGCGGCACGGAAAGACGGGGGACTGGGGCTCCCCCGTCTCGAGAACAGAATTCACACGGCCGTGGTCGGACAGTACCACAGGTTGCTGGAGGAGGAGGACCCTATCATTAGCGAGTTGTTCACCCGGAACAGGAAGGCTAGGAAAGCGACGCGGGCCGCGGGGGAAATTGGTCTTCAGTGGCCCCTCGCTGACCTTTCCGAGCTCCGGAAGGCAAAGGCCTGCCTGCGCCAGAAAGAGCACCGGGACTGGGTGAACCAGGGCTCGCAAGGGGTAGGGGCTCAGTCCTTCAAAGGCGACCCGATAGGTAACTGCTGGCTTCGGGACCAGGACCTCTTAAAACCTAACAGATTCATCGACGCCCTCCGGCTCCGTTCCAACACCGTAGGCACACGGATCGTAAAACGGCGATACGATCCGAATACCCCGCCTGAATGCCGACATTGCGAGGGGAGCCTGGAGACGCTTGGCCACGTCCTGGGTCAATGCAGCGCCTTTAAAGATCATATCATCAGGCGGCATGATGATATAGTCTCCTTGCTCCAAGTACGTTTAATGGCTAAGGCCAAATATCACGTGAGTAGGGAGCCCACGATTAAGCTGGAAGGGCGCCTACTGAGACCAGATCTCGTTGTTTGTGACGGAGATAAGATCCACGTGCTGGACGTCTCCGTCCGCTTCGAGAACGGGGCCAGCCTCCAACAGGCTCGACGAGAGAAAATTCAGAAATATAGCCCTCTGCTCCCTGTGCTGGCCGAAGAGACCTGGACCTACTAGAGGGTGAAGTGATCCCCATAATTATAGGATCAAGAGGTGCGATGCCGCTTAAAACTAGGCTAGCACTAAAGGGACTCGGCGGGCCCCGGTCGAGCCCTACGACGACGGAGAAGGACCATCGGGGGACGACGAGCATACAGGTACGCACGGTGCCAAGATATCTACAAGAAGTCTCCCAATGAACTGGCCGAACTGGTCATAACGGGACAGGGAGACGAGAACGGGACCTTCCGGTTAAACAAGCCTATGTCTCCGGGCGTCCGGGATATCTATACCAATCTCTGGGGCACGGCCGGGGAAGTCAGCGTCGCCCACCTGTTCTCTGAAGGGCGGAGCGCCACCTGAGGAGGGGCTGCCACCGTTCACCAGGGAAGAGATAGAAGAGCACCTCGCTAAGAGGAAACGCAATAAGGCACCGGGGGTGGATGGGGTGGTCAGATGCATGTTGACCAGACCCGGGGTGGCTCGGCTGCTCAGCGCGATATTCAACATAGTAACAGCACACAAAGCGTTCCCGACAGGCTGGAAAATAAATAAGACCTGCTTAATTCCCAAAGAGGGGAAGGACACCAGCCTGGCGGCAAATTGGCGGCCGCTCACCATCTCATCGCTGATCAGCCGGGTCTTTACCGCGTTGCTGGACAAAAGGATCAGGCAGACAATCAAACTAAGCCTCAGGCAGAAGGGCTTCTCCTCCAGAGGGGGAACAAGCTCGAATGTCTTCATTTTAAACGAGGCATTAAGGTGGGCGAAAAAGCAGGCAGGTTGCGTAGTAATTATACTGGATATCGCCAAAGCCTTCGATACTGTCCCGCACGCGGCCCTGGGGCCTGCGATGGAGAGGAAAGGCGTTCTGCCGGAACTCTCTGAAATCGTAGGTAGAATGTATACGGGCGCAACCACCTCCATCCGGTGTATGGACGGAGAGTGCACGGTGAGCGTTAAAAGAGGCGTCAAACAGGAAGACCCTATGTCCCCCCTACTGTTCAATATGGTGCTAGATCCGTTGGTAAAGAAAGTGACCAATAGCGGGCTCGATCTGGCAGTTGGAGAGGAGAAGGTAGCGATTCTGGCGTTCGCAGACGATCTGTCCTGCTCGCCAAGGATAGTGAGGAGGGAGACACCTTGCTAAGAACTACATGCCGCTACTTGGGGGAACTGGGCATGGAGGTCTCGTTACCAAAATGCTCGGCCTTCGAGATAGTGGCAGGGAACAAAACATGGCATGTGAGGAGACCGAGCCTGCAGTATGGGCGGGACGTCCGGTTTTGTGGCGTGACAGACAGAATTCGATACCTGGGAGTGGACTTCAGTCCTTCGGCGGGCCTAGACAATCGGAGCGCGGTGGAGGGCCTTCGGGCATGCGCCAGGAGAGTCGAAAGCCTACCTCTGAAGCCGTCCCAGAAATTAAAACTATTGGCCATTCACGTCATACCCCATTTCCTATACGTGCTAGCCCTAGAGCACCCACCAAAAACGACCCTAAGGGAACTAGATAGGGAAATGAGAGGGGTCGTCCGGAAAATGTTCCACCTTCCTGTCCAGGTCACCAACGGACTACTATACGCAGCACGTATAGACGGTGGCCTGGGCCTCCACCGTCTAGAGAACAGAATTCATACGGCCGTTGTCGGGCAGTACCACAGGTTGCTGGCGGAGGAGGACCCGGTCATTGACGAGCTGTTCACCCGGAACAGGAAGGCTAAGAAAGCGACGCGGGCCGCGGGGGAAATTGGTCTTCAGTGGCCCCTCGCTGACCTTTCCGAGCTCCGGAAGGCAAAGGCTTGCCCGCGCCAGAAAGAGCACCGGGACTGGGTGAATCAGGGCTCGCAAAGGATAGGGGCTCAGTCCTTCAAAGGCGACCCGATCGGAAACTGCTGGCTTCGGGACCAAGATATTTTAAAACCAAATAGATTCATTGACGCCCTCCGTCTCCGTTCCAACACCGTAGGCACCCGAATCGTAAAACGTCGATACGATCCAAATACCCCGCCAGAGTGCCGACATTGCAATGGGAGCCTGGAGACGCTAGGTCACGTCCTGGGCCAATGCTGCGTCTTTAAAGATTACATAATCAGGCGACACGACGACGTAGTCTCCCTGCTCCAGATACGACTAATGGCTAAAGCCAAATACTACGTGCGCAGGGAGCCCACGATCGAGCTCGAGGGGCGCTGTCTAAAGCCATATCTCGTTGTTTGCGACGGAGAAAGGATCCACGTGTTGGACGTCTCCGTCCGCTTCGAGAACGGGGCCAGCCTCCAACAGGCTCGACGAGAGAAAATTCAGAAATATAGCCCTCTGCTCCCTGTGCTGGCCGAAGAGACCTGGACCTACTAGAGGGTGAAGTGATCCCCATAATTATAGGATCAAGAGGTGCGATGCCGCTTAAAACTAGGCTAGCACTAAAGGGACTCGGCGGGCCCCGGTCGAGCCCTACGACGACGGAGAAGGACCATCGGGGGACGACGAGCATACAGGTACGCACGGTGCCAAGATATCTACAAGAAGTCTCCCAATGAACTGGCCGAACTGGTCATAACGGGACAGAGAGACGAGAACGGGACCTTCCGGTTAAACAAGCCTATGTCTCCGGGCGTCCGGGATATCTATACCAATCTCTGGGGCACGGCCGGGGAAGTCAGCGTCGCCCACCTGTTCTCTGATGGGCGGAGCGCCACGGCGCCACCTGAGGAAGCGCTGCCACCGTTCTCCAGGGACGAAATCGACGAGCACCTCGCAAAGAGGAAGCGCAATAAGGCACCGGGGGTGGATGGGGTGGTCAGATGCATGTTAACTAGACCCGGGGTGGCTCGGCTGCTCAGCGCAGTATTTAATATAGTAACAGCATACAAGGCATTCCCAACAGGCTGGAAAATAAACAAGACCTGCTTAATCCCCAAAGAGGGGAAAGTTACCAGCCTGGCGGCAAATTGGCGGCCGCTTACCATCTCCTCGCTGATCAGTCGGGTCTTTACCGCGTTGCTGGACAAAAGAATTAGAAATACAACCAAACTAAGCCTCAGACAAAAGGGCTTCTCCTCCAGAGGGGGAACGAGCTCCAATGTCTTTATCCTAAACGAGGCGCTACGTTGGGTGAAAAAGCAGGCAGGTTGTGTCGTAATTGTTTTGGACATCGCCAAAGCGTTCGACACTGTCCCGCACGCGGCCCTGGGGCCTGCGATGGAGAGGAAAGGCGTTCTGCCGGAACTCTCTGAAATCGTAGGACGAATGTATACGGGCGCAACCACCTCTATCCGGTGTAGGGACGGAGAGTGCACGGTGAGCGTTAAAAGAGGCGTCAAACAGGGGGACCCTATGTCCCCCCTACTGTTCAATATGGTGCTAGATCCGTTGGTAAAGAAAGTGACCAATAGCGGGCTCGGTCTGGCAGTTGGAGAGGAGAAGGTAGCGATTCTGGCGTTCGCAGACGATCTGTCCTGCTCGCCAAGGATAGTGAGAAGGGAGACACCTAGCTAAGAACTACATACCGCTACTTGGGGGAACTGGGCATGGAGGTCTCGTTACCAAAATGCTCGGCCTTCGAGATAGTGGCAGGGAACAAAACATGGCATGTGAGGAGACCGAGCCTGCAGTATGGGCGGGACGTCCGGTTTTGTGGCGTGACAGACAGGATTCGATACCTGGGAGTGGACTTCAGTCCTTCGGCGGGCCTAGACAATCGGAGCGCGGTGGAGGGCCTTCGGGCATGCGCCAGGAGAGTCGAAAGCCTACCTCTGAAGCCGTCCCAGAAATTAAAACTATTGGCCATTCACGTCATAGGTCACGTCCTGGGCCAATGCTGCGTCTTTAAAGATTACATAATCAGGCGACACGACGACGTAGTCTCCCTGCTCCAGATACGACTAATGGCTAAAGCCAAATACTACGTGCGCAGGGAGCCCACGATCGAGCTCGAGGGGCGCTGTCTAAAGCCATATCTCGTTGTTTGCGACGGAGAAAGGATCCACGTGTTGGACGTCTCCGTCCGCTTCGAGAACGGGGCCAGCCTCCAACAGGCTCGACGAGAGAAAATTCAGAAATATAGCCCTCTGCTCCCTGTGCTGGCCGAAGAGACCTGGACCTACTAGAGGGTGAAGTGATCCCCATAATTATAGGATCAAGAGGTGCGATGCCGCTTAAAACTAGGCTAGCACTAAAGGGACTCGGCGGGCCCCGGTCGAGCCCTACGACGACGGAGAAGGACCATCGGGGGACGACGAGCATACAGGTACGCACGGTGCCAAGATATCTACAAGAAGTCTCCCAATGAACTGGCCGAACTGGTCATAACGGGACAGAGAGACGAGAACGGGACCTTCCGGTTAAACAAGCCTATGTCTCCGGGCGTCCGGGATATCTATACCAATCTCTGGGGCACGGCCGGGGAAGTCAGCGTCGCCCACCTGTTCTCTGATGGGCGGAGCGCCACGGCGCCACCTGAGGAAGCGCTGCCACCGTTCTCCAGGGACGAAATCGACGAGCACCTCGCAAAGAGGAAGCGCAATAAGGCACCGGGGGTGGATGGGGTGGTCAGATGCATGTTAACTAGACCCGGGGTGGCTCGGCTGCTCAGCGCAGTATTTAATATAGTAACAGCATACAAGGCATTCCCAACAGGCTGGAAAATAAACAAGACCTGCTTAATCCCCAAAGAGGGGAAAGTTACCAGCCTGGCGGCAAATTGGCGGCCGCTTACCATCTCCTCGCTGATCAGTCGGGTCTTTACCGCGTTGCTGGACAAAAGAATTAGAAATACAACCAAACTAAGCCTCAGACAAAAGGGCTTCTCCTCCAGAGGGGGAACGAGCTCCAATGTCTTTATCCTAAACGAGGCGCTACGTTGGGTGAAAAAGCAGGCAGGTTGTGTCGTAATTGTTTTGGACATCGCCAAAGCGTTCGACACTGTCCCGCACGCGGCCCTGGGGCCTGCGATGGAGAGGAAAGGCGTTCTGCCGGAACTCTCTGAAATCGTAGGACGAATGTATACGGGCGCAACCACCTCCATCCGGTGTAGGGACGGAGAGTGCACGGTGAGCGTTAAAAGAGGCGTCAAACAGGGGGACCCTATGTCCCCCCTACTGTTCAATATGGTGCTAGATCCGTTGGTAAAGAAAGTGACCAATAGCGGGCTCGGTCTGGTAGTTGGAGAGGAGAAGGTAGCGATTCTGGCGTTCGCAGACGATCTGTCCTGCTCGCCAAGGATAGTGAGAAGGGAGACACCTAGCTAAGAACTACATACCGCTACTTGGGGGAACTGGGCATGGAGGTCTCGTTACCAAAATGCTCGGCCTTCGAGATAGTGGCAGGGAACAAAACATGGCATGTGAGGAGACCGAGCCTGCAGTATGGGCGGGACGTCCGGTTTTGTGGCGTGACAGACAGGATTCGATACCTGGGAGTGGACTTCAGTCCTTCGGCGGGCCTAGACAATCGGAGCGCGGTGGAGGGCCTTCGGGCATGCGCCAGGAGAGTCGAAAGCCTACCTCTGAAGCCGTCCCAGAAATTAAAACTATTGGCCATTCACGTCATAGGTCACGTCCTGGGCCAATGCTGCGTCTTTAAAGATTACATAATCAGGCGACACGACGACGTAGTCTCCCTGCTCCAGATACGACTAATGGCTAAAGCCAAATACTACGTGCGCAGGGAGCCCACGATCGAGCTCGAGGGGCGCTGTCTAAAGCCATATCTCGTTGTTTGCGACGGAGAAAGGATCCACGTGTTGGACGTCTCCGTCCGCTTCGAGAACGGGGCCAGCCTCCAACAGGCTCGACGAGAGAAAATTCAGAAATATAGCCCTCTGCTCCCTGTGCTGGCCGAAGAGACCTGGACCTACTAGAGGGTGAAGTGATCCCCATAATTATAGGATCAAGAGGTGCGATGCCGCTTAAAACTAGGCTAGCACTAAAGGGACTCGGCGGGCCCCGGTCGAGCCCTACGACGACGGAGAAGGACCATCGGGGGACGACGAGCATACAGGTACGCACGGTGCCAAGATATCTACAAGAAGTCTCCCAATGAACTGGCCGAACTGGTCATAACGGGACAGAGAGACGAGAACGGGACCTTCCGGTTAAACAAGCCTATGTCTCCGGGCGTCCGGGATATCTATACCAATCTCTGGGGCACGGCCGGGGAAGTCAGCGTCGCCCACCTGTTCTCTGATGGGCGGAGCGCCACGGCGCCACCTGAGGAAGCGCTGCCACCGTTCTCCAGGGACGAAATCGACGAGCACCTCGCAAAGAGGAAGCGCAATAAGGCACCGGGGGTGGATGGGGTGGTCAGATGCATGTTAACTAGACCCGGGGTGGCTCGGCTGCTCAGCGCAGTATTTAATATAGTAACAGCATACAAGGCATTCCCAACAGGCTGGAAAATAAACAAGACCTGCTTAATCCCCAAAGAGGGGAAAGTTACCAGCCTGGCGGCAAATTGGCGGCCGCTTACCATCTCCTCGCTGATCAGTCGGGTCTTTACCGCGTTGCTGGACAAAAGAATTAGAAATACAACCAAACTAAGCCTCAGACAAAAGGGCTTCTCCTCCAGAGGGGGAACGAGCTCCAATGTCTTTATCCTAAACGAGGCGCTACGTTGGGTGAAAAAGCAGGCAGGTTGTGTCGTAATTGTTTTGGACATCGCCAAAGCGTTCGACACTGTCCCGCACGCGGCCCTGGGGCCTGCGATGGAGAGGAAAGGCGTTCTGCCGGAACTCTCTGAAATCGTAGGACGAATGTATACGGGCGCAACCACCTCTATCCGGTGTAGGGACGGAGAGTGCACGGTGAGCGTTAAAAGAGGCGTCAAACAGGGGGACCCTATGTCCCCCCTACTGTTCAATATGGTGCTAGATCCGTTGGTAAAGAAAGTGACCAATAGCGGGCTCGGTCTGGCAGTTGGAGAGGAGAAGGTAGCGATTCTGGCGTTCGCAGACGATCTGTCCTGCTCGCCAAGGATAGTGAGAAGGGAGACACCTAGCTAAGAACTACATACCGCTACTTGGGGGAACTGGGCATGGAGGTCTCGTTACCAAAATGCTCGGCCTTCGAGATAGTGGCAGGGAACAAAACATGGCATGTGAGGAGACCGAGCCTGCAGTATGGGCGGGACGTCCGGTTTTGTGGCGTGACAGACAGGATTCGATACCTGGGAGTGGACTTCAGTCCTTCGGCGGGCCTAGACAATCGGAGCGCGGTGGAGGGCCTTCGGGCATGCGCCAGGAGAGTCGAAAGCCTACCTCTGAAGCCGTCCCAGAAATTAAAACTATTGGCCATTCACGTCATAGGTCACGTCCTGGGCCAATGCTGCGTCTTTAAAGATTACATAATCAGGCGACACGACGACGTAGTCTCCCTGCTCCAGATACGACTAATGGCTAAAGCCAAATACTACGTGCGCAGGGAGCCCACGATCGAGCTCGAGGGGCGCTGTCTAAAGCCATATCTCGTTGTTTGCGACGGAGAAAGGATCCACGTGTTGGACGTCTCCGTCCGCTTCGAGAACGGGGCCAGCCTCCAACAGGCTCGACGAGAGAAAATTCAGAAATATAGCCCTCTGCTCCCTGTGCTGGCCGAAGAGACCTGGACCTACTAGAGGGTGAAGTGATCCCCATAATTATAGGATCAAGAGGTGCGATGCCGCTTAAAACTAGGCTAGCACTAAAGGGACTCGGCGGGCCCCGGTCGAGCCCTACGACGACGGAGAAGGACCATCGGGGGACGACGAGCATACAGGTACGCACGGTGCCAAGATATCTACAAGAAGTCTCCCAATGAACTGGCCGAACTGGTCATAACGGGACAGAGAGACGAGAACGGGACCTTCCGGTTAAACAAGCCTATGTCTCCGGGCGTCCGGGATATCTATACCAATCTCTGGGGCACGGCCGGGGAAGTCAGCGTCGCCCACCTGTTCTCTGATGGGCGGAGCGCCACGGCGCCACTTGAGGAAGCGCTGCCACCGTTCTCCAGGGACGAAATCGACGAGCACCTCGCAAAGAGGAAGCGCAATAAGGCACCGGGGGTGGATGGGGTGGTCAGATGCATGTTAACTAGACCCGGGGTGGCTCGGCTGCTCAGCGCAGTATTTAATATAGTAACAGCATACAAGGCATTCCCAACAGGCTGGAAAATAAACAAGACCTGCTTAATCCCCAAAGAGGGGAAAGTTACCAGCCTGGCGGCAAATTGGCGGCCGCTTACCATCTCCTCGCTGATCAGTCGGGTCTTTACCGCGTTGCTGGACAAAAGAATTAGAAATACAATCAAACTAAGCCTCAGGCAGAAGGGCTTCTCCTCCAGAGGGGGAACAAGCTCGAATGTCTTCATTTTAAACGAGGCATTAAGGTGGGCGAAAAAGCAGGCAGGTTGCGTAGTAATTATACTGGATATCGCCAAAGCCTTCGATACTGTCCCGCACGCGGCCCTGGGGCCTGCGATGGAGAGGAAAGGCGTTCTGCCGGAACTCTCTGAAATCGTAGGTAGAATGTATACGGGCGCAACCACCTCCATCCGGTGTAGGGACGGGGAGTGCACGGTGGGCGTAAAAAGGGGCGTGAAACAGGGGGACCCTATGTCCCCCTTACTGTTCAACATGGTGCTGGACCCACTAATAGAGAATGTGACCAATAGCGGGCTCGGTCTGGCAGTAGGAGGAGAGAAAGTGGCAATCCTGGCGTTCGCGGACGATTTAGTCCTGCTCGCCAAGGATAGTGAGAAGGGAGACACCTAGCTAAGAACTACATGCCGCTACTTGGGGGAACTGGGCATGGAGGTCTCGTTACCAAAATGCTCGGCCTTCGAGATAGTGGCAGGGAACAAAACATGGCATGTGAGGAGACCGAGCCTGCAGTATGGGCGGGACGTCCGGTTTTGTGGCGTGACAGACAGGATTCGATACCTGGGAGTGGACTTCAGTCCTTCGGCCGGCCTAGACAATCGGAGCGCGGTGGAGGGCCTTCGGGCATGCGCCAGGAGAGTCGAAAGCCTACCTCTGAAGCCGTCCCAGAAATTAAAACTATTGGCCATTCACGTCATAGGTCACGTCCTGGGCCAATGCTGCGTCTTTAAAGATTACATAATCAGGCGACACGACGACGTAGTCTCCCTGCTCCAGATACGACTAATGGCTAAAGCCAAATACTACGTGCGCAGGGAGCCCACGATCGAGCTCGAGGGGCGCTGTCTAAAGCCATATCTCGTTGTTTGCGACGGAGAAAGGATCCACGTGTTGGACGTCTCCGTCCGCTTCGAGAACGGGGCCAGCCTCCAACAGGCTCGACGAGAGAAAATTCAGAAATATAGCCCTCTGCTCCCTGTGCTGGCCGAAGAGACCTGGACCTACTAGAGGGTGAAGTGATCCCCATAATTATAGGATCAAGAGGTGCGATGCCGCTTAAAACTAGGCTAGCACTAAAGGGACTCGGCGGGCCCCGGTCGAGCCCTACGACGACGGAGAAGGACCATCGGGGGACGACGAGCATACAGGTACGCACGGTGCCAAGATATCTACAAGAAGTCTCCCAATGAACTGGCCGAACTGGTCATAACGGGACAGGGAGACGAGAACGGGACCTTCCGGTTAAACAAGCCTATGTCTCCGGGCGTCCGGGATATCTATACCAATCTCTGGGGCACGGCCGGGGAAGTCAGCGTCGTCCACCTGTTCTCTGATGGGCGGAGCGCCACGGCGCCACCTGAGGAAGCGCTGCCACCGTTCTCCAGGGACGAAATCGACGAGCACCTCGCAAAGAGGAAGCGCAATAAGGCACCGGGGGTGGATGGGGTGGTCAGATGCATGTTAACTAGACCCGGGGTGGCTCGGCTGCTCAGCGCAGTATTTAATATAGTAACAGCATACAAGGCATTCCCAACAGGCTGGAAAATAAACAAGACCTGCTTAATCCCCAAAGAGGGGAAAGTTACCAGCCTGGCGGCAAATTGGCGGCCGCTTACCATCTCCTCGCTGATCAGTCGGGTCTTTACCGCGTTGCTGGACAAAAGAATTAGAAATACAACCAAACTAAGCCTCAGACAAAAGGGCTTCTCCTCCAGAGGGGGAACGAGCTCCAATGTCTTTATCCTAAACGAGGCGCTACGTTGGGCGAAAAAGCAGGCAGGTTGTGTCGTAATTGTTTTGGACATCGCCAAAGCGTTCGACACTGTCCCGCACGCGGCCCTGGGGCCTGCGATGGAGAGGAAAGGCGTTCTGCCGGAACTCTCTGAAATCGTAGGTAGAATGTATACGGGCGCAACCACCTCCATCCGGTGTAGGGACGGAGAGTGCACGGTGAGCGTTAAAAGAGGCGTCAAACAGGGGGACCCTATGTCCCCCCTACTGTTTAATATGGTGCTAGATCCGTTGGTAAAGAAAGTGACCAATAGCGGGCTCGGTCTGGCAGTTGGAGAGGAGAAGGTAGCGATTCTGGCGTTCGCAGACGATCTGTCCTGCTCGCCAAGGATAGTGAGGAGGGAGACACCTTGCTAAGAACTACGTGCCGCTACTTGGGGGAACTGGGCATGGAGGTCTCGTTACCAAAATGCTCGGCCTTCGAGATAGTGGCAGGGAACAAAACATGGCATGTGAGGAGACCGAGCCTGCAGTATGGGCGGGACGTCCGGTTTTGTGGCGTGACAGACAGGATTCGATACCTGGGAGTGGACTTCAGTCCTTCGGCGGGCCTAGACAATCGGAGCGCGGTGGAGGGCCTTCGGGCATGCGCCAGGAGAGTCGAAAGCCTACCTCTGAAGCCGTCCCAGAAATTAAAACTATTGGCCATTCACGTCATACGCCATTTCCTATACGTGCTAGCCCTAGAGCACCCACCAAAAACGACCCTAAGGGAACTAGATAGGGAAATGAGAGGGGTCGTCCGGAAAATGTTCCACCTTCCTGTCCAGGTCACCAACGGACTACTATACGCAGCACGTAAAGACGGGGGCCTGGGCCTCTACCGTCTAGAGAACAGAATTCATACGGCCGTTGTCGGGCAGTACCACAGGTTGTTGGCGGAGGAGGACCCGGTCATTGACGAGCTGTTCACCCGGAACAGGAAGGCTAAGAAAGCGACGCGGGCCGCGGGGGAAATTGGTCTTCAGTGGCCCCTCGCTGACCTTTCCGAGCTCCGGAAGGCAAAGGCTTGCCCGCGCCAGAAAGAGCACCTGGACTGGGTGAATCAGCGCTCGCAAGGGATAGGGGCTCAGTCCTTCAAAGGCGACCCGATCGGAAACTGCTGGCTTCGGGACCAAGATATTTTAAAACCAAATAGATTCATTGACGCCCTCCGTCTCCGTTCCAACACCGTAGGCACCCGAATCGTAAAACGTCGATACGATCCAAATACCCCGCCAGAGTGCCGACATTGCAATGGGAGCCTGGAGACGCTAGGTCACGTCCTGGGCCAATGCTGCGTCTTTAAAGATTACATAATCAGGCGACACGACGACGTAGTCTCCCTGCTCCAGATACGACTAATGGCTAAAGCCAAATACTACGTGCGCAGGGAGCCCACGATCGAGCTCGAGGGGCGCTGTCTAAAGCCATATCTCGTTGTTTGCGACGGAGAAAGGATCCACGTGTTGGACGTCTCCGTCCGCTTTGAGAACGGCGCCAGCCTCCAACAGGCTCGACGAGAGAAAATTCAGAAATATAGCCCTCTGCTTCCTGTGCTGGCCGAAGAGACCTGGACCTACTAGAGGGTGAAGTGATCCCCATAATTATAGGATCAAGAGGTGCGATGCCGCTTAAAACTAGGCTAGCACTAAAGGGACTCGGCGGGCCCCGGTCGAGCCCTACGACGACGGAGAAGGACCATCGGGGGACGACGAGCATACAGGTATGCACGGTGCCAGGATATCTACAAGAAGTCTCCCAATGAACTGGCCGAATTGGTCATAACGGGACAGGGAGACGAGAACGGGACCTTCCGGTTAAACAAGCCTATGTCTCCGGGCGTCCGGGATATCTATACCAATCTCTGGGGCACGGCCGGGGAAGTCAGCGTCGCCCACCTGTTCTCTGAAGGGCGGAGCGCCACCTGAGGAACCGCTGCCACCATTCTCCAGGGACGAAATCGACGAGCACCTCGCAAAGAGGAAGCGCAATAAGGCACCGGGGGTGGATGGGGTGGTCAGATGCATGTTAACTAGACCCGGGGTGGCTCGGCTGCTCAGCGCAGTATTTAATATAGTAACAGCATACAAGGCATTCCCAACAGGCTGGAAAATAAACAAGACCTGCTTAATCCCCAAAGAGGGGAAAGATACCAGCCTGGCGGCAAATTGGCGGCCGCTTACCATCTCCTCGCTGATCAGTCGGGTCTTTACCGCGTTGCTGGACAAAAGAATTAGAAATACAACCAAACTAAGCCTCAGACAAAAGGGCTTCTCCTCCAGGGGGGGAACGAGCTCCAATGTCTTTATCCTAAACGAGGCGCTACGTTGGGCGAAAAAGCAGGCAGGTTGTGTCGTAATTGTTTTGGACATCGCGAAAGCGTTCGACACTGTCCCGCACGCGGCCCTGGGGCCTGCAATGGAGAGGAAAGGCGTTCTGCCGGAACTCTCTGAAATCGTAGGACGAATGTATACGGGCGCAACCACCTCCATCCGGTGTAGGGACGGAGAGTGCACGGTGAGCGTTAAAAGAGGCGTCAAACAGGGGGACCCTATGTCCCCCCTACTGTTTAATATGGTGCTAGATCCGTTGGTAAAGAAAGTGACCAATAGCGGGCTCGGTCTGGCAGTTGGAGAGGAGAAGGTAGCGATTCTGGCGTTCGCAGACGATCTGTCCTGCTCGCCAAGGATAGTGAGGAGGGAGACACCTTGCTAAGAACTACGTGCCGCTACTTGGGGGAACTGGGCATGGAGGTCTCGTTACCAAAATGCTCGGCCTTCGAGATAGTGGCAGGGAACAAAACATGGCATGTGAGGAGACCGAGCCTGCAGTATGGGCGGGACGTCCGGTTTTGTGGCGTGACAGACAGGATTCGTTACCTGGGAGTGGACTTCAGTCCTTCGGCGGGCCTAGACAATCGGAGCGCGGTGGAGGGCCTTCGGGCATGCGCCAGGAGAGTCGAAAGCCTACCTCTGAAGCCGTCCCAGAAATTAAAACTATTGGCCATTCACGTCATACGCCATTTCCTATACGTGCTAGCCCTAGAGCACCCACCAAAAACGACCCTAAGGGAACTAGATAGGGAAATGAGAGGGGTCGTCCGGAAAATGTTCCACCTTCCTGTCCAGGTCACCAATGGACTACTATACGCAGCACGTAAAGACGGGGGCCTGGGCCTCTACCGTCTAGAGAACAGAATTCATACGGCCGTTGTCGGGCAGTACCACAGGTTGTTGGCGGAGGAGGACCCGGTCATTGACGAGCTGTTCACCCGGAACAGGAAGGCTAAGAAAGCGACGCGGGCCGCGGGGGAAATTGGTCTTCAGTGGCCCCTCGCTGACCTTTCCGAGCTCCGGAAGGCAAAGGCTTGCCCGCGCCAGAAAGAGCACCTGGACTGGGTGAATCAGCGCTCGCAAGGGATAGGGGCTCAGTCCTTCAAAGGCGACCCGATCGGAAACTGCTGGCTTCGGGACCAAGATATTTTAAAACCAAATAGATTCATTGACGCCCTCCGTCTCCGTTCCAACACCGTAGGCACCCGAATCGTAAAACGTCGATACGATCCAAATACCCCGCCAGAGTGCCGACATTGCAATGGGAGCCTGGAGACGCTAGGTCACGTCCTGGGCCAATGCTGCGTCTTTAAAGATTACATAATCAGGCGACACGACGACGTAGTCTCCCTGCTCCAGATACGACTAATGGCTAAAGCCAAATACTACGTGCGCAGGGAGCCCACGATCGAGCTCGAGGGGCGCTGTCTAAAGCCATATCTCGTTGTTTGCGACGGAGAAAGGATCCACGTGTTGGACGTCTCCGTCCGCTTTGAGAACGGCGCCAGCCTCCAACAGGCTCGACGAGAGAAAATTCAGAAATATAGCCCTCTGCTTCCTGTGCTGGCCGAAGAGACCTGGACCTACTAGAGGGTGAAGTGATCCCCATAATTATAGGATCAAGAGGTGCGATGCCGCTTAAAACTAGGCTAGCACTAAAGGGACTCGGCGGGCCCCGGTCGAGCCCTACGACGACGGAGAAGGACCATCGGGGGACGACGAGCATACAGGTATGCACGGTGCCAGGATATCTACAAGAAGTCTCCCAATGAACTGGCCGAATTGGTCATAACGGGACAGGGAGACGAGAACGGGACCTTCCGGTTAAACAAGCCTATGTCTCCGGGCGTCCGGGATATCTATACCAATCTCTGGGGCACGGCCGGGGAAGTCAGCGTCGCCCACCTGTTCTCTGAAGGGCGGAGCGCCACCTGAGGAACCGCTGCCACCATTCTCCAGGGACGAAATCGACGAGCACCTCGCAAAGAGGAAGCGCAATAAGGCACCGGGGGTGGATGGGGTGGTCAGATGCATGTTAACTAGACCCGGGGTGGCTCGGCTGCTCAGCGCAGTATTTAATATAGTAACAGCATACAAGGCATTCCCAACAGGCTGGAAAATAAACAAGACCTGCTTAATCCCCAAAGAAGGGAAAGATACCAGCCTGGCGGCAAATTGGCGGCCGCTTACCATCTCCTCGCTGATCAGTCGGGTCTTTACCGCGTTGCTGGACAAAAGAATTAGAAATACAACCAAACTAAGCCTCAGACAAAAGGGCTTCTCCTCCAGGGGGGGAACGAGCTCCAATGTCTTTATCCTAAACGAGGCGCTACGTTGGGCGAAAAAGCAGGCAGGTTGTGTCGTAATTGTTTTGGACATCGCGAAAGCGTTCGACACTGTCCCGCACGCGGCCCTGGGGCCTGCAATGGAGAGGAAAGGCGTTCTGCCGGAACTCTCTGAAATCGTAGGACGAATGTATACGGGCGCAACCACCTCCATCCGGTGTAGGGACGGAGAGTGCACGGTGAGCGTTAAAAGAGGCGTCAAACAGGGGGACCCTATGTCCCCCCTACTGTTTAATATGGTGCTAGATCCGTTGGTAAAGAAAGTGACCAATAGCGGGCTCGGTCTGGCAGTTGGAGAGGAGAAGGTAGCGATTCTGGCGTTCGCAGACGATCTGTCCTGCTCGCCAAGGATAGTGAGGAGGGAGACACCTTGCTAAGAACTACGTGCCGCTACTTGGGGGAACTGGGCATGGAGGTCTCGTTACCAAAATGCTCGGCCTTCGAGATAGTGGCAGGGAACAAAACATGGCATGTGAGGAGACCGAGCCTGCAGTATGGGCGGGATGTCCGGTTTTGTGGCGTGACAGACAGGATTCGATACCTGGGAGTGGACTTCAGTCCTTCGGCGGGCCTAGACAATCGGAGCGCGGTGGAGGGCCTTCGGGCATGCGCCAGGAGAGTCGAAAGCCTACCTCTGAAGCCGTCCCAGAAATTAAAACTATTGGCCATTCACGTCATACGCCATTTCCTATACGTGCTAGCCCTAGAGCACCCACCAAAAACGACCCTAAGGGAACTAGATAGGGAAATGAGAGGGGTCGTCCGGAAAATGTTCCACCTTCCTGTCCAGGTCACCAATGGACTACTATACGCAGCACGTAAAGACGGGGGCCTGGGCCTCTACCGTCTAGAGAACAGAATTCATACGGCCGTTGTCGGGCAGTACCACAGGTTGCTGGCGGAGGAGGACCCGGTCATTGACGAGCCGTTCACCCGGAACAAGAAGGCTAAGAAAGCGACGCGGGCCGCGGGGGAAATTGGTCTTCAGTGGCCCCTCGCTGACCTTTCCGAGCTCCGGAAGGCAAAGGCTTGCCCGCGCCAGAAAGAGCACCTGGACTGGGTGAATCAGCGCTCGCAAGGGATAGGGGCTCAGTCCTTCAAAGGCGACCCGATCGGAAACTGCTGGCTTCGGGACCAAGATATTTTAAAACCAAATAGATTCATTGACGCCCTCCGTCTCCGTTCCAACACCGTAGGCACCCGAATCGTAAAACGTCGATACGATCCAAATACCCCGCCAGAGTGCCGACATTGCAATGGGAGCCTGGAGACGCTAGGTCACGTCCTGGGCCAATGCTGCGTCTTTAAAGATTACATAATCAGGCGACACGACGACGTAGTCTCCCTGCTCCAGATACGACTAATGGCTAAAGCCAAATACTACGTGCGCAGGGAGCCCACGATCGAGCTCGAGGGGCGCTGTCTAAAGCCATATCTCGTTGTTTGCGACGGAGAAAGGATCCACGTGTTGGACGTCTCCGTCCGCTTCGAGAACGGCGCCAGCCTCCAACAGGCTCGACGAGAGAAAATTCAGAAATATAGCCCTCTGCTTCCTGTGCTGGCCGAAGAGACCTGGACCTACTAGAGGGTGAAGTGATCCCCATAATTATAGGATCAAGAGGTGCGATGCCGCTTAAAACTAGGCTAGCACTAAAGGGACTCGGCGGGCCCCGGTCGAGCCCTACGACGACGGAGAAGGACCATCGGGGGACGACGAGCATACAGGTATGCACGGTGCCAGGATATCTACAAGAAGTCTCCCAATGAACTGGCCGAACTGGTCATAACGGGACAGGGAGACGAGAACGGGACCTTCCGGTTAAACAAGCCTATGTCTCCGGGCGTCCGGGATATCTATACCAATCTCTGGGGCACGGCCGGGGAAGTCAGCGTCGCCCACCTGTTCTCTGAAGGGCGGAGCGCCACCTGAGGAAGCGCTGCCACCATTCTCCAGGGACGAAATCGACGAGCACCTCGCAAAGAGGAAGCGCAATAAGGCACCGGGGGTGGATGGGGTGGTCAGATGCATGTTAACTAGACCCGGGGTGGCTCGGCTGCTCAGCGCAGTATTTAATATAGTAACAGCATACAAGGCATTCCCAACAGGCTGGAAAATAAACAAGACCTGCTTAATCCCCAAAGAGGGGAAAGATACCAGCCTGGCGGCAAATTGGCGGCCGTTTACCATCTCCTCGCTGATCAGTCGGGTCTTTACCGCGTTGCTGGACAAAAGAATTAGAAATACAACCAAACTAAGCCTCAGACAAAAGGGCTTCTCCTCCAGAGGGGGAACGAGCTCCAATGTCTTTATCCTAAACGAGGCGCTACGTTGGGCGAAAAAGCAGGCAGGTTGTGTCGTAATTGTTTTGGACATCGCGAAAGCGTTCGACACTGTCCCGCACGCGGCCCTGGGGCCTGCGATGGAGAGGAAAGGCGTTCTGCCGGAACTCTCTGAAATCGTAGGACGAATGTATACGGGCGCAACCACCTCCATCCGGTGTAGGGACGGAGAGTGCACGGTGAGCGTTAAAAGAGGCGTCAAACAGGGGGACCCTATGTCCCCCCTACTGTTTAATATGGTGCTAGATCCGTTGGTAAAGAAAGTGACCAATAGCGGGCTCGGTCTGGCAGTTGGAGAGGAGAAGGTAGCGATTCTGGCGTTCGCAGACGATCTGTCCTGCTCGCCAAGGATAGTGAGGAGGGAGACACCTTGCTAAGAACTACGTGCCGCTACTTGGGGGAACTGGGCATGGAGGTCTCGTTACCAAAATGCTCGGCCTTCGAGATAGTGGCAGGGAACAAAACATGGCATGTGAGGAGACCGAGCCTGCAGTATGGGCGGGATGTCCGGTTTTGTGGCGTGACAGACAGGATTCGATACCTGGGAGTGGACTTCAGTCCTTCGGCGGGCCTAGACAATCGGAGCGCGGTGGAGGGCCTTCGGGCATGCGCCAGGAGAGTCGAAAGCCTACCTCTGAAGCCGTCCCAGAAATTAAAACTATTGGCCATTCACGTCATACGCCATTTCCTATACGTGCTAGCCCTAGAGCACCCACCAAAAACGACCCTAAGGGAACTAGATAGGGAAATGAGAGGGGTCGTCCGGAAAATGTTCCACCTTCCTGTCCAGGTCACCAACGGACTACTATACGCAGCACGTAAAGACGGGGGCCTGGGCCTCTACCGTCTAGAGAACAGAATTCATACGGCCGTTGTCGGGCAGTACCACAGGTTGCTGGCGGAGGAGGACCCGGTCATTGACGAGCTGTTCACCCGGAACAGGAAGGCTAAGAAAGCGACGCGGGCCGCGGGGGAAATTGGTCTTCAGTGGCCCCTCGCTGACCTTTCCGAGCTCCGGAAGGCAAAGGCTTGCCCGCGCCAGAAAGAGCACCTGGACTGGGTGAATCAGCGCTCGCAAGGGATAGGGGCTCAGTCCTTCAAAGGCGACCCGATCGGAAACTGCTGGCTTCGGGACCAAGATATTTTAAAACCAAATAGATTCATTGACGCCCTCCGTCTCCGTTCCAACACCGTAGGCACCCGAATCGTAAAACGTCGATACGATCCAAATACCCCGCCAGAGTGCCGACATTGCAATGGGAGCCTGGAGACGCTAGGTCACGTCCTGGGCCAATGCTGCGTCTTTAAAGATTACATAATCAGGCGACACGACGACGTAGTCTCCCTGCTCCAGATACGACTAATGGCTAAAGCCAAATACTACGTGCGCAGGGAGCCCACGATCGAGCTCGAGGGGCGCTGTCTAAAGCCATATCTCGTTGTTTGCGACGGAGAAAGGATCCACGTGTTGGACGTCTCCGTCCGCTTCGAGAACGGCGCCAGCCTCCAACAGGCTCGACGAGAGAAAATTCAGAAATATAGCCCTCTGCTTCCTGTGCTGGCCGAAGAGACCTGGACCTACTAGAGGGTGAAGTGATCCCCATAATTATAGGATCAAGAGGTGCGATGCCGCTTAAAACTAGGCTAGCACTAATGGGACTCGGCGGGCCCCGGTCGAGCCCTACGACGACGGAGAAGGACCATCGGGGGACGACGAGCATACAGGTATGCACGGTGCCAGGATATCTACAAGAAGTCTCCCAATGAACTGGCCGAACTGGTCATAACGGGACAGGGAGACGAGAACGGGACCTTCCGGTTAAACAAGCCTATGTCTCCGGGCGTCCGGGATATCTATACCAATCTCTGGGGCACGGCCGGGGAAGTCAGCGTCGCCCACCTGTTCTCTGAAGGGCGGAGCGCCACCTGAGGAAGCGCTGCCACCGTTCTCCAGGGACGAAATCGACGAGCACCTCGCAAAGAGGAAGCGCAATAAGGCACCGGGGGTGGATGGGGTGGTCAGATGCATGTTAACTAGACCCGGGGTGGCTCGGCTGCTCAGCGCAGTATTTAATATAGTAACAGCATACAAGGCATTCCCAACAGGCTGGAAAATAAACAAGACCTGCTTAATCCCCAAAGAGGGGAAAGATACCAGCCTGGCGGCAAATTGGCGGCCGTTTACCATCTCCTCGCTGATCAGTCGGGTCTTTACCGCGTTGCTGGACAAAAGAATTAGAAATACAACCAAACTAAGCCTCAGACAAAAGGGCTTCTCCTCCAGAGGGGGAACGAGCTCCAATGTCTTTATCCTAAACGAGGCGCTACGATGGGCGAAAAAGCAGGCAGGTTGTGTCGTAATTGTTTTGGACATCGCGAAAGCGTTCGACACTGTCCCGCACGCGGCCCTGGGGCCTGCGATGGAGAGGAAAGGCGTTCTGCCGGAACTCTCTGAAATCGTAGGACGAATGTATACGGGCGCAACCACCTCCATCCGGTGTAGGGACGGAGAGTGCACGGTGAGCGTTAAAAGAGGCGTCAAACAGGGGGACCCTATGTCCCCCCTTCTGTTTAATATGGTGCTAGATCCGTTGGTAAAGAAAGTGACCAATAGCGGGCTCGGTCTGGCAGTTGGAGAGGAGAAGGTAGCGATTCTGGCGTTCGCAGACGATCTGTCCTGCTCGCCAAGGATAGTGAGGAGGGAGACACCTTGATAAGAACTACGTGCCGCTACTTGGGGGAACTGGGCATGGAGGTCTCGTTACCAAAATGCTCGGCCTTCGAGATAGTGGCAGGGAACAAAACATGGCATGTGAGGAGACCGAGCCTGCAGTATGGGCGGGATGTCCGGTTTTGTGGCGTGACAGACAGGATTCGATACCTGGGAGTGGACTTCAGTCCTTCGGCGGGCCTAGACAATCGGAGCGCGGTGGAGGGCCTTCGGGCATGCGCCAGGAGAGTCGAAAGCCTACCTCTGAAGCCGTCCCAGAAATTAAAACTATTGGCCATTCACGTCATACGCCATTTCCTATACGTGCTAGCCCTAGAGCACCCACCAAAAACGACCCTAAGGGAACTAGATAGGGAAATGAGAGGGGTCGTCCGGAAAATGTTCCACCTTCCTGTCCAGGTCACCAACGGACTACTATACGCAGCACGTAAAGACGGGGGCCTGGGCCTCTACCGTCTAGAGAACAGAATTCATACGGCCGTTGTCGGGCAGTACCACAGGTTGCTGGCGGAGGAGGACCCGGTCATTGACGAGCTGTTCACCCGGAACAGGAAGGCTAAGAAAGCGACGCGGGCCGCGGGGGAAATTGGTCTTCAGTGGCCCCTCGCTGACCTTTCCGAGCTCCGGAAGGCAAAGGCTTGCCCGCGCCAGAAAGAGCACCTGGACTGGGTGAATCAGCGCTCGCAAGGGATAGGGGCTCAGTCCTTCAAAGGCGACCCGATCGGAAACTGCTGGCTTCGGGACCAAGATATTTTAAAACCAAATAGATTCATTGACGCCCTCCGTCTCCGTTCCAACACCGTAGGCACCCGAATCGTAAAACGTCGATACGATCCAAATACCCCGCCAGAGTGCCGACATTGCAATGGGAGCCTGGAGACGCTAGGTCACGTCCTGGGCCAATGCTGCGTCTTTAAAGATTACATAATCAGGCGACACGACGACGTAGTCTCCCTGCTCCAGATACGACTAATGGCTAAAGCCAAATACTACGTGCGCAGGGAGCCCACGATCGAGCTCGAGGGGCGCTGTCTAAAGCCATATCTCGTTGTTTGCGACGGAGAAAGGATCCACGTGTTGGACGTCTCCGTCCGCTTCGAGAACGGCGCCAGCCTCCAACAGGCTCGACGAGAGAAAATTCAGAAATATAGCCCTCTGCTTCCTGTGCTGGCCGAAGAGACTTGGACCTACTAGAGGGTGAAGTGATCCCCATAATTATAGGATCAAGAGGTGCGATGCCGCTTAAAACTAGGCTAGCACTAATGGGACTCGGCGGGCCCCGGTCGAGCCCTACGACGACGGAGAAGGACCATCGGGGGACGACGAGCATACAGGTATGCACGGTGCCAGGATATCTACAAGAAGTCTCCCAATGAACTGGCCGAACTGGTCATAACGGGACAGGGAGACGAGAACGGGACCTTCCGGTTAAACAAGCCTATGTCTCCGGGCGTCCGGGATATCTATACCAATCTCTGGGGCACGGCCGGGGAAGTCAGCGTCGCCCACCTGTTCTCTGAAGGGCGGAGCGCCACCTGAGGAAGCGCTGCCACCGTTCTCCAGGGACGAAATCGACGAGCACCTCGCAAAGAGGAAGCGCAATAAGGCACCGGGGGTGGATGGGGTGGTCAGATGCATGTTAACTAGACCCGGGGTGGCTCGGCTGCTCAGCGCAGTATTTAATATAGTAACAGCATACAAGGCATTCCCAACAGGCTGGAAAATAAACAAGACCTGCTTAATCCCCAAAGAGGGGAAAGATACCAGCCTGGCGGCAAATTGGCGGCCGTTTACCATCTCCTCGCTGATCAGTCGGGTCTTTACCGCGTTGCTGGACAAAAGAATTAGAAATACAACCAAACTAAGCCTCAGACAAAAGGGCTTCTCCTCCAGAGGGGGAACGAGCTCCAATGTCTTTATCCTAAACGAGGCGCTACGATGGGCGAAAAAGCAGGCAGGTTGTGTCGTAATTGTTTTGGACATCGCGAAAGCGTTCGACACTGTCCCGCACGCGGCCCTGGGGCCTGCGATGGAGAGGAAAGGCGTTCTGCCGGAACTCTCTGAAATCGTAGGACGAATGTATACGGGCGCAACCACCTCCATCCGGTGTAGGGACGGAGAGTGCACGGTGAGCGTTAAAAGAGGCGTCAAACAGGGGGACCCTATGTCCCCCCTTCTGTTTAATATGGTGCTAGATCCGTTGGTAAAGAATGTGACCAATAGCGGGCTCGGTCTGGCAGTAGGAGGAGAGAAAGTGGCAATCCTGGCGTTCGCGGACGATTTAGTCCTGCTCGCCAAAGATGGCGTGGAAGCAGACACGTTGCTAAGGACCACCTGCCGCTACTTGGGGGACCTGGGCATGGAGGTCTCGTTACCAAAATGTTCGGCCTTTGAGATAGTGGCGGGGAAAAAGACGTGGCACGTGAAAAGACCGAGCCTGGAGTATGGGCGGGATGTCCGGTTTTGTGGCGTGTCAGATAAGATAAGATACCTTGGGGTGGACTTCAGTCCCTGGACAGGCTTAGACAATCGGAGCGCGGTGGAGTGCCTTCGGGCATGCGCCAGGAGGGTCGAAAGCCTGCCTCTGAAGCCGCCCCAAAAACTAAAACTATTGGCCATTCACGTCATACGCCATTTCCTATACGTGCTAGCCCTAGAGCACCCACCAAAAACGACCCTAAGGGAACTAGATAGGGAAATGAGAGGGGTCGTCCGGAAAATGTTCCACCTTCCTGTCCAGGTCACCAACGGACTACTATACGCAGCACGTAAAGACGGGGGCCTGGGCCTCTACCGTCTAGAGAACAGAATTCATACGGCCGTTGTCGGGCAGTACCACAGGTTGCTGGCGGAGGAGGACCCGGTCATTGACGAGCTGTTCACCCGGAACAGGAAGGCTAAGAAAGCGACGCGGGCCGCGGGGGAAATTGGTCTTCAGTGGCCCCTCGCTGACCTTTCCGAGCTCCGGAAGGCAAAGGCTTGCCCGCGCCAGAAAGAGCACCTGGACTGGGTGAATCAGCGCTCGCAAGGGATAGGGGCTCAGTCCTTCAAAGGCGACCCGATCGGAAACTGCTGGCTTCGGGACCAAGATATTTTAAAACCAAATAGATTCATTGACGCCCTCCGTCTCCGTTCCAACACCGTAGGCACCCGAATCGTAAAACGTCGATACGATCCAAATACCCCGCCAGAGTGCCGACATTGCAATGGGAGCCTGGAGACGCTAGGTCACGTCCTGGGCCAATGCTGCGTCTTTAAAGATTACATAATCAGGCGACACGACGACGTAGTCTCCCTGCTCCAGATACGACTAATGGCTAAAGCCAAATACTACGTGCGCAGGGAGCCCACGATCGAGCTCGAGGGGCGCTGTCTAAAGCCATATCTCGTTGTTTGCGACGGAGAAAGGATCCACGTGTTGGACGTCTCCGTCCGCTTCGAGAACGGCGCCAGCCTCCAACAGGCTCGACGAGAGAAAATTCAGAAATATAGCCCTCTGCTTCCTGTGCTGGCCGAAGAGACCTGGACCTACTAGAGGGTGAAGTGATCCCCATAATTATAGGATCAAGAGGTGCGATGCCGCTTAAAACTAGGCTAGCACTAATGGGACTCGGCGGGCCCCGGTCGAGCCCTACGACGACGGAGAAGGACCATCGGGGGACGACGAGCATACAGGTATGCACGGTGCCAGGATATCTACAAGAAGTCTCCCAATGAACTGGCCGAACTGGTCATAACGGGACAGGGAGACGAGAACGGGACCTTCCGGTTAAACAAGCCTATGTCTCCGGGCGTCCGGGATATCTATACCAATCTCTGGGGCACGGCCGGGGAAGTCAGCGTCGCCCACCTGTTCTCTGAAGGGCGGAGCGCCACCTGAGGAAGCGCTGCCACCGTTCTCCAGGGACGAAATCGACGAGCACCTCGCAAAGAGGAAGCGCAATAAGGCACCGGGGGTGGATGGGGTGGTCAGATGCATGTTAACTAGACCCGGGGTGGCTCGGCTGCTCAGCGCAGTATTTAATATAGTAACAGCATACAAGGCATTCCCAACAGGCTGGAAAATAAACAAGACCTGCTTAATCCCCAAAGAGGGGAAAGATACCAGCCTGGCGGCAAATTGGCGGCCGTTTACCATCTCCTCGCTGATCAGTCGGGTCTTTACCGCGTTGCTGGACAAAAGAATTAGAAATACAACCAAACTAAGCCTCAGACAAAAGGGCTTCTCCTCCAGAGGGGGAACGAGCTCCAATGTCTTTATCCTAAACGAGGCGCTACGATGGGCGAAAAAGCAGGCAGGTTGTGTCGTAATTGTTTTGGACATCGCGAAAGCGTTCGACACTGTCCCGCACGCGGCCCTGGGGCCTGCGATGGAGAGGAAAGGCGTTCTGCCGGAACTCTCTGAAATCGTAGGACGAATGTATACGGGCGCAACCACCTCCATCCGGTGTAGGGACGGAGAGTGCACGGTGAGCGTTAAAAGAGGCGTCAAACAGGGGGACCCTATGTCCCCCCTTCTGTTTAATATGGTGCTAGATCCGTTGGTAAAGAAAGTGACCAATAGCGGGCTCGGTCTGGCAGTTGGAGAGGAGAAGGTAGCGATTCTGGCGTTCGCAGACGATCTGTCCTGCTCGCCAAGGATAGTGAGGAGGGAGACACCTTGCTAAGAACTACGTGCCGCTACTTGGGGGAACTGGGCATGGAGGTCTCGTTACCAAAATGCTCGGCCTTCGAGATAGTGGCAGGGAACAAAACATGGCATGTGAGGAGACCGAGCCTGGAGTATGGGCGGGATGTCCGGTTTTGTGGCGTGACAGACAGGATTCGATACCTGGGAGTGGACTTCAGTCCTTCGGCGGGCCTAGACAATCGGAGCGCGGTGGAGGGCCTTCGGGCATGCGCCAGGAGAGTCGAAAGCCTACCTCTGAAGCCGTCCCAGAAATTAAAACTATTGGCCATTCACGTCATACGCCATTTCCTATACGTGCTAGCCCTAGAGCACCCACCAAAAACGACCCTAAGGGAACTAGATAGGGAAATGAGAGGGGTCGTCCGGAAAATGTTCCACCTTCCTGTCCAGGTCACCAACGGACTACTATACGCAGCACGTAAAGACGGGGGCCTGGGCCTCTACCGTCTAGAGAACAGAATTCATACGGCCGTTGTCGGGCAGTACCACAGGTTGCTGGCGGAGGAGGACCCGGTCATTGACGAGCTGTTCACCCGGAACAGGAAGGCTAAGAAAGCGACGCGGGCCGCGGGGGAAATTGGTCTTCAGTGGCCCCTCGCTGACCTTTCCGAGCTCCGGAAGGCAAAGGCTTGCCCGCGCCAGAAAGAGCACCTGGACTGGGTGAATCAGCGCTCGCAAGGGATAGGGGCTCAGTCCTTCAAAGGCGACCCGATCGGAAACTGCTGGCTTCGGGACCAAGATATTTTAAAACCAAATAGATTCATTGACGCCCTCCGTCTCCGTTCCAACACCGTAGGCACCCGAATCGTAAAACGTCGATACGATCCAAATACCCCGCCAGAGTGCCGACATTGCAATGGGAGCCTGGAGACGCTAGGTCACGTCCTGGGCCAATGCTGCGTCTTTAAAGATTACATAATCAGGCGACACGACGACGTAGTCTCCCTGCTCCAGATACGACTAATGGCTAAAGCCAAATACTACGTGCGCAGGGAGCCCACGATCGAGCTCGAGGGGCGCTGTCTAAAGCCATATCTCGTTGTTTGCGACGGAGAAAGGATCCACGTGTTGGACGTCTCCGTCCGCTTCGAGAACGGCGCCAGCCTCCAACAGGCTCGACGAGAGAAAATTCAGAAATATAGCCCTCTGCTTCCTGTGCTGGCCGAAGAGACTTGGACCTACTAGAGGGTGAAGTGATCCCCATAATTATAGGATCAAGAGGTGCGATGCCGCTTAAAACTAGGCTAGCACTAATGGGACTCGGCGGGCCCCGGTCGAGCCCTACGACGACGGAGAAGGACCATCGGGGGACGACGAGCATACAGGTATGCACGGTGCCAGGATATCTACAAGAAGTCTCCCAATGAACTGGCCGAACTGGTCATAACGGGACAGGGAGACGAGAACGGGACCTTCCGGTTAAACAAGCCTATGTCTCCGGGCGTCCGGGATATCTATACCAATCTCTGGGGCACGGCCGGGGAAGTCAGCGTCGCCCACCTGTTCTCTGAAGGGCGGAGCGCCACCTGAGGAAGCGCTGCCACCGTTCTCCAGGGACGAAATCGACGAGCACCTCGCAAAGAGGAAGCGCAATAAGGCACCGGGGGTGGATGGGGTGGTCAGATGCATGTTAACTAGACCCGGGGTGGCTCGGCTGCTCAGCGCAGTATTTAATATAGTAACAGCATACAAGGCATTCCCAACAGGCTGGAAAATAAACAAGACCTGCTTAATCCCCAAAGAGGGGAAAGATACCAGCCTGGCGGCAAATTGGCGGCCGTTTACCATCTCCTCGCTGATCAGTCGGGTCTTTACCGCGTTGCTGGACAAAAGAATTAGAAATACAACCAAACTAAGCCTCAGACAAAAGGGCTTCTCCTCCAGAGGGGGAACGAGCTCCAATGTCTTTATCCTAAACGAGGCGCTACGATGGGCGAAAAAGCAGGCAGGTTGTGTCGTAATTGTTTTGGACATCGCGAAAGCGTTCGACACTGTCCCGCACGCGGCCCTGGGGCCTGCGATGGAGAGGAAAGGCGTTCTGCCGGAACTCTCTGAAATCGTAGGACGAATGTATACGGGCGCAACCACCTCCATCCGGTGTAGGGACGGAGAGTGCACGGTGAGCGTTAAAAGAGGCGTCAAACAGGGGGACCCTATGTCCCCCCTTCTGTTTAATATGGTGCTAGATCCGTTGGTAAAGAAAGTGACCAATAGCGGGCTCGGTCTGGCAGTTGGAGAGGAGAAGGTAGCGATTCTGGCGTTCGCAGACGATCTGTCCTGCTCGCCAAGGATAGTGAGGAGGGAGACACCTTGATAAGAACTACGTGCCGCTACTTGGGGGAACTGGGCATGGAGGTCTCGTTACCAAAATGCTCGGCCTTCGAGATAGTGGCAGGGAACAAAACATGGCATGTGAGGAGACCGAGCCTGCAGTATGGGCGGGATGTCCGGTTTTGTGGCGTGACAGACAGGATTCGATACCTGGGAGTGGACTTCAGTCCTTCGGCGGGCCTAGACAATCGGAGCGCGGTGGAGGGCCTTCGGGCATGCGCCAGGAGAGTCGAAAGCCTACCTCTGAAGCCGTCCCAGAAATTAAAACTATTGGCCATTCACGTCATACGCCATTTCCTATACGTGCTAGCCCTAGAGCACCCACCAAAAACGACCCTAAGGGAACTAGATAGGGAAATGAGAGGGGTCGTCCGGAAAATGTTCCACCTTCCTGTCCAGGTCACCAACGGACTACTATACGCAGCACGTAAAGACGGGGGCCTGGGCCTCTACCGTCTAGAGAACAGAATTCATACGGCCGTTGTCGGGCAGTACCACAGGTTGCTGGCGGAGGAGGACCCGGTCATTGACGAGCTGTTCACCCGGAACAGGAAGGCTAAGAAAGCGACGCGGGCCGCGGGGGAAATTGGTCTTCAGTGGCCCCTCGCTGACCTTTCCGAGCTCCGGAAGGCAAAGGCTTGCCCGCGCCAGAAAGAGCACCTGGACTGGGTGAATCAGCGCTCGCAAGGGATAGGGGCTCAGTCCTTCAAAGGCGACCCGATCGGAAACTGCTGGCTTCGGGACCAAGATATTTTAAAACCAAATAGATTCATTGACGCCCTCCGTCTCCGTTCCAACACCGTAGGCACCCGAATCGTAAAACGTCGATACGATCCAAATACCCCGCCAGAGTGCCGACATTGCAATGGGAGCCTGGAGACGCTAGGTCACGTCCTGGGCCAATGCTGCGTCTTTAAAGATTACATAATCAGGCGACACGACGACGTAGTCTCCCTGCTCCAGATACGACTAATGGCTAAAGCCAAATACTACGTGCGCAGGGAGCCCACGATCGAGCTCGAGGGGCGCTGTCTAAAGCCATATCTCGTTGTTTGCGACGGAGAAAGGATCCACGTGTTGGACGTCTCCGTCCGCTTCGAGAACGGCGCCAGCCTCCAACAGGCTCGACGAGAGAAAATTCAGAAATATAGCCCTCTGCTTCCTGTGCTGGCCGAAGAGACTTGGACCTACTAGAGGGTGAAGTGATCCCCATAATTATAGGATCAAGAGGTGCGATGCCGCTTAAAACTAGGCTAGCACTAATGGGACTCGGCGGGCCCCGGTCGAGCCCTACGACGACGGAGAAGGACCATCGGGGGACGACGAGCATACAGGTATGCACGGTGCCAGGATATCTACAAGAAGTCTCCCAATGAACTGGCCGAACTGGTCATAACGGGACAGGGAGACGAGAACGGGACCTTCCGGTTAAACAAGCCTATGTCTCCGGGCGTCCGGGATATCTATACCAATCTCTGGGGCACGGCCGGGGAAGTCAGCGTCGCCCACCTGTTCTCTGAAGGGCGGAGCGCCACCTGAGGAAGCGCTGCCACCGTTCTCCAGGGACGAAATCGACGAGCACCTCGCAAAGAGGAAGCGCAATAAGGCACCGGGGGTGGATGGGGTGGTCAGATGCATGTTAACTAGACCCGGGGTGGCTCGGCTGCTCAGCGCAGTATTTAATATAGTAACAGCATACAAGGCATTCCCAACAGGCTGGAAAATAAACAAGACCTGCTTAATCCCCAAAGAGGGGAAAGATACCAGCCTGGCGGCAAATTGGCGGCCGTTTACCATCTCCTCGCTGATCAGTCGGGTCTTTACCGCGTTGCTGGACAAAAGAATTAGAAATACAACCAAACTAAGCCTCAGACAAAAGGGCTTCTCCTCCAGAGGGGGAACGAGCTCCAATGTCTTTATCCTAAACGAGGCGCTACGATGGGCGAAAAAGCAGGCAGGTTGTGTCGTAATTGTTTTGGACATCGCGAAAGCGTTCGACACTGTCCCGCACGCGGCCCTGGGGCCTGCGATGGAGAGGAAAGGCGTTCTGCCGGAACTCTCTGAAATCGTAGGACGAATGTATACGGGCGCAACCACCTCCATCCGGTGTAGGGACGGAGAGTGCACGGTGAGCGTTAAAAGAGGCGTCAAACAGGGGGACCCTATGTCCCCCCTTCTGTTTAATATGGTGCTAGATCCGTTGGTAAAGAAAGTGACCAATAGCGGGCTCGGTCTGGCAGTTGGAGAGGAGAAGGTAGCGATTCTGGCGTTCGCAGACGATCTGTCCTGCTCGCCAAGGATAGTGAGGAGGGAGACACCTTGCTAAGAACTACGTGCCGCTACTTGGGGGAACTGGGCATGGAGGTCTCGTTACCAAAATGCTCGGCCTTCGAGATAGTGGCAGGGAACAAAACATGGCATGTGAGGAGACCGAGCCTGCAGTATGGGCGGGACGTCCGGTTTTGTGGCGTGACAGACAGGATTCGATACCTGGGAGTGGACTTCAGTCCTTCGGCGGGCCTAGACAATCGGAGCGCGGTGGAGGGCCTTCGGGCATGCGCCAGGAGAGTCGAAAGCCTACCTCTGAAGCCGTCCCAGAAATTAAAACTATTGGCCATTCACGTCATACGCCATTTCCTAGAGTGCTAGCCCTAGAGCACCCACCAAAAACGACCCTAAGGGAACTAGATAGGGAAATGAGAGGGGTCGTCCGGAAAATGTTCCACCTTCCTGTCCAGGTCACCAACGGACTACTATACGCAGCACGTAAAGACGGGGGCCTGGGCCTCTACCGTCTAGAGAACAGAATTCATACGGCCGTTGTCGGGCAGTACCACAGGTTGCTGGCGGAGGAGGACCCGGTCATTGACGAGCTGTTCACCCGGAACAGGAAGGCTAAGAAAGCGACGCGGGCCGCGGGGGAAATTGGTCTTCAGTGGCCCCTCGCTGACCTTTCCGAGCTCCGGAAGGCAAAGGCTTGCCCGCGCCAGAAAGAGCACCTGGACTGGGTGAATCAGCGCTCGCAAGGGATAGGGGCTCAGTCCTTCAAAGGCGACCCGATCGGAAACTGCTGGCTTCGGGACCAAGATATTTTAAAACCAAATAGATTCATTGACGCCCTCCGTCTCCGTTCCAACACCGTAGGCACCCGAATCGTAAAACGTCGATACGATCCAAATACCCCGCCAGAGTGCCGACATTGCAATGGGAGCCTGGAGACGCTAGGTCACGTCCTGGGCCAATGCTGCGTCTTTAAAGATTACATAATCAGGCGACACGACGACGTAGTCTCCCTGCTCCAGATACGACTAATGGCTAAAGCCAAATACTACGTGCGCAGGGAGCCCACGATCGAGCTCGAGGGGCGCTGTCTAAAGCCATATCTCGTTGTTTGCGACGGAGAAAGGATCCACGTGTTGGACGTCTCCGTCCGCTTCGAGAACGGCGCCAGCCTCCAACAGGCTCGACGAGAGAAAATTCAGAAATATAGCCCTCTGCTTCCTGTGCTGGCCGAAGAGACCTGGACCTACTAGAGGGTGAAGTGATCCCCATAATTATAGGATCAAGAGGTGCGATGCCGCTTAAAACTAGGCTAGCACTAAAGGGACTCGGCGGGCCCCGGTCGAGCCCTACGACGACGGAGAAGGACCATCGGGGGACGACGAGCATACAGGTATGCACGGTGCCAGGATATCTACAAGAAGTCTCCCAATGAACTGGCCGAACTGGTCATAACGGGACAGGGAGACGAGAACGGGACCTTCCGGTTAAACAAGCCTATGTCTCCGGGCGTCCGGGATATCTATACCAATCTCTGGGGCACGGCCGGGGAAGTCAGCGTCGCCCACCTGTTCTCTGAAGGGCGGAGCGCCACCTGAGGAACCGCTGCCACCATTCTCCAGGGACGAAATCGACGAGCACCTCGCAAAGAGGAAGCGCAATAAGGCACCGGGGGTGGATGGGGTGGTCAGATGCATGTTAACTAGACCCGGGGTGGCTCGGCTGCTCAGCGCAGTATTTAATATAGTAACAGCATACAAGGCATTCCCAACAGGCTGGAAAATAAACAAGACCTGCTTAATCCCCAAAGAGGGGAAAGATACCAGCCTGGCGGCAAATTGGCGGCCGCTTACCATCTCCTCGCTGATCAGTCGGGTCTTTACCGCGTTGCTGGACAAAAGAATTAGAAATACAACCAAACTAAGCCTCAGACAAAAGGGCTTCTCCTCCAGGGGGGGAACGAGCTCCAATGTCTTTATCCTAAACGAGGCGCTACGTTGGGCGAAAAAGCAGGCAGGTTGTGTCGTAATTGTTTTGGACATCGCGAAAGCGTTCGACACTGTCCCGCACGCGGCCCTGGGGCCTGCAATGGAGAGGAAAGGCGTTCTGCCGGAACTCTCTGAAATCGTAGGACGAATGTATACGGGCGCAACCACCTCCATCCGGTGTAGGGACGGAGAGTGCACGGTGAGCGTTAAAAGAGGCGTCAAACAGGGGGACCCTATGTCCCCCCTACTGTTTAATATGGTGCTAGATCCGTTGGTAAAGAAAGTGACCAATAGCGGGCTCGGTCTGGCAGTTGGAGAGGAGAAGGTAGCGATTCTGGCGTTCGCAGACGATCTGTCCTGCTCGCCAAGGATAGTGAGGAGGGAGACACCTTGCTAAGAACTACGTGCCGCTACTTGGGGGAACTGGGCATGGAGGTCTCGTTACCAAAATGCTCGGCCTTCGAGATAGTGGCAGGGAACAAAACATGGCATGTGAGGAGACCGAGCCTGCAGTATGGGCGGGATGTCCGGTTTTGTGGCGTGACAGACAGGATTCGATACCTGGGAGTGGACTTCAGTCCTTCGGCGGGCCTAGACAATCGGAGCGCGGTGGAGGACCTTCGGGCATGCGCCAGGAGAGTCGAAAGCCTACCTCTGAAGCCGTCCCAGAAATTAAAACTATTGGCCATTCACGTCATACGCCATTTCCTATACGTGCTAGCCCTAGAGCACCCACCAAAAACGACCCTAAGGGAACTAGATAGGGAAATGAGAGGGGTCGTCCGGAAAATGTTCCACCTTCCTGTCCAGGTCACCAATGGACTACTATACGCAGCACGTAAAGACGGGGGCCTGGGCCTCTACCGTCTAGAGAACAGAATTCATACGGCCGTTGTCGGGCAGTACCACAGGTTGTTGGCGGAGGAGGACCCGGTCATTGACGAGCTGTTCACCCGGAACAGGAAGGCTAAGAAAGCGACGCGGGCCGCGGGGGAAATTGGTCTTCAGTGGCCCCTCGCTGACCTTTCCGAGCTCCGGAAGGCAAAGGCTTGCCCGCGCCAGAAAGAGCACCTGGACTGGGTGAATCAGCGCTCGCAAGGGATAGGGGCTCAGTCCTTCAAAGGCGACCCGATCGGAAACTGCTGGCTTCGGGACCAAGATATTTTAAAACCAAATAGATTCATTGACGCCCTCCGTCTCCGTTCCAACACCGTAGGCACCCGAATCGTAAAACGTCGATACGATCCAAATACCCCGCCAGAGTGCCGACATTGCAATGGGAGCCTGGAGACGCTAGGTCACGTCCTGGGCCAATGCTGCGTCTTTAAAGATTACATAATCAGGCGACACGACGACGTAGTCTCCCTGCTCCAGATACGACTAATGGCTAAAGCCAAATACTACGTGCGCAGGGAGCCCACGATCGAGCTCGAGGGGCGCTGTCTAAAGCCATATCTCGTTGTTTGCGACGGAGAAAGGATCCACGTGTTGGACGTCTCCGTCCGCTTTGAGAACGGCGCCAGCCTCCAACAGGCTCGACGAGAGAAAATTCAGAAATATAGCCCTCTGCTTCCTGTGCTGGCCGAAGAGACCTGGACCTACTAGAGGGTGAAGTGATCCCCATAATTATAGGATCAAGAGGTGCGATGCCGCTTAAAACTAGGCTAGCACTAAAGGGACTCGGCGGGCCCCGGTCGAGCCCTACGACGACGGAGAAGGACCATCGGGGGACGACGAGCATACAGGTATGCACGGTGCCAGGATATCTACAAGAAGTCTCCCAATGAACTGGCCGAATTGGTCATAACGGGACAGGGAGACGAGAACGGGACCTTCCGGTTAAACAAGCCTATGTCTCCGGGCGTCCGGGATATCTATACCAATCTCTGGGGCACGGCCGGGGAAGTCAGCGTCGCCCACCTGTTCTCTGAAGGGCGGAGCGCCACCTGAGGAACCGCTGCCACCATTCTCCAGGGACGAAATCGACGAGCACCTCGCAAAGAGGAAGCGCAATAAGGCACCGGGGGTGGATGGGGTGGTCAGATGCATGTTAACTAGACCCGGGGTGGCTCGGCTGCTCAGCGCAGTATTTAATATAGTAACAGCATACAAGGCATTCCCAACAGGCTGGAAAATAAACAAGACCTGCTTAATCCCCAAAGAGGGGAAAGATACCAGCCTGGCGGCAAATTGGCGGCCGCTTACCATCTCCTCGCTGATCAGTCGGGTCTTTACCGCGTTGCTGGACAAAAGAATTAGAAATACAACCAAACTAAGCCTCAGACAAAAGGGCTTCTCCTCCAGGGGGGGAACGAGCTCCAATGTCTTTATCCTAAACGAGGCGCTACGTTGGGCGAAAAAGCAGGCAGGTTGTGTCGTAATTGTTTTGGACATCGCGAAAGCGTTCGACACTGTCCCGCACGCGGCCCTGGGGCCTGCAATGGAGAGGAAAGGCGTTCTGCCGGAACTCTCTGAAATCGTAGGACGAATGTATACGGGCGCAACCACCTCCATCCGGTGTAGGGACGGAGAGTGCACGGTGAGCGTTAAAAGAGGCGTCAAACAGGGGGACCCTATGTCCCCCCTACTGTTTAATATGGTGCTAGATCCGTTGGTAAAGAAAGTGACCAATAGCGGGCTCGGTCTGGCAGTTGGAGAGGAGAAGGTAGCGATTCTGGCGTTCGCAGACGATCTGTCCTGCTCGCCAAGGATAGTGAGGAGGGAGACACCTTGCTAAGAACTACGTGCCGCTACTTGGGGGAACTGGGCATGGAGGTCTCGTTACCAAAATGCTCGGCCTTCGAGATAGTGGCAGGGAACAAAACATGGCATGTGAGGAGACCGAGCCTGCAGTATGGGCGGGATGTCCGGTTTTGTGGCGTGACAGACAGGATTCGATACCTGGGAGTGGACTTCAGTCCTTCGGCGGGCCTAGACAATCGGAGCGCGGTGGAGGGCCTTCGGGCATGCGCCAGGAGAGTCGAAAGCCTACCTCTGAAGCCGTCCCAGAAATTAAAACTATTGGCCATTCACGTCATACGCCATTTCCTATACGTGCTAGCCCTAGAGCACCCACCAAAAACGACCCTAAGGGAACTAGATAGGGAAATGAGAGGGGTCGTCCGGAAAATGTTCCACCTTCCTGTCCAGGTCACCAACGGACTACTATACGCAGCACGTAAAGACGGGGGCCTGGGCCTCTACCGTCTAGAGAACAGAATTCATACGGCCGTTGTCGGGCAGTACCACAGGTTGCTGGCGGAGGAGGACCCGGTCATTGACGAGCTGTTCACCCGGAACAGGAAGGCTAAGAAAGCGACGCGGGCCGCGGGGGAAATTGGTCTTCAGTGGCCCCTCGCTGACCTTTCCGAGCTCCGGAAGGCAAAGGCTTGCCCGCGCCAGAAAGAGCACCTGGACTGGGTGAATCAGCGCTCGCAAGGGATAGGGGCTCAGTCCTTCAAAGGCGACCCGATCGGAAACTGCTGGCTTCGGGACCAAGATATTTTAAAACCAAATAGATTCATTGACGCCCTCCGTCTCCGTTCCAACACCGTAGGCACCCGAATCGTAAAACGTCGATACGATCCAAATACCCCGCCAGAGTGCCGACATTGCAATGGGAGCCTGGAGACGCTAGGTCACGTCCTGGGCCAATGCTGCGTCTTTAAAGATTACATAATCAGGCGACACGACGACGTAGTCTCCCTGCTCCAGATACGACTAATGGCTAAAGCCAAATACTACGTGCGCAGGGAGCCCACGATCGAGCTCGAGGGGCGCTGTCTAAAGCCATATCTCGTTGTTTGCGACGGAGAAAGGATCCACGTGTTGGACGTCTCCGTCCGCTTCGAGAACGGCGCCAGCCTCCAACAGGCTCGACGAGAGAAAATTCAGAAATATAGCCCTCTGCTTCCTGTGCTGGCCGAAGAGACCTGGACCTACTAGAGGGTGAAGTGATCCCCATAATTATAGGATCAAGAGGTGCGATGCCGCTTAAAACTAGGCTAGCACTAATGGGACTCGGCGGGCCCCGGTCGAGCCCTACGACGACGGAGAAGGACCATCGGGGGACGACGAGCATACAGGTATGCACGGTGCCAGGATATCTACAAGAAGTCTCCCAATGAACTGGCCGAACTGGTCATAACGGGACAGGGAGACGAGAACGGGACCTTCCGGTTAAACAAGCCTATGTCTCCGGGCGTCCGGGATATCTATACCAATCTCTGGGGCACGGCCGGGGAAGTCAGCGTCGCCCACCTGTTCTCTGAAGGGCGGAGCGCCACCTGAGGAAGCGCTGCCACCGTTCTCCAGGGACGAAATCGACGAGCACCTCGCAAAGAGGAAGCGCAATAAGGCACCGGGGGTGGATGGGGTGGTCAGATGCATGTTAACTAGACCCGGGGTGGCTCGGCTGCTCAGCGCAGTATTTAATATAGTAACAGCATACAAGGCATTCCCAACAGGCTGGAAAATAAACAAGACCTGCTTAATCCCCAAAGAGGGGAAAGATACCAGCCTGGCGGCAAATTGGCGGCCGTTTACCATCTCCTCGCTGATCAGTCGGGTCTTTACCGCGTTGCTGGACAAAAGAATTAGAAATACAACCAAACTAAGCCTCAGACAAAAGGGCTTCTCCTCCAGAGGGGGAACGAGCTCCAATGTCTTTATCCTAAACGAGGCGCTACGATGGGCGAAAAAGCAGGCAGGTTGTGTCGTAATTGTTTTGGACATCGCGAAAGCGTTCGACACTGTCCCGCACGCGGCCCTGGGGCCTGCGATGGAGAGGAAAGGCGTTCTGCCGGAACTCTCTGAAATCGTAGGACGAATGTATACGGGCGCAACCACCTCCATCCGGTGTAGGGACGGAGAGTGCACGGTGAGCGTTAAAAGAGGCGTCAAACAGGGGGACCCTATGTCCCCCCTTCTGTTTAATATGGTGCTAGATCCGTTGGTAAAGAAAGTGACCAATAGCGGGCTCGGTCTGGCAGTTGGAGAGGAGAAGGTAGCGATTCTGGCGTTCGCAGACGATCTGTCCTGCTCGCCAAGGATAGTGAGGAGGGAGACACCTTGCTAAGAACTACGTGCCGCTACTTGGGGGAACTGGGCATGGAGGTCTCGTTACCAAAATGCTCGGCCTTCGAGATAGTGGCAGGGAACAAAACATGGCATGTGAGGAGACCGAGCCTGCAGTATGGGCGGGACGTCCGGTTTTGTGGCGTGACAGACAGGATTCGATACCTGGGAGTGGACTTCAGTCCTTCGGCGGGCCTAGACAATCGGAGCGCGGTGGAGGGCCTTCGGGCATGCGCCAGGAGAGTCGAAAGCCTACCTCTGAAGCCGTCCCAGAAATTAAAACTATTGGCCATTCACGTCATACGCCATTTCCTATACGTGCTAGCCCTAGAGCACCCACCAAAAACGACCCTAAGGGAACTAGATAGGGAAATGAGAGGGGTCGTCCGGAAAATGTTCCACCTTCCTGTCCAGGTCACCAACGGACTACTATACGCAGCACGTAAAGACGGGGGCCTGGGCCTCTACCGTCTAGAGAACAGAATTCATACGGCCGTTGTCGGGCAGTACCACAGGTTGCTGGCGGAGGAGGACCCGGTCATTGACGAGCTGTTCACCCGGAACAGGAAGGCTAAGAAAGCGACGCGGGCCGCGGGGGAAATTGGTCTTCAGTGGCCCCTCGCTGACCTTTCCGAGCTCCGGAAGGCAAAGGCTTGCCCGCGCCAGAAAGAGCACCTGGACTGGGTGAATCAGCGCTCGCAAGGGATAGGGGCTCAGTCCTTCAAAGGCGACCCGATCGGAAACTGCTGGCTTCGGGACCAAGATATTTTAAAACCAAATAGATTCATTGACGCCCTCCGTCCCCGTTCCAACACCGTAGGCACCCGAATCGTAAAACGTCGATACGATCCAAATACCCCGCCAGAGTGCCGACATTGCAATGGGAGCCTGGAGACGCTAGGCCACGTCCTGGGCCAATGCTGCGTCTTTAAAGATTACATAATCAGGCGACACGACGACGTAGTCGAATGTACACGCGCGCAACCACCTCCATCCGGTGTAGGGACGGAGAGTGCACGATTAGCGTGAAAAGGGGCGTCAAACAGGGGGACCCTACGTCCCCCCTACTGTTCAATATGGTGCTAGATCCGTTGATAGAGAAAGTGGCCAATAGCGGGCTCGGTCTGGCAGTTGGAGAGGAGAAGGTAGCGATTCTGGCGTTCGCGAGTTACGTAACCAGATCCGGAAGACAACGCCAACACATTATTGATAAGACTATCTAACCTCTTTTATATATACAAACTATGTTATTGTTTAAGCTAATCTAATTATATTATAACAAACCATGTTATTGTTTAAGCTAATCTAATTATATTAGAACAAACTATGTTATTGATTAAGCTAATCTAATTATATTAGGACAAACCATGTTATTGTTTAAGCTAATCTAATTATATTAGGACATGTTCTAAATTAAGAACAACGTATTTCCTGTATTGTAATCTTATTGTAAAAACTATAAAAACCTTTTGCAAATCCAAATAAAGGGAAGTCTAAATTAGTAAACTGTTGTGAGCAGATGTTAGACTTGTGTCTTCAAGTCAGTTTAAGCTTTTTAAAAACTAAAATTGCCAATCTCGAAATATAATTGGCGCAGCCGGTAGGATTTGCTGAAGCGTTAAAATCAAAATTTGACAAAAATCGCGAATTGTAACGTTTTTATTTCTATAATTAATTCAGTGAAATTCTAAAAAAACAAAGTTCGGTAGTGCATCTTCGAAAACACATTTTCCACAAGACCACTACAGAACCAGAGATCGAAGACACTCCTGGGAAGCAGTACAAAATCGACCGCAACCCGCAGGACCAATTCAACTCACAAAAACCACGTTGGAGGCTGGACACAAATCGCCACTCCTTTAAACAATTAGTCATAAGGGTCAACAAAGAAAAAAAGAAAATGAAATCAATCTACATACTGTATTTAATGTAAGTCGCTCAAATTATCCTTTTACTCAAACAATTGTAAAATCGATAATAATTTTTAAAATCAAAACTTAAAAACAAACTAGCACAATTTTAAAAACCAAACGTAAAACATTTTTAGAAATTAAGTAGCCAATATTATTCTTTTATGCAAACTGAACAAAATTTATGCGAGATTATATCTAAATTATCTATATCAGAAACCTCTAAAAAACAAAACCCAAAAATGCCTACTTCAAATGATATCGCCTTTCTAAGATACCAAGCTGACAACATACCGACATTTGATGGAAATACAAAACAACTGAACCGATTTATCAATTCATGCGAGAATTTTCTAAAAAATTTCCCAAACACTATTGACATTAATGATCCTATAAATAGTTGCCTATTAGACACTATTTTAAGTAAATTGCGAAATCGTGCTGCAGATTTAATAGGTTCGAGAACCGAATTAAACTCGTGGAACTCTATTAAACATGTACTAAAAATAACCTTTGAAGACCAGAGAGGTATTGATTGCCTTATACAAGACCTAATCAATATCAAACCTGTTAAAAACGAATCGCCCATACAATTTGGAATTAGGATACAAGATGCCCGTAGCCTGCTCCTTTCGAAAATAAACTCTGCTGTAATAAACGAACAGGAGAAACTAATAAAGATTCAACATTATAATGAATTTGCTTTGAAAACTTTCATTATCGGATTACCATATCAATTACAATTAATAGTCAGACTTAGAAATCCCGACAACCTAGAACAAGCTATTATAGAACAAGCTAACACGTTATAGAGGAAGAGAATTTCAAGTACCTGTCTCATTCACATAATAATCTTAACAGCATAAATTACACGATTCCTGTAAACTCAAAATCGACGTTCAAACCTCTAAATAATTTTAACAATAAGAATTTTCTAACAAACAGCACTAATAAAACTAATTATCCCACTAATTTCCAACAGTCAAACCCAAATTCAAATAGATTTAGATCTCCTATGTTGCAATATCAACAGAGAAATCCTTTTAATAATATAGATTTCAGGAATACTCAATCCTTCCAACAACCACCACATCCACAATTTAGACCCAACTTTTGAAATCAAAACTTTCAAAGACCCCCATTCCAAAATAATACTTCTTTTAACAGATTCCAAAATAACACTCCTTTTAATAGGAACACATTTAATCCTAATGTACAAAGACCAAATTTTCCTCAAAACCAGAGATTACCAAACCCAGAACCGATGGATACAAGTTCCAATAATACCCGCATCAAACCCACCTTTGTATCTAAAGAATTATTTTTACATCAAATTGAAGATGATCCTGATAACATAGAATACGAACAATATAGTTCTAACGACTATCCTAATGAATATCCTGAATATTGTGGCGACAATAGTCACGATAATATGAATTCAGACCCAAACAATATCCCCGATTATAATGATGAAATCCCAGATTATTATAACGAAAATCCATTAGATTTATCCTCTAATACTCCACAAAATTTTATAATAACACAGCCTCGAGACGAGATAACATAATTAATATAAACCACCTAATAACGGAATTACCATACATTTATATACCCGAATATCGTGCTTATTTCCTAATTGACACTGGTAGTACTAAAAGTTCAATAACACCCCTCTTTGCTATCCGCAACTTCAGACCATATATTCAAAAGGAAAATTTTCACATTAGAACCGCACATAATATTACTAATCATAATAGTGTAATTCGAATACCCGCGTTCAAGATATTTAACACAGCCGACACTCATAAATTTTATCTCTTTGAATTTTACAAACAGTTCGACGGACTTATCGGAGCCGATCTATTAAAACAATTAAATGCTAACATAAATCTAAATACACGTAAAATCATTACAGACACAGCCATAATTCCCATAGAATATATAGAAAAATTACCTGAAAAAATGCCTTACTTTGGACCTAGAAATCATACTATAACAATGCCCCCGCGTACACAAAAAATTGTAAAAGTTCCCGTTAATAAAAGAGATGGATTAGGAATATTAAACTACACGAATTTCGAAAATGGTGTAGAAATGCCTAAAGCCCTCGTAGAAATAGTAGATAACTATGCAACCACTACCTTAACAAATTCAAACATAAACACAGTCAGAATAAAATTTTATAATGCTCTCGATATAGAACTCATAGATACAAACAGTGTAAATTTTATTGAAAAAATGGAGACTGACTCGATACCAAACGACGAACAAGAAAATATCCAAAAAACCAACTTAAAAAATCTCAGATTATCCCATTGTAACGCAGAAGAAAAAAAAGAAATTCATAAACTTTGTCTAGAATTTAAAGACATATTTTATTGTGAAGAAATCCCTCTAACTTTCACTAATCAAGTTAGACATAAAATAAATTTAACTGATGAAAATCCCATTTATACAAAAACGTACCGATATCCGGAAATCCATAAAACAGAGGTTAATGATCAGATAAATAAACTATTAAGGAAAAAAATTATCCAAGATTCTAATTCTCCTTGGTCAAGTCCTATTTGGATAGTCCCAAAAAAACTTGACGCCTCTAACAAAAGAAAATGGCGAATGGTAATAGATTATCGAAAACTAAATGAAAAAACCATTAACGATAAATACCCTCTACCTAATATTAAAGAAATATTAGATAAATTAGGCAAAGCAAACTATTTCTCAACCCTAGATCTTGCTAGTGGTTTCCACCAGATAGAGATAGATCCCAAACATACTCCCAAAACGGCTTTTTCTACTGAAAGAGGACATTAAGAATTCAAAAGAATGCCCTTTGGATTAAAAAATGCCCCGTCAACATTCCAAAGAGTTATGGATAACATATTCAGAGGATTGCAAAACGAAACTTGCCTCGTATATTTAGATGACATAATCATATTTAGCACACCCCTTCAGGAACATATACAAAGATTAAAACAAGTATTTAAGAGACTTAGATATTCAAATCTCAAGATACAAATGGATAAATCAGAATTTTTAAGACGAGAGATACAATATCTCGGACACATAGTTTCGCCCGAAGGAATCTACCCTAACCCCGACAAACTGAAAGCTATAAAAATTTTCCCCATTCCACAGACACAAAAAGAGATAAAATCATTTTTAGGACTTATCGGATACTATAGACGATTTATTAATAACTTTGCAAAAATTACCAAACCTTTAACTAGCTGCTTAAAGAAAAATGCAAATATTGTACACTCACCCGAATTTATAAAATCTTTTAATCATTGTAAGGAATTACTTATGAATTCCCCAATTTTAAAATATCCAGATTTTAAATCTCCTTTCATATTGGCAACAGACGCTAGTAATTTTGCTATCGGAGCTGTACTTTCCCAAGGTAACACTCCTCGTGACAAACCGGTATCATTCGCTTCACGAACTTTAAACAACAGTGAAATCAAATATTCGATTGAAAAAGAATTATTAGCTATAGTTTGGGCATGCAAGTTCTTTAGACCTTATTTATACGGACGACAATTTATAATCTATACCGATCACAGACCTCTCGTGTGGCTATTTAACTTAAAAGAGCCCAACAGCAAATTAGTCAGATGGCGCTTGAAACTAGAAGAATTTGATTATAAAATCATATATAAAAAAGGAAAATCAAATACAAATCCCGATGCTCTATCTAGAATTCAGATAAATGCTATAGAGACTGACAGTACACAAAACAATCCCGGAGAAGTAAACCAAGAAATTTTAGAATATCTCAAAAATTTAGTTGAAAACCCGATTCCCGATTCAGAAATAATCAAAATTGATGAATCAAAACAAAAAAAACATTCTGATATAAAAATTATAAAAAACATACAAATTAAACCCCCTGACAATATACCTATAGAGAACTCGGACAAATCAACAAATCACTCTGTAAATAATGATAATTTAAATAACGGAATTCCCATTTTAGACGAAATAATTAACAACAAAAAAAATCAAATCATAAATTCGAAAAACCCACACAACACCTTAGAAGTAAAAAGAGAAAATCTTGATAATAAAAAAATTTTAATGGTCAAGATACCCACATCAAATGAAAGACTCATATTACAATTATTCAGAGAATACACTACTCCTGACAAAACTTTCCACATTCATTTTCTTGACGAAACGATGTATCCAGACTTTAATAAAGTTTATATCAAACATTTCCAAAATTCAAATATAATTCAATGTAGTAAAATTGTTAATACTATCAAAGATATCGACGAACAAATCATGTTGATTAGACATCAACACGAAGGTAAAACTAACCATCGTGGAATAAACGAGACTTTAGAACATCTAAAAAGGAATTACTACTGGTGGAAGACGGACACTATTAATTTTATTAATCATTGCCATGCTTGCTTAACAGCCAAATACGCTAGAAATAAACCATACTCAACAATTGCTTTAACAGAAACAATGAGTAAACCTTTCCAGGACCTACACATTGACACTTTCACTTATGATGGCCATATCTTTTTAACAGTTTTAGACGCTTTTACTAAACTGGGACAAGCTATATTAATCCAAGCAAAAACTTCAATTGAGATATGCAATGCCCTGATTCATTATTTTTTATTTTACGGCACACCGGAGAAAATCACAGTAGATAATGGTAGAGAATTCAAAAATGAAACTCTAACAGAACTATTAAAAATTCATGAAATCGATGTACATTTTACAACCCCATTTCATCACGAATCTAATTCGTCTGTTGAAAGATTCCATTCAACTTTAATAGAACACCTCCGAATACTGAAAATGAAACATAAAGATCACAATACCGCAATATTAATGAAATATGCTATAATCGCTTATAACAGTACCATACACTCTGTTACTAAATTCACCCCATTAGAATTAACACTAGGACACACCTATTCTAGAGATCCCTCTAATTTAATTAATACTACCTTTTATTCAAGCTATGTAACAAATCACAAAAACAAAGTTGAAGACTTATACAAACAAATAACTACGCGAACACAGGAAAATAAACAAAAAATTTTAGAGAAAAGAAATATTAAAGGACCTTTGCAATATCAATTTAAATTAAATCAATTAGTATACAAAGTCACAAATAAAAGAAACAAGAAAGAAAATAAATTTAAAGGGCCGTTCAAAATAATTAAAATTTTAGATAATAATAAAGTTGAAATAGTAAATGAATTAAACAACAACTCTGAAATAATTCATGTAAAAGAATTGCGAATTCCTACTGTTTCAGATTGATCAGCCATGCACGAACGGAACCTGAACAAACAATATTTCACAAAATCAATAACAACCCTGGCCTTTTACCTTTAAAACTAGGAAATGCACAAAATATCGTAGACTATTGGTCATTTATACAAATATTCGATATAACTAGTATAATCAATCAGTTTCAAACAATAAAACAAAAAACAAATCGTATTACAGTACAACTAGAAAACTACACACAATACAAAAATGAATTCTACAACACATTCAATCTTATCGCAGTTCTAGATAATAAAATAATCTCTCAGATAAATCAAATAAATCCCCTTTCAAATAAAAGAACTAAAAGAGGAATTGCAGATCCCTTAGGTTCAATCATAAAAATAATAACAGGAAATTTAGACCAAGAAGACGCTAAAAGATATGATAAGGTAATTAAAGATCTCTCTGATAACCAAGTTAAATTAAAAACAATAGCTAGTGATCAAACGACACTAATGCAAAAATCTATTCAAAATTTTAAGAATATAACTAGTACATTAATGCATAATGAATTCACTCTCGAATCTAGAATCAAACAGATAGAATTGATAATTCAGACGATTAAATTACACAGTATGGACAACTTCCAATACCTACAGTTACACATGGTATCGTCACAAATATTAACTACATATCAATTAATATATGACATTCTGGAAAAAATAGAAATAGCGATAACATTTTCGAAATTAAATACTTTTCATGATTCAATAGCAAACCCCGAGGAACTTCTGAACGAAATTAAAAATATAAAACCTTATTTAAAACACACAAAACTACCCTTCGACCCTATATTAGAAAATATCTTATTGTATGAAAGAATAATAAAAAAATTCTGTGCTGAGGGAAAACAACATCGCAGCAGTTTCCAGGAACGTCAACAGCGTGCAACAGAACCCGGAGGTAATGCATGCTTACCTTTACGGCCCGATAGAGTGTAAATCGCTGGAAGGAGCGAAGTATTTTATGTGCGTCACATGCGATTATTCGAGGCTAAGCATAGTTTATTTTTTTAAGGAGAAATCGGAGACACCGAAAACGATTTTTGAGGTGTTGGAACGTGTAAGGAATAATCGTGGGCGGCATATGAAGATTTTCCAGTGTGACGGCGATACGAGGCGGATATGCAAGTGACCAGACAATACGACGCTCCGTCAGTGGCATGGTCTTTAAATTTAGCGAAGGAGCTAACGTTTAGGTAAGCAAGCGTCAGCAGAGCATCTCCTTGTCAACTACAGAAGCCGAATATATAGCCGCTGGTGAAGTTGCTAAAGATGCTGTGGTTAAGTCGTTTGTTCAACGAGATTGCTCCACTGGAAATTGTGCCCTTGCTCCTGGAAGACAATGCAAGTGCTATTAAGTTGGCTAAAAATCCAATTTTTCACAAGTGCTCCAAGCACATTTTGTATGTAAGCAGGTCCAAGACGGAAAGTTGAACATCGAACACGTGGCAGACATCCTAGTGTTACTTACTTTGAGGGACGAACAAAGGTTAATTAAGAATTGAGATGATTTGATGTTATTCATCGCAATGGTGGGAGAATGTCGAATTGAGCATGTGTGTGTAGACTTGTACATGATGTGTGTGATTCAACACAGCACTGCATTGTTTTGGCTATGTTACATCCGATATCGCACGTACAGAACTGCGACAACCGAAAGAGTTGGCGATGACTATTGAGTGTGAAGGTTGCGAGCGCAGCAGTTATAGCTGGAGCATCATGCTAATTAGTCGTTTAGCTGCTCTCACAACTGTATCTTTTGATCATATAATAAACGATCATTTTTTTTGCTATTAGCTTTTATTCGAGTTCTTGAATATATTTACCCAATCATAACATTTTACCCATTCCTATTAATAAAACAATAAACTTGCCACATTTATCAAACGGCTCTCCTACTGTTTACAGTATCAAGGTTTAAGTCTCTCATTATTATTTGTGTAATGACTTTAATCTACATGTGTGTACAAATTAGCGCGCTGTAGTTAATAAATGCATTATAATTATTGTAATTATGTATTTGTTCTTTTATTATTTTGATTACTGAAAATTAATTACTGTACATTATGTACATTTAGTAAACATCTGTTCGCTATTTGTCTGCCTCAAAGTGTTGCGCTCAATTTTAAAAGTAAAACTGCAGTCTTCTTTAATACTGGTGGTTCGCCCTGCATGGCAAACATCCTGCACTACTCTATGGATCAGTGACGGCACCAGGTTCTCAATACACGATGGAGGCGATACAGCGCTTCATTGTTGTGGACAGTAACATTCCCACAGCCACTGAGTACTTGCTCTCTAACTCTGGTTGTTCGGTTTGTAACACCGACGCTTCTCACGGCTCCACGAACCCGTGATGGCACCAGAGCTTACATGACTTGGAGGAAACGGTACAGCATCTCATTGCTGTGAGCAATCACATTCCCACAGCCTCCAAGTTTAGCGCTCTTCTATCTAGTGATTCAACCTGTATTGCGAACGCTCTTCAAACAATGACGCAGACGACTCAGTCAAAGAAGTTTTTACGACAAAATGACACAGGTACTCAGTGAAATAGGGAAACGTAAAAAAATTGTCTTAATGGGGGATTTTAATGGAAGAGTGGGAAACCAATTGAACGATCCCATAATCCCGTAAGTATATAACACGGGAAAATTAGCAGTATAAATCAGTCGACTTCTGACTGACATTCAGTAAGCATCTCTTCGCTACTTGTCTGTCTCAAGGTGTTGCGCTTAATTTTAAAAGTAACACTGTAGTCTTTTTTAGTACTGGTGGTTCGCCCTGCATGACGAACATTCCTTACTACTCTACAGATCAGTGATGGCACCAAGTTCCCAATACTCGGTGGAGGTGATAGAGCGCTTCGCTGCTGTGGGCAGTAATGTTCTTACAGCCATTAAGTATTCGCTCTCTATCTCTGCTGGTTCGATCTGTAACACAGACGCTCCTCACAACTCTACAGACCCGTGACGGTATCCAAGCTAATGCGACTTGGAGGAGACGGTACAGCGTCTCACTGTGGGCAGTAATGTTTCCACAGCCTCCAAGTTTAGCTCTCTCTCTCCAATTTGGTGATTCAACCTGTATGGTGAATGCTACTCACAGTTCTACGGATCAGTGACGACACCGGACATTAACTGATCAGCGGAGACGGTATGGTTTCGCCGCCATGGGCAATATTCCCACAGCCGCGATCAGTCCAGCCTCCACCTACATGTACACAAAGTCGGGAACCCTTCGATTATCTTTTGCGAGTCAGACAAATCGCTGCCGTAACGAGCGAATAAATATTTCTGCGCCATACGCTTGGCGCATCGCAGCAGCACCCGATGAGTGGTGACGCACCTCTGACAACTTGTGTCCATACATAAAAGGCGAGGCAACAGAAATATTTTCGAGAGCTAGTTTACTTAGTCACTCACACCAAAGTCCCGTTTTTGTATTCTTCAGTACGTTTTCGAGTGCATTATCATTTCAGTTATACATATATACACTTCAATGGTGAATATATGAAAAGTGGTCTTGATCTAGCTCCATTTTACATGAAATATCGGTTTATAATGTATTTTTTTAATACTGATATTTCTCATTAACTACTTAATGTAGAGATAAGATTTGCCCAACAACAACCAGGATCATCATTAAGACCAGGGTCACTAATTATTGTTGCGGAAATGCAAATTTTTTGGACATGAAAATCCTGCAAAGTATTGTAAAAAAAAAAAATCAGGAGAGAATATACTAGACAATGACAAAGTTTTTGAAACACCTATCTTTTCCAAACTTCTACCTTACCGAAGATACTTTAAAATCCAGAGATTTTTACATTTTGCAGATAATGAATCCTATGATCCTGAAAAACCTCCTCAGCCTAAACTAAAGAAGATATGGCCTGTATTCAATAACATAAATAAGAAGTGTAGTTCTCTATATATTCCCAACAAGGATATTAGTATTGATGAAAGTATGATGTTTTACAAAGGTCACCGAAGCTGGGTGTAATATATTCCATTGAAAAGGGCTCGATTTGGCATAAAATTCTACTGCCTGTGTACCAAAATCAAGCTATTTATATTCATGTATAATATACACAGGAAAAGGCACTCTCATCAGCTACATGTGTAATGATTTACCAATGTTAACCAAAATTGTTTTATCTTCGCTTGAACTATTATTGGGTATAGGTTAATGTTTAACCACTAATAATTTTTACACCTCCTCTCAAATAGCTGACTTCTTAGTAAAACATAAAACGGATTTATATAGGACCATGCGACTAAACTGCATGAAAATTCAGAAAAAATTGAAGGAAGGTGAAATCGTTGCATATCAAAAGGGCAAAGTTATGCTCATGAAATGGAAAGATAAAAAAAATACATTTGTCTTCTTTCTACTGTACATAACACAAATGCAACTAACCAAAAAAGGGATAGAGGTGGAAATATACCAAAATCCAAATTAGTTATAGACTATAATAACACAATGGGACGTGATAATCAGCTGACTAATCTCCATGGCTATCTAACAACTAGGAAGAGGGGACAAAAAAAAAGTACTATAAAAAGATATTCTTCCATATTTTGGATATTTCTATGTGGAATGTATTTTGTACTATATCACAAAAATGGAGGCCTAAAAACCAATTTGGAATTCTGCAAAACACTAATTGAGAAGATTATTGAAAAATTTCATTCGAACACGAAAAAAATTATTTTGTCTAGTTCCCAACATTGTGCCAGACTAAGCGACATTTGCCGAAACATGTAGCACCAACAGAAAAAAATGTTGCACTGCATTGTTTGTTGCAGAAAAAAAGATGAAGAAGGTGTAGAAGAAAAAAAGGAAAGAAACAAGATACTATTGCAGAAATTACAACATAGGATTATGCACCATGCCATGTTTCAAGTTGTATCATACTCAATTGAATTTTTAGTTTTATGTATATGTATGTAAATAAACAAAATATTTTTAGCAACATGTCTCTTTAGAAACTAAAATAAAATACATATCTGCGCTACAGATAAATTAAAAAAGTAATAAAAAAATAACTAATATATAGCGGCATTATACATTTTTCTAACTCTTATTACCGATTTATGGTAAAATATTAATTTTTAAAAACTTGTGTTCTCTCAATGTAAAATACACTCGCTACGTCACTGAAAATTTATTTTTTTCTTTTAATTATATTTGTAATAAATTTATTTAATAAAAAAAATTGATTATTTTTTGACCGAAATTTCGAAATTAATTTATACATTAAGTGGTTAAATGGTCGACTCACCCCAGCATATTAGTTCTCAGCGATTAACTTGCAAGCTTTCACTTGTCCCGATTTCGTCTAAGAGTGAAAGCCCATGTTGTTCAGATGGATCTTTATTACTCATTTCCATAGCAAATAAATCAAAAAATTGCTCGTCGAATCCACAAATCGAATCAGTGATTAGGAACCAGCGAATAGGTATCTGAAATGTCGATGATTTTGTATAGTCATACTGTACTGTCTCAAATAATCAAATATAGAATTTATTTTTCCATAGTATGTAATAAAAAGTAACCTTCTTATTGTGTGAGTGCCTGGTAGAGGTAAAAGTTTCAAGTTTCGCAAATTATTATAATTAGAAGGTGATCGCAGATGTAACAAAATACAGCTGAGTAGCCAATTGCCTGAGTATCTTTTGCAATGCTTGCCGTAAAATCTGTCTAATAGTTTTTTGTTGCAGTTGCTGAACACCAAGCTCTTCCATTTTGTCTTCTAGGGTACTTTTATCAATAGACCTCTGGTGCTCTTTCAACTGTTGTATTTTTTCCTTATATTCTTTCGCTTCCCATCTTTTACTCATTCTATTGGTATTGTACAACCGTGCGCATATTTTTCTTAGTTTGTTTTGTGTGTCCCAATTACTACTGCAACTAATGTCACTTGAACTACACTAATTTTGTAATCGATAATGCCTTTGATATGTTTTTCAATACTTTTTCACGAACGACTGTGCTTGATGAAAAACCGGATGCGTTAAGTGTATATTTTGCACCAGGACAAGTTTTCAAATTTTCAATTGTGTTAACAAACTTGATGAAGCTATCGATGCTGTCAAGAGCACTCTCACCACAGTAATCCAATGGATTTATTTTCAGATCGCACAACTGAAGATCAATTTCAAGATCTTTATCTTATGGACCATAATTGTCCATGATTGGACTATTTCTGGGCACCCTTGTATGAGTCGACAAACGTCTTTCGTAAAATACAAGACATTAGACTTGGGACGATCGATATTTTTAACTTTTCGGAATGTCCACTCAATTGGAATTGAAGCTCCTATTTTTTTTAACAGTTCTTTGAAACTAAGACTTGCTCTCTTAATGTTTTTCTGAGTCTCACTCTTCGAGTTGTCATCCATAAGATTGGAAATCGTTGAAAACATTGACGAACGTCTCGAGTCCAACATCGGCAAACTTTCCTAAAAGAGTGTAATTATTAATTATACATTAGGCAACAAATTATCACAACTGTCCATCATTGTATGCATACTTTATCAGAGTTGTCATTTCAAGTTTTCCATTCTTCGGAAGATAAAATATCCATTGACCTTTTTAATGAAAGTTATGATTTTGAAAATTTTGAGCCTGTATTATTCTCCTGCACATGACATTTATGAATTAAACAAGGCCAACATTTTTATTGTATTTTGGAATTGTATATATGCACTTCATTGACAGCCTTGACACAACAGCACTTGCTTTCCCCAAAATCCATACCTGCTGGGTGCGAAGTATCGTAGACAGTTGAGTCCTTCATTTGTACTCCTTCAACTCCATTCTCCTGTAAAAGTAATAATTATTTTAGGTGCAGATTATCATTGCGATTTTCAATTCCATGTGTATACATCGGAAGTGCTTAGTGTCTCCTGTGCTGATTGTCTATTTTGAGGCAAATGTAATGACGGTACAGTTCCTTTTTGTAACTGCGGAATAGTATATTTTGTCCTAATAAATAAATAATTTGTTTTACTAAATATAAACATAACAAGATTTGGGTAATAGTTCAGATTAAGGACTTTTCTGAACACGCACTTTAGAAATTCAAATTTTTTGCTAAATTGATTGATTGCAATATAAACGTGATTTTAAGTCGGGGAACAAGGATTTTGCAAT
>CM068320.1:977500-1055000 GCA_034766995.1 Acanthacorydalis orientalis | reverse complement strand
AGTCTGGGTAGAGTTTTCATTTAACAGCTACTCAAGATCCTCGTCTTCAATTTTTTTCAGTTGTAAATAACATACTCGATCGAAAAGAACAAAATCACTACTCTGAAACCATTTTTTGCATGTTTGATACGTCACACCTTCCCATAAAGCTGAACAAATCATTCCCAAGCATTTTTTTTCAAATAGAATACGAAAAGCATGCAATGTCTAATATGCTGCTTTTCGGACATCATATTCACTACTATTTTGTGAAATTATGCCAACTGCTTGGCCAAAATATATAGTGCATTTAAATGTTAATGTTGGTCTTTCAAAATTCTAAAATTACGAGAAAATATTTTAATTTAAAACAGAGTTATGATTGATTCAGTTTAAAGGCATCGACTTAATTCGTACACCTAATATTTTCAGTTACAAAAATCTGTTGTTTTATTAGTAAAAAATTTAAAGTATGGTATTTACTTATATTATTTCACAGTAATATTTTTAATAATTAATGTTTTTTTTTAACAAAATGTTTCTTTGTATCAAAAAATATATTATATCAAATTAATGGAATATTCAATTAAAATTTTAACTTTTTGATTGAGTTACGTATTGCACATGGCAAAAATATAAAAAAAAAGTTTAGATACACTGTTCCAATGACTATCACCTTGCAGAGAGAAATGTGACTAACGATACAGATTATATTCGTCAATACGTGTTTGACATTCTAAGTTTGCCAGACTTTTGATTAGCCACAAAAACGTTAAATTTACTGTATTCTAGTCATTCTTCAATGAAAAGCAATTACAATCAATATCAAAACACTCACGTATTGTTTGAGAATGGTGGACAAATTTTAAAAATTAACATTAATTAAATTGGCCCATATTTTATATTAATGAGTGCTGCCGTCACCTAAATTATTGACCATACAACCAAATAAAATAAATAATTGTTAATATTAATTATTATAAACAATGGCCAGTGGTCACAACAATGACGGAAAAAATGACAACAGCACAACCGAAGAATCATTCGAGTCCGAGATTGAATCTATAGAATCGCCCACACGACCGAGCACAAGTATACCACCTATTCCTTTCAGTCCGTCGTTTGTTTCGGAGAACCAAAAGTATTGTTGGGTGTGTTTCGGAACAGATACAGATGACACATCTGCTTCATGGGTTCGGCCATGCAAATGTCGCGGTACTACAAAATGGGTAAGTTTTAAAATATCGACAATGCATATACCACTATAAATATTATGTTTTATGTATCAAAGGTGCACCAGTCATGTTTGCAACGTTGGGTTGATGAGAAGCAAAAAGGTGGAAGCTCAACAAAAGTTGCGTGTCCACAGTGTCGCACCGAATATGTTGTTGTTTTCCCAGACATGGGTCCATTTGTAACATTACTGGACACTATTGACTCATCAATCTACAGAGTATGTCCATTTGTATCAGCAGGTATTGTCGTAGGAGCTGTTTACTGGACGGCTGTCACATATGGCGCCGTTACAGTTATGCAAGTTGTCGGTCACAGAGATGGAGTTGAAATAATGGAACGTGCTGACCCACTTGTATTGCTTGTTGGGTTACCAGCCATCCCTGTTGCCCTTGTCGTGGGTAAAATGGTCCGTTGGGAAGACACACTTCTCGACTTTATCAGAAATAATTTAGTCGATGTACCATTTGTCAAATATGTATTACCGTTTGAGTAAGCGACCGGCCGACACAATTCGTCGTCTGGCCGGTCGCTGATAAATGTTTGTTTCAGGATTGATGTCGAACCAAATTCAGCCTCGAGGAATGAAGAGCTTCCACCAACAAGTGACCCAGTTTCAGCAACAAGAGTTCTTTGTGGTGCATTACTCTTACCTTCACTTGCTGTGTTATTTGGTCGGATTTTCTTTGATTCTGTCAAATCAAACTTTCAAAGAACAGTTCTCGGTGGTGTCACTTTTATAGCAATCAAAGGTTGTCTGAAAATCTACCATAAACAGCAACAATATGTCAGGCAATGTCAGCGTAGAATACTCGATTATGATGAGGCAGATCATATAACAAGAGTTGACACCAGTGGCCCATCTATTGAAACTATTGAAGAATTATCACCTTAAAAAATTGCAGAAATCAAACAAACGACTATAAAAAAAAAATCCAGATAATATAAAAATCATCTGCTCATTTATTAAAGAGTATAAAACAAAACGTGACAGAGTGAACTGATCTTAAAACAATTTATTTTTTCATAAATAAATCAGTATATAAATAATAAATTTTTCTTTTCCTGTTATATGTACACACACATATATATATATATATATATATATATATATATATATATATATATATATAAATGAAAGAGAGAGAGGGAGAGAGAAAGATCATTAGAAGAAGACAGAGTCTAGTTAATTACCTATTATCCAAAAATGGAATGTTAGTTTTCAGTCGTAAAAATTTTTTTATGAATATTTTTTATGATTGGTTGTTATGATTTTTAATATTAATACGTGTCTATTAATTTAGATAATTATTTGTTGAAAAAATACCTGTTTAATTTTACAAATTTCATATACAATTAATAAAATTTATTTTTTGTAATAAATGTAAATAACTGAATGTTATCAAATTATTGTTATTACTTTTTCAGAGTATTTTGAAGTTTGTAATTACATGTTTTTGGAAAAAGAAACAAGTTAATAAAAACTAATATTACTTGATTACAGCTAAATATAGTCGACACTGAAAAGTTTTATATAATTTTCAACATAGATCAATACAAGGCTATTGTGAAAATAAGTAATATTGATGAAAAGTATTGAAATAATAAATTGTTATTTATTGTTTGTGTGTGTGAGTGTATATATGTATGTCCTTCATATATATATATATATATATATATATATATATATATATATATATATATATATATATATATGTATGTATATGTATATATATATATATATGTATATATATATATATATATATATATATATATATATATATATATATATATATATATATATATATATATATATATATGTATGTATGTATGTAGGTACATACACATATACATCCATCCACAAAATATTTCCCCTGGTATTTGGTTAATTTGTATAATGATTCCTGGATATAAAATGAATAAAAATGTTTGTTAAGTTATAAATATATTTATAAGATATAAATTTGTGTGTTGCTGTAGCATTTATTGTAAATTTATTTAATTAACTGAATTGATTGATAAATGATATTTTTTTAAAAGCCTAACCAAAATTTTTAAGAAAATAAATTCAATTAGCTTATTAGATGAAATGAAAATATATTTTATCTCTTTAAGAAACATTGGTGATTATATTTCTATACACATGATTTTGTTCTTGTTACATTCTTGAAGCCATACATATATATATATATATATATATATATATATATATATATATATATATATATATATATATATATATATATATATACACTTTTTCAACAATTCATCTCTAAAATTAACTAATAATAAATAAAATCTAGCAAATTCAATCTATTTTATATAATACATTGACAAGTTTAAATTGGATATGTACATTCACATATTTGTCTATATTATCAATAGTTAATTGAATAAACAATTTTAAAGAACTGATTTAAAAAAAAATGAAAATTAAAAATATATAAACATATTTTGTCATCATATTTGATTATTTCGAGAACTAAAATGTGTTAAACAGTTATAACTCCCTGTTGTCTTAAATGTGTTCATAATATCAATGTATAGCATTTTTAACATAAAGAGACTATGCATTTAGAAAAAATGATTAAACATGTCTGGACTTTACATAAATACTATAATGTTCTAAAAGTGTTTTTAAGTAATATATTTTTCCCTGCCGAGGTTTATTAAGTGTAGTCAAATTATTAAATTTAAATGGAAGAATTCAAATTGAAAAAAAAACGACTTTTTTAAAAAAACACAGATGGTAAAGTATAGATGTATGATAAAAACAAGCTTTAGTAATTTACATATTAAAATATGGATCAATGTAGGTGTCTTTCCGCTTTAGAGGGAAATGTAAAGAAAAATGTCAAAAGTTTAGGGTTGAATAACAAATTCTATTTTCAACATGATAATGATCGAATGATCTATATTGTTCATGTATCAGTTAAACACCATTTGTTTTGCATACTCTACCTCTTAGAGTATGTAAAATAAAGGAGAGAGCATTGCCTATCTTCCACAATTGAAATCTTTCATCTCACAAACAAAAAAAATTTACAGGTTAAAAATGATCAAGAAATTATTAATCATTTTTGATTGTTGTTTATACGCATTTCGATGGTAATATCAGTCTTTAGAATGTTAAAATATAGAAAAATCAAGATACAGAGATTTTTTTGTAATTGGGTGCTCTGATGATAATGACATAACTATTAACATGTGCATAAGCATCAGTTGAATGATAATTTAGTGAATATTTTTTACCAGAATTTTTTTGTGGTTTGTGGAATAAGAAATGAATTCATTTGTGAAAGTTTACATCTTAGGTCATGTATTACATGATATGTAAAAGCTATGAATAGTTAAGGAAAGTTTCATATTTCACCCCTTCAACATTGGTGTAGTGGAAAGTATATTATTTTAAAATAGATACATTTTTTAATGCATAAAAAATCGTTTTGCAATTTATTTTACATGCACAATGCAAAATGTGTTACACAAATCGTGTTGATTATAATAAAAAGCATTTATGTATATATGTATGTGTGTATGTGTATATATGTGTATATATATATATATATACATATATATATACATATATATATATATATCCATATATATATATATATATATCCATATATATATATATATACATATACATATATATATATATATATATATATATATATATATATATATATATATATATATATATATATATATAGTGTAATAAGTATTCGTCCCCTGTATATAGTCATAAAATTGCTTACATTTCGTTAAATTATGCACTTTTCAACTTTAGATTTTATTGATTAATTTATTACTATTAGAGCTAGTGACACTACAAAATTATCACATTTTCATTCTTATTTTAAATTTAAAAAATGAAGTAATGTTCAAATTCTCGTGCAAAAAGTATTCGTCTAACTTCAGTTGGGTTTAAGGTTTATAGCTTAAGCATCATAAATAGGGAAACCCTCATCTTTTTGACATGTCGATAAACTGAACAATGTAAATAATGTGATTTAAGGAAATATTAAATAAAAAGTAAAAAAAAAATATTGTGAAATGTTATTAAAATTAATAAGTTTATCACATAGCCCACGCATAGGGGGAGGGTGATCGTCAAACTAAGCAAGCTGTGTGGAATCAAAAGGGTGGTGCAACCAAATGAAACAACGAATGTTCAGTAATGTACATATATTTACATGAAACAGTAGATGCTATTTACAAAGAATGTACAAGAAATGCGACTATCCTGGCCTAGCGCTGCACAAGAAGAGGCCAACGCTAAGGACGCGCAGACCGTCCTTACTCCGGACTACCCGGGTGCAGGTTCTGGCAGAAGTCTTCAGAGTCACGTTCCGGACCAGGCCATCGCTGCCCAGGTGGATGTCAATCACTCGGCCTAGTAGCCAATGGGTCGGCGCCATGGGAAATGCCGCTGCCATTTTCTTCTGGTTTGCAGGGTGTTGAGATATTTTTCGCTCCATCACCTCAAAAATTGCTGATGGAGCTGCCTCATTCACTACCAGTGCTTGAAGCGATTTCCCGGAATGTCCCCAATAGTTGGCTCCGAGACCGCGATGAGAGGTGCACCAATCAGGAAATCCCCAGGTGCTAGGGCCAGCTTTTCCTCTGGATTGTCGTAGACTGGGGTGATTAGTCGGGAGTTCAAGCATGCCTCAATGCGGGCCGCTAGGGTTTACAACTGACCTGGCCACATAGACTGTGTGCCAATTCGCTTGGTCAGGTGCCTTTTGACGATTTCATAGCTGCCTCCCAAAGGCCACCCTGATAGGGAGCACTCGATGCGATGAAGTGCCACACCGTCCGCAAGTCGGCCAAAGCTTGCTGATTTTGCTCCGAGCACCACGTTGCCAAATCCTTTTGAAGCACGCGGTTTGCACCAATGAATGTCGTGCCGTTGTCGCTGTAAAGATGTCTGCAGTATCCGCAGTGACTGGTGAACCGGGTGAAAGCGTCGAAGAAAGCCTGCGATGAAAGGTTCTCCACCATCTCGATGTGGACTGCCTTTGTCGCCATACATAAGAAGATCGCCAGATAGGCCTTCGTGGTGGTCCGTGGACGTTTAGTGCCTACACGCAGCATGAACGGGCCACAGTAGTCTAGGCTAAAAGCCAGGAACGGTCTTGCTGTGGTGATCCGGGGTAGTGATAAGGGATCCATCTGCTGGGCAAACAGTCTCTCCCGTTGTAGTCGGCAAACAACTCAGTTGTGGGCATAAGTTCGTACAACCTGTCGCGCGTGCAAGATCCAATAACGCTGCCTAAGGTGTTAGAGCATGAGTTGAGTGCCACCGTGAAGTATGATGACGTGCTTGTTGTAAGAGTAGTCGCGCCAGGACTCTGGTCCTAGGTAAAATGATCGGGAATCGACGGTCTGCTGAAAGTCGCCTTGCTGAGTCTACCACCGACCCGCAGAATGTTATCCGCATCGATGAATGGATTCAAGTCGCGTAATGGACTGGTGCTTGAGATCTGGAGGTGACTTATGAGGAAATAGATCTCCTTTGAAAACACCTGGGCCTGTTCCGTGCGGGAGAGTACGTCCATATGTCTTCAACTCCCAGGTGATGATGGTCTACAGCACCCACAGGTGCCGCCGTGAGCGGAACCACCGCATCACATATGCCAGTGTGCGGAGCAAACGTGGCAACGAACTAAAGCGCTCCACGAGAGGGATGATTTCGCTGTCCCGCCGTCGTGTTGTGATCGATGGGCCCGTCGCAATGCTTGTCGTGAGTGATGTCACCTTCTCTTCTTGTTGAACTTGTCTCCGCTCCTCGTCGCCAAGCTGCCTAGTGTCTGGTCAATGACGGGGAGCGTTCACCAGCCAAGCGGGCCCATGCCATCAAAGTGAATGCTGGGCGAGCTCCTCTGCAGATAGGCGACGGCCTGTCCGCAGGCCGGTGTGTTAAGGTGTACTGATTTCAGCACCGCACTGCAAGTGTTATTTTATGTAATTATTTTTTTTGTTAAACATTTACCGACTTGTGTGTCTGTCACTTTGTTTTTTTATGTATTATTCAAATTAGCTTTTAGAAATTATTGACCAAGAACTTCAAATGCAAACTGCGCTTTTGAATTCCACCCTTTATAAAGATCGTTTGGCTGCTCTAAATGTCGTTAGCTGTTCTATTCAATTACTCATTCTCATTTTATTGTGTTCTATCTTTATTATAATCCTTCTGTTTATAAAGAAACGGCTGGTAGGAAAACCGCAAATACAAGAAACAGAAGAGGAGGAAGAAGAGGAGGTCGTCGGCTAACTGAACAACGATTCCGAACACCTAGCCGCGTTACTTCCATGACGGTAACTGCTAATAACTTTCTTAATTATCTTCATTTGGTCCGAGTTATCATCTCATCATTACCTAATAAGGGTTTAAAAGTTTTAAAGTTGTTTGATTTTGGTTTTAATTTAATAAAACGGGTTTTAAATTCAACGTCCTATTATATTGGTGCGTATTACATGATTGGAATTACGTCTGCATTACTTCTTGTTAATTCTCTATTATTAGCGGCAACTTCTGATGGTGTACACTCTTTTTCTGGCCATCCAGTGAGTTTGAAATGGATCCTATTTTGAATTAGGAATACATCTACGAGTGCTGAACATTCTGGAAGATGGGCTGCAGTATTTATTCCATATAGGGAATTTCATGATGCAAGCCATTATAAAATAGTTCTTTCTGATTTGACATTTTCTGAGGCAGCAGCGATGCCTCATGCAAAAACTACTGTTGGCAGACGAGATATTGTAATAAGTTTTAGAATCCGTGATAGAACAATGTATTGTGCCAGGCCGAGCCATCGTGGAACTTGAATGGTGTTGAGGAGCTTTAACCCGTTCCGGAAGGTCAGCCACCTCAGCTCCAAGTTGTGAGATAGCAGAGCATCCCATGCAAATCCGGCCGCCCGGAGCGCCTGCATGAAGATTTTACCCACGATCACAACCGGCGCCAGCAAACTAGTTGGATCAAAGAGACGTGCCACTTTGCTCAGCACGCGGCGTTTCATCCGCGGGCCATGGACCGGTCTGAGTCCCACCTTGAATCAAAGTACGTCCGCGGCTGGTTCTCGATGAAGGTCGAATACCGATGTGGTGGGAGACTCGAGGGCCAGTTCCGTCGAGGGTGGATATCCTCTGGTGATCTGTAGGAGCGCCTGGGCGTTGTTGGAATTCCACTTGTACAGCTTGAAATATCCGGCAGACAGAATTTAGCTCACATCTGCTGCCAAGTGTACCGCTTCATCGGTGCTGTCGACGCTTGTCAGGAAGTCGTCCACATAGAAAGAGGACAAAATTTCCTTTCGCGCAGCAGCTGCCCGGCTCGGCTACTACCTGTCAGTTGTCCTCCGCACACTGGAGCAAAGCACATACGGCATTGTAGGGACTACTCGCTATGCCGTACGTTACCGTTGTCAACCTGAAGATGTGGAACTGTTCTGTTGGGGATTATCTCCAGAAAATCCGCTGATAATTGCGATGCTCAGGCAACACTAGTTACCTACTGGAACATCTCCACATCAGTAGTGACACCAACAGACCGCCGCTGGAAACGGAACAAGATGGTGATGAGCGGATCTTGAACCGTTGGGCCCAGGAACTAGATGTCGTTGAGAGAGATACCAGTAGTCGTCTTGGCTGAAGCATTGTAGACTACCTGGAACTTGGGTGTCACCGGGTGATGAGGGAATTGTAGCAATTCGTGTGATCACCAGGTTGATCAACACTTTCCATATGCCCTAGCACAAGGTAGTCCTGCATGAAGGCAACGTAGTTTCATCGAAGGTCTTCATTGCCAGACAAACGCCGTTCCAAACAATGGAATTGCCGCAACGCTTGTCCATAGAAGTCGCCAAGTCGAGGTGCATCAGGTCGGAATCGAATATGGACCATGTATCTGCCATCCGATATCCGAGAATGCATAGTGGAAAATATGCGGGTGTAGTCGTCATCCACTTCGCCCATTTGAGCAGGGGCCTCTTCCAAACACCAGAAGTCCTACAGTAGTTCGTCGAGACATAGATCCTCTTCGCCATCCTTCGAGTGAAGAGTTGTCACCGTGACCCTTGAAGATGCTGTGGTGGAGCGAGCATCGGAAGATCCGGTGCGTTCCCTGGCAATAAAGGCATTGGAGCGCGTCAACCACTAACAGGTTAGGTACGAGTTACGGGTACGGGTTCTGGCGAGCTGGTGCACGGAGCTGTCGTATCTGCTCCTTGAACGATCCTCCGGTTCTGCTCTGCGCAGGATACTCCAATCGGATACTGTGTGCTCTCTGTTCCAAGAAGCTTAATAGGCCAGTTAGCGCTGGAATCGCTGTGGGGCTGCAGGTCATCCCCCATTCTCTCTTCGTGATGGACGGTAACTTTTCCATCACAATAGGGACAGCCAGGGCGTCCCAGTGTACCACTGGTAGGTTCATGAAGCGAAGCGCACGCAAGGACTCTTGCACTGCATCCACAATCCGGAATAATGAGGTGAAAGCCTCTCCAGTGGCCGCTAGGATGTCGAGAAACCGTGTCGCATGGATGTCCGCCAGCTGCTTCGAGTTGTCGTAGCGGTTCGTCAACGTCGCCCAAACTTCTTTATATCCGCCCAAAAACAGGCCGCCAAGGAGTGGGATATCTTCAACTTGTATGGCCTGTCTCAGCTTACCCAACTTGTAGGCCACTGGGTAATCCACATTGTGGACTAGAGTGACGAACGCATCCTTGCACGCTAGCCAGTTATGGAGGAACTCGTCGAAGTGCAGGATAGCTAGCGGATCCAATTTCATATTCACCCGGGAGAAGCCTAACTCCGACTGAATGGACGGGGGCGAGGGATCCTCCGCTGTGATCCGTGCAAGCACCCGCTGTAATGTGGCGCTAGCTAGCATGTACAGCGACTCGACCTGGTCGAGCAAGGTGTCGTGTGCTAGCAGGATCTCGTCTCCAAACGTCACCCGAACCAAATTTGCATGGGCCTTCGAGAATCCCTGCTAATGCTCCTCCAAGGAGCGGGAAAGTCCCTCGATCGCAAAGGTGTCGAGCTGTGGATCCGGCGCCGTGATCCGGTCATAGAGGCGTTGGATGGCCCTCTGCTCCAACATCCTCATATTTAAATCAGCCATGGCTCGGAATGTTGTTGTTTATCGCGAGTAATTCAAAGAGACACAGATGGTGTCGAGCGAAAGCGCGTGAAGCTAATGATTCGCGCCCAAACCATATGGCCGATCGACACCTGGTACGAAGCCACGCCACGTGCAGAATCAAGTGAACCGAGATTACCGATACTCGCGAAACGCCGAAAAGTACGTACACACACGCGCACAGAGTCAAATTAACTTACCGCGAGCTACAAGAATAACATGCGATTCGCGAGCCACGAGGACAGGACGCAATATTAACAAATATAGGCGCAAGACCTCACAGGGGCACCAACAAATTTTGTGGAATCAAAAGGGTGGTGCTCTGGCACCGTAACGTCAACCAAATGAAACAACGAATGTTCAGTAATGTACATATATTTACATGAAACAGTAGATGCTATTTACAAAGAGCGTACAAGAAATGCGACCGTCCTGGCCTAGCGCTGCACAATAAGCCAACTATAAGGACACACAGACCATAGATAAAAGACTATCGTCCTTAGCATAGATAAAAACATAGATAAAAGACTCTCTAGATGACAAGGTACGGGTTAAAAATCTATGGAATGAAAACGATGACTGGGGGGGGGTGCGGGGTGTTAACTCATGCTGACACAGGCAGGTGGCACTGCGCGCGAGTTATTGTAGGAACTTTTGCCATCAATATGGTAATGGAGTCCTACCTTCTCAAATAAATGATAGACTCGGTTCATTGTTACTAATATAATATTTATTTGATATAACCAGAGACTGATGTACAGGTTAGATGCGTATCAGTTAAGCATCTCTACATTTCTGACTTGCACGTAGGCAAGCTGTGTGAGTGGGAGAGTTACCCCCACTCTTGGGTTGGAGAGAGACGGAGATAGGTTATCCCTACATTATTGTAGGGATAACCTATCTCCGTGTCTTTAGTAGCACAGTTAATGAGTCATTCGGTGGCTACGGGTATTAACAGCCTTATATCGCAAGCAATTCTTCCAGGAGAAGAACTGACTACAGCAGTTTTTGTAAAAACTGTCGACTCATTGTTCGACAGTCTTAATGGAGTCAATGTTTCTCCCGAGAATGGAAAAGATCTCCGGTGCTGCATTTCAAAAACTTCACAACATATACGGTTTTGGGGAAAAAATGAAGCAGTTATAAATTCCTGGGTGTATTTGACAAAGTCAGGGAGGCTCCTTACATCTCCCTCACAAAATAGATGGATTTTAACACTGCGAGCAATCCGGGAAATATGGGAATTTTTAAAAACTCGAGGATTTCGTTATCTCCGGACAAGAAGTTTGAATCAAGATCCTTTAGAAAATTTCTTTGGCTTGGTTCGCTCTTACTCGGGTGGTAACGATCTTCGTAACTCAGAAGAGGTTGAATCTGCATATAAAAGTTTTGTTATAAATAACATAACTAACTTTAGAATTAATAGTTCTAAATGTGAAGACGATCGAATGCAGTTTTTAGCGGATTTTCGGATACTTCTTTTCAAAATTTTTCTAACAAACAGGATGTATGTAATCCGAATATAGTTGTTGAAGAGTCATTAATACGTTAATTAGTTGTAAATTCGTCTTCTGATTTTTCAGCAACTGTATTTCCGAGTGTTGAATCGGCGACATTATGTGGTGAATATCATATTTTGTCGGTGGCATAAGTCGCTGGATTTATTTTTAGACGAATTTTTTTTTAAAAAAACAAAATTTTGGGTCTTGTATCAAATCGCTAATATCTGATTGTACAGATTCATTGTGCAATCAATTTATTGAGATGAAAGATTATAAAGACGGTAAGACGAGTCTCACATATCCAACTGAGGATGTTGTGATTACTATCGGTAATGCTGTCACTATTATTGAAAAAATACTACCAATTATTTCAAATACAGCGAACATATTTAAACAATTGTCAGATGTAATCAACACTGCCGTAGATCTTTCCTTTTTATGTTCAACTCATAATGAAACCATGAAGTTGTGCATAATTAAAGGTGTTTGCTTTATCTCATTTCCATGGTACTGCAAACGTGAAAATCGAAAACTGGTAGATATAAGAAATAAAAAAAGAAAACTATAATGAATATGATTCCTTTTAATCCATTTAAATACAAACAGATACGCTATTAATGATTAGTACATTTAAAATTATGTTGTATTGTCATTAGAATCTTAGTTTGCAAATAAGATTATATTTATATGTTAACCACAACACAGTAATAGATATCTGTTATCAAAAGTGATAAAAGGTAGTCTTATGCATGAAAATTATTTTTTTATCGATTTGAAAAAAATCCAACTTGATAAATTCTAGAAAATAACAAGAAATTGTATATTTTTAATATAATACAAAAATCTATTTTAACTTAATTAACACTTTTCATATTGATGTACGTACTTTTCTTGAATAATAATTAGTATCAAAAATGTGTAATCCTAGACAAGTTTTGTTACTGTCGTCAAGTAAACTTTCTGGTTTTGAATATCTCGAATGGGCAAAAGATGAAATCGAAGCTATTTTGAAAAAGTAAAATTAATGAAATATTTTTAAAATTATAATATTAATTTTAAATATTGTTTTTGTTTTTGTTATATAAGGAACCTTGTGAAGAGAGTGACGTTCGTGCCTTATGCGTTGAGAGATCATGGCAAATATTTCGATCAAATTTCGTCTGTATTTAAGAAATGGGGTAAGTAATAAATTAAAATTTTTAAACATTTATATATATATATATATATATATATATATATATATATATATATATATATATATATATATATATATATATATATGAACTAATTCCAATTGAACTAAATTAATTTATGTTAATAATAAAAGAAATAAATATTGATTTTATTACAAAGTTAAAAACATTTTGATTAAGTTAAAGAACAAAATTAATGCACTTAATGCAGCATGTTCCAGATAATAAAATTCAAATACTTGAAAAACAATTTTAAAAAGTATGTATTCATTTACGAAGCATATACAATGATTATAGGTTATGAAGTGGATAGTCTTCATGAAGAAAAGTTACCTAAATCGAAAGTGGATTCGGTGGAAGCTTTCTTTGTAGGAGGTGGAAATACATTTCAGCTTCTCAAAAGTTTGTATGATAATGACCTGATTGATGCAATTAGGAATAGAGTACTTAAAGGAGGTGTGCCATATATTGGAGCAAGTGCTGGTAGTAATGTCGCAACGATAAATATATGCACAACAAATGATATGCCAATAGTTTATCCACCAAGTTTCAATGCATTAAAACTTGTGCCTTTTAATTTGAATCCACATTACATTGATACCGACTTGTCGAGTACACATATGGGTGAAACTCGTGAAGATAGGATTAACCAGTATTTAGAAATTCCAGGTAGACCGGCTGTAGTTGGTCTCAGGGAAGGAGGAATGATATGTATTGAAGGTGATAAAGCAACTTTAAAAGGGTTGTATGGAGCTAGAGTTTTTACAGCGTAAGTTATAAATTTTATTTTAACTATATTTTTATATTTTTTTTTCAGATTTTATTATAATATTTTTACATTGTATTACAATTTTTCAGATACCATGAACCTGTTGAATATCAAGTTGGAGCAGATTTGTCTCATCTTTTAAAACAATGAAAGTAAATACATGTGGCTATATATATATATAGAGAGAGAGAGAGAGAAAGAAAGAGATCCGTAGACATGTATTTATAGTTTGTACGAAGTGTGAATGCACATGACACTGTTCAATAATATATTTATATAGATACAAAATATTCATATATTTTATATATATTTTTACCCACTTTAATGTGATTCAATTTATGTTTTTAAAATATGCAGAAATTATATACTTGTTACCATAGTTTATAAAATAATATTTAATTACTAACTTAATTCATTTTTTATGAAGCCTTTATGCACAGAATGGTTAGTTTTTAATTATTAGCTTATTTTTTTATTGTTTAATCCCCTGCCTTATAATATACAGTGACTCGTGATACATATTTCAGGCTAAACGTGAGAGACATGAGTCTCATGATACAGCTTTGCTATGACTCAACTGACGTGTGCTGTGACAAATTAAGTCATAAGGTAAGGGGTTAATTATTAAGTGAATTAATCATGGATTTCAAATTAAAAAAGCTTGAATGTCTTCATCTAATAGTAGTTCATATAACAGTAAATTGTCAAAGGTTGAAATGACAACTATCAAATAATAAATAATCAGAGGGCTATGTCTCCTTTTCGTTGTGCTCATCCATTTCGGAGGAGTTGCCACTTGCTTGTTCTTCCCTATCATAACAGAAATAAACAAGTTATACGCATAAATAATCTGTGTAAAATGTAAATCTTAAAGTTTTTATTCAAAAAGTATAAAAATTAACAAAATACAATGTTAAAATGTGTAACAATTTCTTTACTGTAAAGCTTCTGTGAATATAATATTTTGAATAAATTTCTTATCAGTTTTACACTGAAATCATATCCTCTTTTTCACTGTACATGGTGAAAGAGCTACATACATATGACCGATATCAACCAATCAGCGCAGAGACCACAAGATCTCCATCTACTAATTAGAATACAAAATTTCCAAAAGTGTACACAACTGATTTTTAATTATAGAAAAAAATTGGTATTGTATTTTCTGTTAAATAAATACTCAAAAATCTAATTAAAATTATATCTCCATACCAGACGAAGATACCCTGATCACCACAACAATGAGACCGTACTGATGGAAAAACTATAGATAAAGACTCGACAAAGTCTACTAACAAGGAAGAAGAAGATATTTTTGTACGTCTTTAATATTTTGTACAGAAAACATTGCTGTTAATGGCATTTTATTCATTTTCAGTATTTTTCCCAAAAGTTATTTCGAATGTGTATTAGTATTCAATAATATCTCTATATTTTTTGTCAATTGCTACTAATACAATTTTCTTTATGGTGATTAAATTTCTTGAGAATATTTCTATGTGCACCTATGCTCAATAAATAAATTAAATTACATAACTTCAAATGTTTTTAATATTTTTTCTACATTTATCTTGTACTTAAAAATAGCACTTTAAATAAAATGTCATTATTTTGAACTGTGTGTGCATACCAAATCCATTTACAGTATATATTTAACATTAACATGATTAGTAAAGTTAGTACTAAATATAAAGTCCATATACTCCGTTGATACAGTCTCTGATACTAAATTTTCTATAAATAAAGCATTCAATAGATAAATGTGTATTATACTATACTGTTACTGACGATTTAATATACTCTGAGCCTGGTGATTTAATTTCCTTTAGCCTCTTCTAAAATTTATGACAGTGTTGAACAAAAATATCAAAATTCATGTTATTCAATTACTACCTAGCATTTAAGTATAAGCTTCATACTTAAGTAGAGATTCATACTTACGTAGTTAATATCGGAGGCTTTAGTTTCTCTTAATCCTATATTTATGTATTTAGACAGTTATAAAAAGAAATTCTAACATACAAACGGTTATTTATCCAACACATTTAAATATTCCTTTCAGAATATTAATCCATACATAATTATAATTAATTCATATTTTACAAAATTATAATCGCAAATAAATAATGCCTGGATGAGCAAGATATCTAATAAAGGACAAAATAATTGTACAGTACATTCTATTTTGATATAATTGTTTATTCTAGTTATAATTATATTATAAATATGCATTATATTTGTTTTTAATTATATTTTAAGTTCTATTGAAAGATTTGTTCAGAATCTGAGAATCAGAGCGGATAATAAATGCTTGTAAATGTGGAACAATTATGAAGAGTTTTAGTGATATTACAACTGAATTGTAACATTTAATTATTTGATTTAAATAGTTTAATACAGATATTATTTAATAAGACAGTATTTTTGTAATACAGTTCTGACACTAAGACTTAATTCACTTTCATAAATTAATTATTTATTTACCCAACAAACCGCAAAAACAATTCTGATCAAAAATGTTCAGTAATTATTGTTAATGATTTTTGATCATTGCGTATGCACATTTCGATGGCGGGCAATCATCTTCAAAGCATAGGCACAGAAATAAAATCCATATACCAACCAATTATAACAACTTCAAAAATACTATATGATGAGCTAATAAAATTTCAAAATTCTAACACTAGGCATTCTATTCGAATAATCTAATTATTGTACATATAAAAGTCCCACTCATTGAAGAACTGATGTATAATTTATACCAATTAGTTTCAGCTCCTATCTCTCATAATAAATCAAAGTTACCCTCCTACATTGGACTGTCATATCCTCATATCTTTATGTATATTAGCTCTACAAAAACATTTTTTTCGACGATGTCCACGATGGACAAGTGTACCGCGTTGGGGTCTGAGGAATATATTTGCCGGGAGAAACAAATTTCAAGAGACCAGAACATTATCTTCGCATATTTTAACAAGCCCAAAGAATTGTGATGTAAAAACAACTCATACCGAAGTTTAAATTTGGTACTACTTTCAAAGAAGCAAATGGATTTTCATTGCATCAAAATTAACTTTACTTATTATTCTCATCGATAAAAAAAAGATTTCATATATACATCAATTTCACGCGAATTTTAACTTTAAATTCAATTTCTAAAGGTTTATGCAGATAAATTTATACTTTACATAAAAACGGAAAAGTCATAAATGTTATACACAAGGTTGTAGACATCAGCATTGTTGAAGATAACTGTTGTATTAATAAAAGACAATTTATCTTAATTACCAACACGATCGAATTAGAGCCTGTAAAACTCACTAACGTCGATTGAAATGAACTTAAATACGAAAATCACCAGCTAAAGTAATTTGACGAAACCTTAATAATTAAACAAAACATTCATTATACAACACACTAAATGGTAAACATTGCTATTTTTTTGGAATTATGTACAATAAAATGTATCAATAAATATTTGGGTAAAAGTACACCTTTATAACAGTAATAATAGTGCCATACCCTCCATTTCTAATAGTTTTTATAAACTATTATTATTTTAATAGCTAAAATAATTATTATTTAGTGAACACATGTAAAAGTATTGGATCAGTGCAAAAGTTCTTATACGATTTCAAAAGGTGGTGTTAAGAGTGCCGCATGACGGCTCTCGTGATTGGAATTTATTCAAGTTATGTATCGTTTGAAAGGTGTCACACCTGTCATTTGATCATTAGACGCATTTGTTTCGATTTGATTTGTGTGTGAGAAAAATTTTTGAAAATGGTCAACGAAAAGATACACTTTGTTACGTTATGTTGTACGAGTTTCGGAAAGGAGTGACCTTTGGAATGGCAACGAAAAATATTCGGGAGATTTACTTGGATCATGCACCATCACTTCCAAATGTGAAGAAATGAATTGCTAAATTTCGACTTTATAATCATAAATTCGAAATTTAGCAAATCATTTAAATATGTTATAATCTTAACCCCAAAGATCAACTGATCGACGACGATGTTGTATGCGCTTTAGTTGACAATAACTCATGAATTTTGACGGAAGAGGTTGCTGAGATACTCAACGTTGATAGATTGACTGAATTTCGAAATTAAAGAAGTTGAGATTCGCGCTGAAGTTCGATACGTGGGTGCCGAACTCGTCTGAAAAAAAAACAAGTTTGATCGCATTTCTTCGGCAGTTTATTTACTTGGGCGCGTCGACAGAGAGCCTTTTGTGGATTGGTTGGTGACTAGCGATGAGAAATAGATCCTGTACAACAACGTCAGATCCAGACAAACGTAGAAACAAGCGAATGAAGGAACAGAACCAGTCGTCAAAGCTGGCTTGCATCTGACGAAGGTGTTACTGTGTTTTGGAAAAATGTATAGAGTATTCGATATAGTATTTAAATTCTGTTTTTAATTTTAATGCTATTTATTAACACTTCACAGTAAGAATTAAATTCGATTACGAATTGTATATTATTTTTATTATTTCCACATTTTAGAACGGCAATGATTGTTTCTGGCTCAATACGATTCATTTATTTTCTTTAATTTGTTTTTTTTTTATTATTATTTTGGTTTTGTTTATATTTATTGATATCGAGTAACAATTCATGATATTTTTAGAATAATTTATTAATTGCACTTCACATGGAGCTTCTTCTTGATTAATCAACTATGAGTTATCTTCGTGATAAATGAATTCTCTTGATTTGATTTCTTCATATTTCGAGTTGGGGATGAATATTTCTTTCGTTTAGGATAAGGTATTCGGAATGTGGTAGAATTTTTTTGAAGGTATTATTTTCACTTGTTGGAAAAGGATACAAATGATAGTAATCATAATTTTCACTTTCAACGATCGGTATTCCGACTATAAATATTATTCAGTTACCTTTATTGTAATTTTTTATTTCTATGTTTTTTTCAAAAAATAATATATTTACAAATGTCGAATCGAATGGTGGTTTATTTTCTGTTACTTTTTTGCTAATTACTTTTATCTCGTCTAGCAATTCATGCAGATTGACAATCGAGTTGTGGAATGTGTTTAATTTGGTAAATGTGACGACAATTTAATTTTTTTCAAATAAATTATGTATTATTTGAAATATTGTAATTGTTGATGAATTGCAGGTGTATGAATTAACTGAACTAATTCATTAACATGAACACAATTTATTAACAAATATAGCATCTACATAACAGAGAACAGAATCTTAGTTTTATCTTTTTTTTAAGATAACCATAGCTAGCAACCCTAACAACATACTTTATCTATGCTAGCAACTAGGTAAAAAGTAACATGAGGCAGCGTTATTAACTGTTAACATGTTGTAAAAGAACATTTAAATGTTTTACTACAACACTTCCCCTAAAACTTTAAATCTTTTACAGACATACATTTTTACAACAAAAACAAAATATCCTTTGACAAGTAATTATTCTACAAATAATTAAAGTCCTTTTAATGTTCAAACATTCATAACTGTTGTAAACACTGAAATTGGACTCATGTGATTGGTTTCGTCAGGATGTCCGCTGCCTGTTCTTCGAGGCGAGCAGCTGCCGGGCCGCCTCGTGCCTCGCGATCTTCGCCTCCTCGTAGCGTTACCTCGCCTCCTATAGCTCGGCCTGGAGCCGTTCGAGCGTCCTGTGCAGCGTCGCCTTCTCCTCTCTCTCGACGTGTATCGTCTTCGTCGCCTCGTCGAGCCGCAGCTGCAGCATCGACATCTTCTGGACGACGAGATCCTGGTCGTACTCTTCCTGGTACGCCATCGTCGAGAGGCTCCCGCGTCAGTCGAGGCCGTTCTCGGAACCGTGCGCGCTCTCGTCGTCCGGACTCCTGTTCGTCTCGAAGTGCGCGTCTCGGACACCGTGCGCGTCCTCTTCTGAACGCGAAGTCGTCGTCGTGCGCGCCGACCGCGTCGTTCTCGGGCTCGGCGGCGCCGACCTCCGCGTCGTACTCCGGCTTCGCCGCCTTGGACGCGGCGTCCGACGCGCCGTACTCGGTCCGCAGGAACGCGAAGTCCCGCTCCGGTCCTCGCTCTCGAGTGCCTCCAGGATCCGGTTGTCGAACTGGCCGGTGTGTTTGAGCAGCAGCAGGTGTATCTTCTCCATCTCGCGCTTCAGCTGCTCGTTGCGCACCTCGAGGTCGTGCTTCTCGCGCTGGTACGCGCCGACGTCCTTCAGCGCGGCGTCGAGCTTCGCACGGTACTGGTTCCCCTCCTCGCGCGCCCTGTTCCGCTCGTTGCAGACCTTCGACCACTTCTCGCGCCATTTCGTCGTTTCCATCTGGACGGCATGCGCGCGGGCCTCCTCGAGCTCGCGCTGACCCAACGCCTCTTTCGCTTCCCATTCGGCGTCGACGTACCTGCCGGATGCTATAGACGCCGTGTCGTGGTTACGGACGAGCTGGCGCGACGAAATGCCCCAGGACGTGCTCTGCGTCATCGCAGGCGACGGCCTGCCGAACTGTAACGAACTCATGTCCGTACGCTCGTGCCAAACTGGCAGTGTGCTCCTCGACAAAATGTTCACTTCGCTGACGCACGATGTTTTCGGGATAATTACTCGGATTGTCATTTTAAACAAATCACCAGCTCGAACGCCTTGTGCTTTGACGATACCGTTTCTGACAAATTCGCACCTGCTACTGGTTGAATTAAATGACATTCCCTTATCAACCGCTGAAATAACCGAAAATAAATTTCTACGCGCACTTGGCACGTACAGGACATTTTCCATATGACATAACATCCAGTTTCCATTGACGAGAGCTTCGAATTTAATCGAACCTTTTCCAAAAGCATCCATCGTCGATTTGTCTCCAATGGAAATTTTAATCGGAGTCACAAATCGTTCATACGAGGAAAACCACTCTCTGTGATGTGTCACATGATCCGTTGCGCCAGAATCCGCAATCCACAAATCGTCGATTTCCGCACTGAGAGCCTCGCAGATAAACGCCTCGTCCTTCGATTCATCCTCCGACGGTCCTGAGCTGGGTTGCTCCCCCTTTTTGCAGTTGCGATGAATATGACCAATGCCATTACAGCGATAACATCTAAAAACCGGGCTCTTGTTGTTTCCAACATTTGAATCAGTTGATTTCTTTGGCCGGGTGTTGTTTTTGTTGCTGCTCTTTCCTTGGATTTTGGCTTTACTCGCCAGCAATGCCACCAACTCTTCTTGCTTTTCAGCTCGTTGTTATCGACGTTTTTCATCAGAGGTCAGCACTCCTACCAAGTTGTCGAGTGTTTGTTGATTTTCAGGTCGCGCCCACCAAGCCTGCTGTAGACTTTCGTAATCATCCGGAAGTGAATCCAACAGCTTGACAACCAGCGACGACTCATCCGGCTTCACGTTCAACTGCTGCATGCGCAAAATTAATCCTTCATACTTAGCTATGTGCGTTACAATATTATCGGCTGGATTCTTGTTAAAACTAAAGAATTCAGCTTGAACAGTGTGAGCAGCTTGTTTTGTTTGTTGTTCATACACAGTATGCAGCTTGCGCCACATTTCTCTCGCTGTTTCACACGTCACCAGCAACGCCATTACCTTCGACTCCAAAGTTCTCACGATGATTTGACACGCAGCGCGATCTGCCTTATCCCACGCTTTCAAATTCATCTCGTACGCATCTTGTTTAGCAGCAGACACACCAGCCGCCAACGGTTTCGGCTTTTGCAACTCGGCGTTGCAGACCTCGTATGCTCCCTCGGTTCCACGCAGCAAATTCTTTACCGCGAATTTCCAGATGCTCCAGTTTTCAGCACCTCGCAACTTTTCAATTCCGTGGAATTCCATGTTTATACCGTTACAAAACAGAAAAGAATTTAAAAATGAACAAATCAGACTACCACGCACTAATTCCGAGTTTTTTTTATTTTTGTAATGTTCACTTTTGTAACCAAACAAGTCCACTCACGAGGAACCACGCTCTGCTACCATGTTGATGAATTGCAGGTGTATGAATTAACCGAACTAATTCATTAACATGAAAACAATTTATTAACAAATATAGCATCTACATAACAGAGAACAGATCGAGTGAATATCACACACTAATGCCAGACATCTGCACGCCAGTGTATTTTTTTTTTGCACGAATTTTGAGTGGTGTGAGTCAGCACATAGTTTGCATCAGCCTATTTGTAGCCGTTCCTGGAGGCCATCTGGGGCCCCGATAACAGCCAAAGTCTGCATATTAATTTCAAGACTATCTTGAATACGTCATTTCAACTATGTATCTTCGCGCTGTCGTGCTCATATCCGGGAAAAGTTTCAAAAAATCCGGATGTCATTCAGGAAGGTGATGTGATGTGATGTCCCTACCTCCCCCTACCACCCCCCCCACTGTGGGGCCTGACTAGTATGACTAGTGTCTTGTTGAAGAGTATCAATGAAGGGTTAGTACCCTTACGGGACTGCATTCCGGCGACGTGAGTTGTCTGGCTTCTGTATGGGCTTTGCCTTGAAGTAGTATGGTTGCACAAATACGTTGCGACGTCTGTTCCTCCCTATCCGCCTGTGTAGGGGGATGACCTCTTAGTTTTATCTTTTTAAGATAACCATAGCTAGCAACCCTAACAACATACTTTATCTATGCTAGCAACTAGGTAAAAAGTAACACGAGGCAGCGTTATTAACTGTTAACATGTTGTAAAAGAACATTTAAATGTTTTACTTCAACAGTAATTATTTGAGATAAAATACTTGCATTAAAAGGTATTTGTTAATTTCGATGTTTAAGATATTTTTAAAGCTTTTTCTATTGTCTATTTTGATATATACGATTGAAGAATTATCTGGTTGTGTGTTAGTATTTTTGTGTCTTGTTCAAATTTATTAATAGATTTTTGTAAAAGTGTAATTGTTTTTATTTTTATTTGATTGTTAGATAGGGTTTCGATCACTCTGTCGTATTTAATTGTATCGTTTTGATCTAAATGACTTATTAATGATTTAATAATGGTTTCTATTCCGTCGATAAGTTTAATTTTTTTTATTAAGCATGGGATTCATGGGAATTGTTTCATCTGTGTTGTCATTTTTTTTCAAGTGCACTTTAGCTATGCGAGTTAAAAAATTGTTTTATTAAAATTATCATCAGTTTTATGTTGAAATGAATTTCTAATAGTTGCGAATTGTAATCGGATGATGTCAAATTTTTTGATAATATTAGTTAGGTCGAATATTTAAATGGAAGACTATCTATCTAGTTTATTTTATGTGTTTCCCATTTTTACGGATAATAAATCAAGATGATCATTTAGTTCGTAAAACGTCGGTTGGGCTAATACCGTATTATAGGAGGCGATGGATCTGTAACAGAAGGTGGTTTCTTTAATTTTTTATGTTTTTTATAATTTCCTTTTTGTTTTTATTTGGTTTGTTGATTGTTTCTACACGCTTTTTCTAAGATGTGAGTTATTTCGTATGGTCCTGAGAATTTATTGTATTTCTTATTTTGTTTTAAGGGTTTTTTTTAAAAAAAAAAACAGTTTGACCAAGATAGAATTTTGTATTATTCTCGCTTAAGATGTTAGTTTTAGAAATATTTTTTCCTTCTTGTTTTGCAATTTTTCGTTTACTCGTTGGTAGACATGTTCAAGTTTCTGTTTATGATTTTCCCCATAATCAGTATAGAATGTTTTTGGTATAAATATTTCGTTAGGACTTCTAGAATGGGTATATACGATTGTGAGTTCGAATGGTAAGAATTATTGTAACCTAATATTGCATAATTCATTAAATTATCATCATCGGTAGGGTGTTTTCCTTTTCGAATTCTTAAGTGTTCGATTATTGTTGAATGGAAACGTTCTATTGTGCCATTAGATTCATGATGTCTTGGAGTTGTGAAATGTATTTTGATATTGTGTAAATTTAGAATTTCTTTTACAGTTTCATTGTTGAATTCAGTGCCATTATCGATTATTAGTTTTTCGGGTATTCCAAATGATGTAAAATATTTGATTAAAATATTACTAATGTGAATTGCTGTTTTAGCGATGGTAGGAATTGCATGTACAAATTTAGTAAATGTATTAATGTCGCGAATTTTTGTTGTCATAAGTGAAAATATCAATGTGTATGATTTGAAATGGTTTTGAAGCTGTTTCTGTTAGCATTGTTGGCGAATACGGCAGTTTCCTAGAATATTTTGTGCGTTGACAACTGTCGCAAGAATTTATACAATTTGTTGTAGTCATTCTCATGTTTTTTCAATAATAATATTTCTGGAGGTACTCTAACGTTCCACTTAATCCACGATGATTAGTTTTTCCTTCATGGTGATGTTTGATTAAAAGTGGTCTTTCTTCTTCGTCAATTATTGTGTTAACTCTTTTTAAACATTTGATCAATTTTGGCCCTTTTTTTAAAAAATATTCTAAGTAGACTTTATTGAAACTTTAATATAAAATATATGTGCGGAAAAATAGCAAGTAAGTTTTACTTGAAATCTTATAATCTTTTAAAAAGTGTAGTATTAAATTTTCATTATTAATTTCCGGGATTTTGACTGTTATGATTTTGTGATTTTCGATATTTTGATGATTCACATCGAAGTTATTATACAGTTGTGAGAATATTTGAATTTGATTAATTTTGTTGTTCATTATTTCATCTAAAATTTTTATTCCATACTTCGTGGTTCGTGAAATGTCGTATGTTGAGTTGACATGCTAATTTTCAATAGTCAATACCATTCTCCATTTATTTTGGTTTGAAGCGTTTGACTTTTTCGGAACAATCCAAATTGTACTTGACCAAGGGGATGTAGTATGTTGTCTAATGTCTTGGTCTAATAATTTTTGAATTTGTATTTTTACCTCTGTTTTGCGAATTTCGGGGTATCTGTATGTTTTTGTAAATATAGCGGATTAGTCAGTAAATTTAATTTCACATCTAATTTTGTTTGTAAAGTGAATGGAATTTTTTCGTTTAGAAATATGTCTCGATATTCGAAGTATATTTTTTTTATCGCGTGTGCTTCTTCGGAATTGCAATGATTCAGTCTGAGGGACCTTGTAAAAAGAGTTCTGCATGTGTAAATGTTTTTTAGGCAATTGTCTGAAATTTCCAGATGTAGTATCTATGGGTTCTGGTTCATAACGGTATGTCTGAACGTGGGGATATTTTGGCTGGTTTCGATTTAGATTTTGTTGTTCTATTAGTCTGATTTAACTTGGGTTTTGGTGGACGTAAGGATGTTTTTTCATTGGAAAATTGTTGTTCGGTTTCCATTGCATGGGGGATTGTGTACTACAGGAGGTTGGACGCTATTTTTGAAATGTGTTCTTTGAGGTTGAATATTAAAATTTGGTCTGATTAGGTTAAATTGCGGTCTTGGTTGAATTTGTTGGAAATTAGTGTGTTATTCGTTCCGTATCAACGATACGGAACGAATTTCGCGATTTTTTACAAGACAATCCTACCGATTGCACCAGTTTTATTTTGGTTTCCGGATGTTTCATTAAAAAAAAATTATAGAGTGCGACTGATTTCAGTAAGTGCATATTAATCAAGATACAATTACTTAATCTAACAAGCTACAAAAATGCGTTTGTTTAGTACTATAGTTTATGCTGATTTATCTGTTTGATGATTTTCACATATTGTGTGATGACATGCTGTTTGCTGTTGACTACATATTGTCTATTGGTGCAGCTTCCGGCAATGAGACTCCACACATGCATATATGCAGTCTTTATCTATGCATGAGTCTTTATCTAAGTGAATGTTGCGACGGTTGTGACATTTGAAACAAACGATTGCCAACTGTCGTATGCTAACGCATTATAGAACAGTGACATTTGACATCGACCAAGCTAATTTTTTATAGATAGTAATTGCCAGTTTTCAATTAAACTGACGAGTAGAAGACAATAAATGGAAAACTCGTAGTTACGCAAAGCTCGATAAAATAAAAACGTGCGTATAGAAAGCGCAGTGCCTTTATTATGAACAATTGTGTAAGCGCCGTTCCGGCAGAGGATACCGAAGGTGACGAGAGATGGATCAGTATTGTAATGTGTTTTTCTCTTTTAAATAGTATTTGGACGCCGATTGTACCGAATCATTAATAAGTCTATTTGTTTTAGCATAATCGGTTTTTGTCGGAGACTAGGGAGAAAGATCCAGATGTGATATTTATTGGTGACTCGATAATCCAGGCGCTTCAACATACCGATATATGGAATGAACTATTTGCTCCGTTCCACTGCCTTAATTTTGGAATTCATAAGGACAGGGTCCAGAATGTCTTGTGGAGAGTTCTAAATGGTGAACTCGACAATGTTAAACCAAAGGTAAAGATTGAAATGGATATGATGGATTTAGATGGAATAATAACACACTTTTTGTCATAGGCGATAGTTGTTCATGTGGGAACAAATAATATTACTGATACACCAGAAGAAATCGCTGAAGGCATTGTTGAGATCGTTCGAGTTGTTCGTGACAAACATCCAGAAGCTCATATTGTATTGCCAGTGAGTGTTGATGATTGTCTTTGGTGAAAACGTGGTTGGTTGAAAATATTTGTTTTTAGACATTGCTTCCAAGAGGGCATCGTCATAATATTCATAGGGATCGATTAAATGAAGTTAATAAAATTGTCAAAGAATTTGTACGACCAATGCAGAGAGTAGAAGTTGTCGGTATAGATGGAGGTCTTGTTCAGCCAGATGGAACAATAAGTCATCACGATATGCACGATTATTTACTATTGACCGATGCTGGTAGTAGAAAGGCATTTGAACCAGTACATGATCTCTTAGCTCAGCTGTTAACCGAAGGTGAAGCAGAAAAAGATCTTACTCCATCTGAGTAGGAGATCAGGAATAAATATGTTTATAATTTATGATATTGGCCGGTATGATCTCTGTACAGTCTCGATCTCCATACTGGTAAGATTGTTATGTGATCGGAAATATCGATCTCTTGTACGATTGTTTTGGTTTCGTACGCATGCTTGTTCAAGCTGATATATGATGTTTTCGTGACTTATAAGGTTGATAATGCTTAGTCCGAAAATGCTTTTGCTAAACGGATGTGACATTTTCCGTTTTCTTTGTATGAAACTTTAGTCTTGTCGAATTGTAAATTTTATTTTAGAAAATTTTATTGATATTTTTTTAAATCACTCATTTTTATGTTTTTTAAATTCACCATATTTTTTTATTCCTTTAAGAAATAATTCTGCTATAAATGGTATTTTTAACATATAGAACATGTATCAGATGGAAACAACAGACAAAACTCTCAATTAATTAAATGGTTTTTCTAAATACAGAATTAGGAATATAATGAGTAAAATCTTGAGAATATGTGTGCAAGCTGTAATATTCACTTTTAAAAAATACCGAAATGTCACTGTTGTTTAGCATCATCTAAACAGACATTTAAACAACTTATGTGTCGCACTTATATGAACATTAAATTTTCTTTTCTTTATTTTTATACATATATGTGAATTGGTACATTTATTATAATAAAAAGAAATAGAAAAAAGTATTGTGTTTTGAATTTTAAAGGTGAGAGAATAATGTCTAAACTGTATATATTTTTTTATTATTTTAAGCTGTCACAAGACTATGAAGAATAATTACAAATTTGAGTAATACTGTTCATGTGAAACTTTCATAGAAGAAAACACAATGAAGTTTATTTGAGTATATGAATTACTTACCTCATATGCGAATTATATTTTCCTTTTTTGTTGTACAATATCTTTTTATAATTGTGTTTCAGAAATAACAGGTCATGATCACAATTTTTCACTAAATACTACAGTTAGAACTCACAAGTTACTAGTGCTTTATATATCATAAGATTTAGACACTCAAAATTTTTGTTAACAAATATAATAATCAATTAGATCTAATAGTATATTAACATACTTAATCTAGGCATTACTAGGTAAGTAGTGAGATCTAGTTGCAGTTTTAATAAAAGATTATAACCATGACCAATATTTTTATTTATAATACATTGCAAAATATATGCATCAATATTTTGTGTTTAATAAAACGTGTTTTTAAACATTACAATACACGACGACATCTATTTGCATCGTGCATTACGTTGTTATGGAAATTTTTTATTTTTTTCGGTAGTTCATTTACTTTTTTTATTTTTTTGGTAATTTGTATTTTCATCTTTGTTATGCAAGGTAGATCAGTTCATTAAAATTATTAGTGTAAATCAATCTTGTCATTGTTTTTTCTATATTTTGGTATTTAACCGTTTGAGTGCTGAACAATTATCTTCAATATATGCCTAAAAATGTGGAGTAAAATATGTATATTTTGAGTCATCAAATTACTATCAAATCTTACTATCTTCAATGAACATTTAACCAGCTTATTTCAGCAACTGATGGAGAGGATAAGCCTACTATTATGAAAGATTTTTGAAAGAACGATATCATGATAGCCATCGAAAATATCAACCAATCACGGAAGGAAGTAAAACCATCATCCATGAATAGAGTTTGACGCAAAATATGGCCTAAATGTGTTTCCAAAAATGCGGATGTAGATGCAGTGCTCAGTGTTTGTAGAGAACTTGCTGAAATGCCCAAAAAAGTAAATTTTGAATGTATGGAAGAGGATGATATTAACGGGGTGACTGAATCCTAGGGACGAAGCACTCAATAGTGATTGGTATGGATTTAAAACATATGATGGATGAGACTGATACAGCTGATATAATATCACAAGAAAGAAAATTAATCATTAATAGTATTTCAAAAGCAACATAATTAATATCAGAGGCAATGGATATATTTTCAGCTACTGATCCTGATGAAAAATGAAGTTCAAGAGTGGTAAAAACTGTGAATGGTGCCATAAATTGCTACAAACAAATCTATTGAGAAAAAAAGGCTGTAAGAATTCAACAAACTAGATAAATTTTGAATTAACTAAGCCCAGTCAACAGCAATGAACAGCGATTCATCTTTCAGTTTAGAATAAAAAATATTTATCATTTAATGTACAGATGAATTACATAATACTTTTGTTTGACTAATTTTATTTATTACAACGAACTAGAGATTATTTTTAAAATTTCAATCATTATACGTTTAAATTTGACTCAATTTTCAGTTTTCATGACATGTATTATATATTTAGATGAAACGAATTAAAAGAAGTCCTATAGATATACTATGTAACAGATTATTTCGATTGCGTCTGGGTTCTTTGGTACCAATTAACAATGCAAACTGAGGTTGTAGTGTCTAATGTAAAAATAGAAAAGTAAATTGTTATATTCCAAATTAAAAATGACATTAAATAGCGCATATATATATATATATACATATATATATATATATGTACGTATATATATATGTACATATGTATATATACACATATATGTATAAACATATATATATATATATATATATATATATGTATATATGTATATATGTATATATGTATATATGTATAAATATATATATATATATATACATATATACATATATACATATATACATATATACATATATATATATATATATATATATATATGTATGTATGTATATTTATATACATACATACATATATATATATATATATATATATATATATATATATATATACATACATACACATATATTTATATATTTATGAAAGCAAGCATATATGTTTTGATGAAAAGGATGAAAACTTCAATTAGATATGATTCTGTGAAGGAGAGAGAAAGGGACATATACTTCACTTCTTTAAATGCTTATTTAATGGTTACTGAATTATATATCTATATTAACTTTTTATTGACTTAATTGTGTATTATTATTGGTGGTCATGTATGTATGTATGTGTGTATATATATATATATATATATATATATATATATATATATATATACACACACACATATACATATATATATATATATATATGTATATATATATATATATATATATATATATATATATATATATATATATCTATATATATATATATATATATATATATATATATATATATACTGCGTGTTTGCCTTTGTTATGTTATGTACCCCGCATATACATACACACACACATACGAGTAGTGGATATACATTATTATATACGATTGACTAAATGTATACAGCCTTGATTTTACGTTGAAATAAAAGTAAATTTATATATCTTTACCACAGTAATAAGTTCCATGTGTTGAACTTTGTATACGTGTATTATGACAAGTACATTTTATCGGAGAAACACAAAGCATAATTGTTATCTTTTAAATACAACAATATTAACATTAAGTGTCGTAAGTGCACGTGTGTTTTAGTATTACATTAGTTGTACGTGCTTAAAGAACGTTTTTATTTAACAAAATGTGTGCGTATGAATGTACTGTTGACGCTGCCGCATTGACATTTGCGAGAGAAAATCTGAATGAATTAGCAGATAGTCGCGAACAGATTGTGGGCGAAATAAAAGTGTGGTTAGAATTAATGCAGCCTGCATTAAATGCACGGTCAGACTTCAATTCGATACTTATGTTTCTCCGAGGGTGTAAGTTCGATGTCGAGAAGACGAAAACCAAAATAAAAAATTATTATTCTATGAGGTCAGACACACCAGAATGGTTTTCAAATAGAGATCCCCACCTGCCTGTTATACAAGAACTGATGAATTTGGGAGTATTTTTACCGCTGAAAAAGCGCGATTGCGAAGGACGAATGATTGTGATAGTAAAAGTTGCCGCGCATGATCCCAGAAAATATTCACAGGATGATGTATTTAAAACAGATATGATGATACTCGATGTCGCGCTTAAAGAGATGGAGGAAGCGTCGATCTACGGTGTTGTTACGATTCTTGATTTGAATGGGGTGTCATTCGGACACGCAATGCAGTTGAAACCACATATTATTAAAAAAGCAGTTGGTGCATGGCAAAATTATTCAGTTAGACCAAAGAAATTACATTTTATTAATGCACCAAGCTATGTAAATGTTGTGTTGAACGTATTTAGGCAGTTTATGAGTGAAAAACTTAAAAGTAGGACGCATGTGTATAATAATGGTATTCAGGAACTATACGGGATAGTTCCACAAGATATACTACCAACTGAATATGGCGGGGAGTCTGGCGACAGTATTAAAGATTTGATTGAATACTGGAAATGCAAATTAAATGAGAATCGTGAGTGGTTGATCGATGACGAGAAATATAAAATGATTCATAGTAGATGAAAAGCATTTTAAGCCTTTTATGAAAATGATTGAGATCAATTTAAAAGGTGAAGTGGTAACTATTTAAAATTTGATTTTTAAGGCTTCCTTAAAAATATCAACTTTTTTAATTGAGATTCAGTATAGATTTCAATATGCTATTATTTATAGGAAAAATTATAAATTTAAATATTAAAATATTATAAATCTTTGTTTATCAAATTAGTTTAATTGTATAGAATTTCATTAAAAAATTTAGAATATTTGATTTTCAAAGTGAACATAATTTAAATTGTATTAATAATACAACGAAAACATAAATGTGTAATATATAGGAAATAAATTATTTTCAAAAAATGTTTATATATAAAGAACGTTTATAATTGATATATATATATATATATATATATATATATATATATATATATATATATATTTATATTTATATATATATATATATATTATATTTCTTAACGATGAGTTTATTTTATTATATTTGTTGCTACTTTATGGGAGGATATTTTTTATCTATATTTCGTATCATTTTTGGACTGATAAGAGGTTGTATTCTATCGCGCCTGGAGTTCTTCAGACCAGTTGCTTTCCATATTTAAAATCCACAAAACTCTAAATCTCACAATTCTCTAAGAAACAATGGTTTTCTAATTCGACTTTAAGCTGGAATTAGACTGAATCACTGGTGCAGACTGGTGTTTTACTCATGCTGTATCATTTGTTTGATGTTTATTGTCTTAATTTTTGAAAATAATATTATATAAGAATTTGTTAGAAAATGAAAAATTAAGAGTATTTACGAGAATGCTATAATCATGTTTTAAAGGTGCTATTGTAAATATTAAAAAATAACATTTATATATATATATATATATATATATATATATATATATATATATATATATATAGTTTTATTATACAAGAGCGTAAAAACATATTTAATATATAATGTTATGGTATTTGTTTAGACGAAAATCATAGATTATTTGCGAGTAAATGCCAATTTCGTTAATCCCTAATGGGGTTATTGAAGATATAAACTTTAAAAATAATAGGTATTTATATTTATTTCATTTCAAATACAATTCAGGCGTAAAAATAGTTAATTTTGATTTTATCCAGTTCTGTTAAAATAAATTACTTGTTAGTTAAGTTTGGCACAATGTTTGTGCATTATTTTTTATTTAGTTTGCAGAATTATTAAAAACATAAATTTGTAAAAAGGCAATTACAAAAGTATTAATTATTTTTGAGTTTTATTTCGTAGTATTAATTTTATGTAACTTTTATTATTTTATGTTATTTTACATGATTTTTTATGTCTCAATGTTTGTCTATAACTATTTTCCGTATTTATATCAAGTATTTTAACAAAAAAGAATTTTGTTTTTTTCTTTCGTAGAGTAATTTTCGCATAATATATATATATTTATATAAAACTGTCTTTTTTTGTATATTTCTTTAAAAATGTAGATCTTAGTATTATTTAAATTTTATAAAAATTTAACGTTGGTTTATGATTTTGTATTTTTATAGTTAAAATGGGGATATATTTGGAATGTTATATAAAGATAAACAACTGCAATTATATTGCAGAAAATATTTTAGTATGTATGTATATATTTAATATTTTGAATTTACACCTACTGCTTAATATTATTACAAAAACGAATCTTTTAAGATGAAAGACAAATAATAAATAATGGGTAAAGAAATATATTTGAAAATTCTATACTGTATTTTTACAATCGTTAATTTATTGAAAACTAACGATTGTTAAATAATTTACTTAAATTGTATGTAGTAGAAATATTTATTTGCTATCTACTATTATGGTCGTTATATATATATATATATATATATATATATATATATATTCATCGTCATCATTAGCCTCTAACCCATGTTTCGTTGCCGTAAGTAAGGACTGATAGTATATATTAATGAAATACTGTTTCCTCAAACAGAGTGGGATGTTGATTTAAATAATGAGGCGTTTCGTCTAAGTGAGCTCCATCTCATTTTTATTCTCCTGTTTACTTCTTTAATGAATGATTGATCTTTGTTGATAAGTTGGCTTAGATAGACATATTTCGTAACTTCTTCTATTTTTGTTCCTTTTATTTCAATTTTCTTTGGGCAGACAAACGCATTGAACAACACTTTTTTTGGGGTGGTTTATGTTTAAGCCAATTTTTTGATTAGCATCATCTAATTCTTCTATCCTCTTTTGTAGCTCTTCCATATATATATATATATACACACACACACACACATACAGATTGTTATAAAAGTATCAAACCATCTTTATTTAGTTACATTTATGTGACAATAGAACATACGGTAAAGGAAAAAAATTAAATATATTTTTTGTATTTATTAATGCACTTAAGAATATTAAATGTTGAGATCAGCAAAATTAAATAAATTAGAAACAAATGTTTCAACATGTAATAAAGATGAAGAAAATATCTGACCATTAACAGTGTAACCTAGAAGAGTTGAAATTGCAAAAAAATAATATTTGGGTATGTTCTAAGTTTGAAATAGCTTTCAACTGATTAGACATGGGTTTTGGAAGCCAAATTAATTTTGTTCCATTTCTTCCGAAAGTGAGTTTTGTAACAAATTTTTTGAAATGTGATAATTACTCAAAAACATCTTCAGTTTCCTCGACAGAGGTGCGCTAATTGGTAACAAGGAGTATCCAGATTTATTTGGGTACATTGCGCAAAATCCTTCCTTTACTTTTCGTAGTACAATGATTAGGATTAGTTTTCTTGCAATACAAACATGTGTTTTGTAATTCCGACTATTCTGTATTGATGTTTATATAATAATTTAAAATGGCAATATTAACATACTTGCTAGAATTGCTTTGTTGATTGATGAGGATCTGAGTAGAATGAATAATGCTTTGATATTCCATATATCACAATAATATTTATTAACATAAAAGTAATAAATTCTCTTTCTACATTGTACCACCACATGTGCACGCTACAACAGCTCAACACACAGTTAATACTCTCGCTCGTTACGTTTCGTGCCTACTTATTCTCTCCTAGGTGGCGACACCGATCAGTCTGTTAAATGCAAATGTATCCAATACTCAACACGCTTCCTTACATTTACATTTTGATACTTTTTATTCTTTTAACTTCATCATTTCTCTAAATTTAACAAACTTGACTTTACATAGCGATTTAGTCAATATATCCGCAATGTTGTTTTCCGATTCAATTTTAATTACATCAATAATTTCCTTTTCATAACTTTCATGTACATAATGATACTGAACTTCAATATGCTTTGAATTTTTTGAGAAATTTCCACACTTTGCAATAGTTAACGCACCTGAATTATCACCATATATTTTAACTAGTTCACTTATATTAGTATTAAAAGTTTATATCAACATTTTACGTATAAAATTCACATCTGTTACAGCCTCGGACAATGTAACATACTCAGCAAAAGTGGATGATTTTACAACATAATTTTTGCTTATGTGTTTTCTAGTGTATTACATTTCCATAAAGTTTAATCACGTAACCTGAAGTAGATTTGCTGTATACAATATCTCCTGCCCAGTCAGCATCAACATAACAATCCAATATTTCTGATCCTTTTACTTTATTATAATTTAACTTCACATTTTTAGTCAGATATAAACACTTTAAAACCCTTAGAGCATATTTATAATGTGTTTGATCATAGCTAATTTGAAATCGATTTAGATAATTGACACTGAACGCTGTCTGGCCTTGTGCCTGTACTTATGTACAAAAGTTCTCCAATCTATATTTCTATATTTTAAGTAATTATTCATTTTCTCAGCTGGTTCTAACTTCAGATTTACTTCCATTGGTGTATTATACAGTTTTGCATTTCCTAGATGATAGTTCTTTGCTAAAGACTCAATAAAATTTGTTTGGCTTAATGTCATTTCATTTTTCTTTTCATCATAATATCTAATCCAATATAGCAACTAGCTTTTCCCATATCCTTCATTTTGAAACGCTTTGACAATTTTTGTTTAATTTCAACAATTCTTTTTTTGTTTTTACTGCATTTTAGCATATCATTAACAAATAGCAAAATATAAATGCATTCATCGTTTTCAAATTTTATATACAAACAATAATCATAGTCACTACGCTTCAAACCTAATTCTTTCATAAATTTATTAAAACATTCGTATCTAGATCTCGGGCTTTCCCTTAGTCCATACAAAGTTTTTAATAACACTAATACCTTTTCTGAACTATCTTCATAACCCTTTGGTTGATAACATAAACTTCTGAAATTAGTTTTCCATTAAGAAATGCTATTTCAACATCCATTTGTTTAATAATAAATCCATTTTGACAACAATAAACCAATAATGTTTTCAACGTTTGCATTTTAACTACTAGTGAATAAATATTATCAATGTACTCTCCCTGTTGGAAACATCTAAGTACTAACCTAGCTTTGTAAACATTTTCATTCTTCTTTCTATAAATCCATTTAACATCAATGCCTTTTTTATCTTTGGGTTTCACAACTAGTTTCCAAATCTTATTTTTCTTTAAACTTTCCATTTCATTGTCTATAGCTTTGATCCAATTTTTAGACTCATTACTATTAATCACTTCCTCACAGTTACAAGGTACTGTCACATCACGATAATTTACATGAACATAATTTGTTACAAAATCTTCAGTGTACCTTTTATTTGGGCGTTTTTCTCTAGTTGATCTCCTAAGTTCAGTTTTCACAATTTTATTACTTTTAGTATTTTTAATATCGTACTCATCATTATTTTCAGACTGTGTGCTTTGACAAGATTCAACATCACTTACTAAGCTACCATTATCACTAATATTATCATTACTTACATTATATTTGAAACTTATAAGCTTAATATTTTCTTCTGCTACATCTACATGTCTTGCATTAATTATTCTGTTATCTACAAGTACTTTGTATCCTACTTCTGTATAGCCTAATAATACTCCTAATTTAACTTTGTTATCCCATTTAGTTTTTCTCAATTGTTCTGGTACTCTAACATAAACTCGACTTCCACACATTCTCAAATTATTTGCACTTGGTCTTTGATTAAAAAATATTTCATAAGGTGTCTCTTGTTTATATGTGTTAGCTGAAGATCTATTTTTTAAATAAGCTGCAGCTTGAACTACTTCTGGCCAGTACTTTCTATCAACTCGTGCTTCGAATAATAAACACCTAGATATATCCATAATTGATCTATAATACTTTTCTGTAACACCATTTAACTCATGAACATAAGGTGGACATGGAATCATTCGAATACCCTTTTCTCGCATGAATTTGTAAATATTGCCATTTAACTATTCTTTGTTATTGTCACATTTCATATTTTTGATTTCTTTTTCTGTCAGATTTTCGACCGTATGAACATAATCCACGAAACAATTATAAACTGCTGACTTTGATGTCAGTGTATAAATTATAGTATATTTACTGTAATCATCTACAAATATCAAAAAATATCTTTCACCTCTATATCCCACTGTGTTGTGTGGTCCATTCAAGTCTGTATGTACTGTTTCTAAAACTTCCCTAGCATGTCTCCTATTATTTTCGAATGGCACATTATGCATTTTACTTTCTATACAAGTGGCACATTTCATATATTCAGATTCAATTTCTTTAGGTAACCCTTCCAACAATTCATTTTTACATAAGATATTTAAGTACTTAAAATTTACATGTTCTAGCGTACGGTGCCATTTTTCTTTTAATGTCATATTTCCATTGTAATCATTTTTAACTATACTTGATTTTACTTCTTTACTGTGGCTATAATTCTTAATAAAGCTTGTCATATTATATAGATTTTATTTCTTTCTAGCTATGGAAATTAATCCTCTATTTGGATCATAAATTCTTGAAATATCTCCATATGAAACTATTTTTTTTCTCTGTAACTCTTGTGTAACAACAAATGTTGCTTCATTTCTTTTACAAAAAACACATTATTTACAGTTATCTCACTTTTATTATTAAAAACTTTAAAATCTGTTACTACTTTGTCTAGTTTAGTCGCTTTCAAAATTCTCCTATCACTTAATCTTACATCAGTTGGTTCTTTCAGAACTATATATTCTGTCAACAATTTTTCATCATTTAAAATATGGTCTGTATACCCACTACTATTCAAAATCCAGTCTATTTGAATTTTACCTAAGCTTGCATTACAAATTACCTCAGCTGTATTTGCTTCTGCGTTGAATGCGCTACCTGGACCATGCGATGACGTTCTCTGGTAACTCTGATGACTCGATGATGAGTTGGCTGCACCTCTGTAACTGCCTCTGCCCCTGAAGTTTCTTCGTTGATTGCCTTGGCCTCGTGATCAACCTTGACTGTATCCGCCACGTCCTTGTCTAGTAGATTTCCTTTGATAACAATCCTTTTGTAAATGTCCGGGTTTTCCACAACTGTAGCAATTTCCTGTTGTCTTTAACATGAATGCATTTTACTTGTTTGTATTTTCTTCTCGCTTCTCACTTTGATTTTTCTTTTCTAAAGCTTTTAGTTTTATTTTACTTTTTAAATATTCAACAGTTTTTTCTTGTTCTGGCAGCACATCAATTAAATCTACCTAAGTGACTATATGTTTGTGTTAGCGCCTTCAGCATGTATCTCAATTTTTCTTGTTCACTTATTTGTGCTCCTGGAGCTTTGAGTCCGTTTGCTGCTCTCTTAATTTCGTCGAAGAATGTTGTCACTTCTGAGAAATCTTTTAACTTAACGTTTTTTAGTTCATTCCTGCGTACAATCTGTAGAGCCGTCGATTCTCTTGAATACATTTCATCAAACTTTTTTAATATCTTATACGCAGAATTCAGGTCACCAATATATTTCAACTGTTTGTTTGAAACTACACTATATATGTAGTTCATTGCTTTGATATCTTTCAATTTCCACTCCTCAATTTTATCTGTGGCAGTCTTCTCTCTTTCAGCCACAACTAAACACTTTTTTATATTCTAAAAACTTCAGTATTCTCTTCTTCCGATTTGCATACTCAGATCCATCAAAAATTGGTATCATCACATCATCACTTTTCATGTAAACCATTTTGCCTTCGTTTTTTTTTTGGTTGTGTCAGATTCACTTTCTTTGTTTTGTCTTTTACACTAACCACGAACTGCTACCACGCTAGAATTGCTTTATTGAATGATGAGGATCTGAGTAGAATGAATAATGGTTTGATATTCCATATATCACAATAATATTTATTAACATAAAAGTAATAAATTCTCTTTATACATTGTACCACCACACGTGCACGCTACAATAGCTCGACACAGAGTGAATACTCTCGCTTGTTACGTTTCGCGCCTTCTTATTTTCTCCTAGATGGCGATACCGATCAGTTTGCTAAATGCAAATGTATCCAATACTCAACAATACTGTTTCATTTTACCTTCTCAATACATTTAACACTAAACTATCTACTTTTTACCAAATTTAAATCATTTTTTTTTTGTTTTTCGAAATACGATTATGATAAACAGTTTTCTAAACGTTTATTGAACTGTTTCAGTACTTAAGTTGGCTCATGTACTTTCTTGTATATGTGCGTACATTTCAATAGTATTAGTACCCGGATTTATTTTCATGTCTATTAAAACGTTTTTTGTTTTCACTTACTTAATATTTTAGTTTTCCTTATTCGCTTATACATTTTCAATTTTGTATTGTCTAATAATACGTTGACTTCTATTATGTCGAGCTCCAATCTGTTTCGTAATTGTTATTTACGAATACTATTTCGTATTTAAAGAAACAATATTTGTTTTGTTGTATTCATTTTACGTTTTTTAGACTTTATTTCAATATAATATAATGCGAATAAAAAAGAACAATAAGCACAATCCCACAGATTGGTTGTAATAATCAGACTGAGTTACAAAAACTGAGAGACAAAATATACTTTTATGTATTTAGAAATTGTGTAATGAAATAAAAATATTTATTTTTTTATGAATATATATTTTTCTTTGTTTTGAAGTATAATATTTTGATGTACATAATAAATGAGAATAATATTTTATTGTAATGTAAATTTAAAGTCGTATGGGACAGTTGTTGGGTGCTATAGGTTAATACAATTTTGTAAGGATCTTATTTTTTCATTCATAAGAAATTTTGAATAATGTCACTCTTTACTGATTTTTGTCTTAACTGATGAGATTTTATTTGCATTTAAGTGTCACTTAGTAATTTTGAACGCTAAATAACATCGTTTAAAGTTAAAATGTTTTGTTAAGTAGAAGTCAGTAAATTTTAAAACTAAATGTATTCTCATAGTTGGTAATAATATTAATCACTTTAAGCGAAATGATCGCCGAACCAAAATCATTTCTGAATTCAAGTTTAAGGGACAAACTGACATATTACTTTAACGTTACTATTTACAAAGTGCATAGTATGTATATTTTGAATTTGGGGTTATTTTGTTTGATATTGTATTCAATATATCTTTAATTTGCAAAACAAAATTTAGCGGTCATAAATGTGGGCGTGATACTTTTGTGATTAACTATATATATATATATATATATATATATATATATATATATATATATATATATATATATATATATATATATATATATAGTTAATTCTCAGTATAACCCACAATGGAGATTATGTTGAGAAATAAAATCGATCTTATCCAAAAAACGGTGTTTATCTTTCTTTTTTACTGTACTGTTCAAATGACCCACGTATATATACATATAGTTAATCACAACTATATATACAAAAGTATCCTGTACCTTTATGACCACTAAATTTTATAGTGTAAGTTATACAATAAATAAATATATAATATATAAATAAATTTGGGTATTATTCTTTTTATTTCGATTTATTATTATTTAACAGGTAAAAATAATATTATAAAAAATATGTATTTGGCTACATATGAATTTAGTTCTTTTATCGACCGCTAAATACAGATTTAGTTTTGTTATTTAATGATGTCTTATTTCAGTATTATAAAACGTATTTAATGTAATCGATGTATAAAATCTAAATCCGCAAATTGAATTATTTTGTATTGTATCTTGTAGAATTTGTCAAATTATCTTTTTTTTTTAAAGAAACGTTTAAATAGATAAGTAGAAAAGACATTTTGTATGCATTTATCATACAATTTTGTTCAAGATATTTTTAATTCAAGTGTGATACAATCTCTATCGACAATAAAGAATATAATTACAATTTTTTAAACAAATTATATTAAGGTAATGAAATCAGCAGCTTATTGTTTGTGATATGTAATTCTTTTGTTTAGTTCTATTGCAATTCTGTTGCATAGTATTCAAATTATTACTGATTTTGATTAAGATAAGATATAATTGTAATGAGTACTGCATATATACATATATACACGTTTGTTAATATTTATAAAGAAATAAAATGTTTTTACCATTTGTTAATTTTTATAATCACATTGTATTTATTATTTTTTACAGCTAAAATTTTAATAGTTAATCATTTATATATGAATGTTTACACTATTATAATATTTTTAATGGGGAATGGTGCTTCTAAATAAATATAAATGATATAAATAAAAGTAAATGTAAGTAAAATGAAGTATAATTAGTAATGAATATTAATCTTTTAACTTTCATTGGGCACTGAGTACTTTACACCGACTTGTTTTGTTATTCATAATATTTTAAATTTATTATCAACATATTTTTTGTTGCTTTTAACTGCCTATTCGGATATTTTGTTGTCAAGTTCTTTGTTAATGGATAAATTCACTTAAAATCGGATGTTGTATTAGTGTATTTAAAAACAGGATTCCTGTCTATTTCTTAAAATCAACATCTTAATAATTATTGTGTGGATTTGATTGTAAAAAGTTTCAATATTCCTGTTTATCCGATTAGTTTGCATACGCAATTTACTGTGCGTGGAATGAATATACCAACTAGTTTCATGTAATGATAAGTTCTTCATAGTGTTTATTTTTCGACAAATATTAAAAAAATAAAATATACAATATAATGCAGAAATGAAAATATATTTCAGAATATCTTTAAAGCGAATAAGCAAAAAAAAAAATACAAAACCATATAGCATACCCCGTCACAGGTAAATATGCCATACTTATAAAAAGCATTCATTTATTAAGATTAGTATAGAAGTTTGAAAAAGGAAGCAATATATACAAAAAAGTACTTTGATGATAAAATATATTCAAATGATAAAAAAAAATTAGTAGGATACGTTAGGTTGACTTCGCTATTGATGAAGTGTCATACATTAATTTCAAATCGAATAACTGTAGATTAGTGCAACTTGGATATAAATTTTGACCTACTGAATGATTTTATAAAAAAATACAATGTGTAATGAGGCTTTTGGTTTTATACGAAATTTATGTGAAAATACAATTTTATTTGTATTAGCACTTAGAACTTTTGAATATATTTGTATGTTAAAAAACATTCGGGGGTGGTTTGAAGAGTAATTTGGTTCGTGTATTCGCTGACAGAGAGGGGACAGCTGTATATGTTTTCATATAGCTTCATCCCTTGTAACGGATGTGAAGGTGCAAGTCATTTCGCCATTAATTCTTCGTTTGACAGTTGTTTCAATATAAGCATTTCATGCGAAAGTGCAAAATGGATGAAATCAGAATTCAAGGTATGATTCAGTTCATTTTTTAGAAGGGCAATCAGCGTATGAACTCTATTAAATACTAGCTCCTATATGGGATGAATCTTTCCCCTTCTACGAAGCAGTTCGACTTTTGGTGAATGAATTTAAACGTGACAGAACAAACATTGAAGATACATCACACTCAGGAAGCTCAAGAAAAAAGTATTGTTTCACCATGACAATGCACTGGCTCATTTAAGCGTTGTTGCTCGGCAGAATTCTGATTTCATCCATTTTGCACTTTCGCATGAATAAACAAACTTCTTTCTCGTTGGGAGAAATGTGCTCAGGCCATTGGTCTTTATTTTGATTAATAAATATAACTTTGAATTCATATATGCGTCTTTATACTCGATACGAAAAAAAACGCAATTATTTTTGCACCAACCTAATACTTTTGATGTAAGGAACGATTGGTTTTCGATGATATTATGAGATTATATAGAAAAAATGGTATTACTTTTTTTTAACAAAATACATGGATAAATGTGTTTATTCGAATATTATAATTTTTGTACGCTACTGTGCCAGAATAAGGAGGATTCGAAAATAATTTTATATCTCAATATTAAAATTCCTTCGAAATTTTTAGACTTTGCTCTAATACATTTGAAAGCAGGAGAGTTGTTAATGTTGTCCTTAACAATTAATTAAAAACATATATTACCTTTGTTTGAATATTTTCGAGAATAATTGTATGTCTAGTTTAAATGCTAATAAAATATTAAATAAATCAGAATTGAATAAGTTAAAAGACGGAACTAATTAGTTTAATTTCTGGTTCAAATTGATTCAGGTTTAAAGTACAATGAAATATATTCTGAATTGATTGTTGCGAATACATTTCTCAATTGATTGTTGTATATGTAAAATTTCAGTGTCGACAATTTTAATGTTGATATAAATATATAAAACGAAAATAAATTACACTGCGACGACAAATTTTAATCCAGTGCTGTAATCAGCTGGTGAGGACTAAAAAAATCAGTATCGGCAACACGCAATATACTGGCGGATAATAGGTAAGGAAAGCGTTATGAACGACCTTCGCGTGACTTGTATGTAACTCGAGGATACAGGGTTAAGCCGTAAACAAGTTTATCGGAAGTTATGTTGGCATCAGAACCTTTACTGTTTGAAGTTTCCGCCATGAACAATGTATTTAATTAATGCAGTTAGGTTTTATACCATAATTGTATTATATGCATTACGTAGAAACTGTTTGTGTGTACATAACATAATGAATGACAAAATCATTGACATATCAATACTAAAATTAAATGTATTTTATGTTTAAAACAAAAAATATACATTTTTGGGTAATAAATAACTTTAAATTAATTAAATAATGGACAAATTTGTATAGAAAAGCTGTGTATAGAAAATTCAATAACAGTTGCTTTTCTTTTAAAATAATACTGCATTTATATTTTAACAGAAGTCTAAAATGTAAGATGAAATATTAAATTTTACATTTTATTTAAATATTTTATACAATAAATTCAAAAAAATTAATGTAAGCCGAAACCAATTATTTAAAAATGAAGGAATATCAAAAAATAAAAATATTAAGGGGACCCGGTGGTCTAGCGGCCTAAAATTTAAGCTATTTTAAAAATTTTTTTTCTATATGAGGGTAATGAATAATGCTTTCAAATTTTTTTACACTTATTTTATTACTAATAAACTACACAAAAATGAAAATAAAGACAAAAAAAATTTTTTTTTTAAATTAGAAAAATGTTGCTGAAGTCTCCCTCTCTAAAAAAATGGAATTGCGTGGTGAATGATGATTTATCTCTCCCTCTGATCTGAAATAAAACAATTGACGAATTTTTAATTAGTATAAGTATAGCTATCGCAGGAAGTAGAATAATAAAAAAAAAAAATTTGACAAAATGGCGCGTAGTCAAAAGTACAAGTTTGAAAACGACCAGTATTTTTGAATGTTTTGTTAATAAAAAAAATATAAATATTTTACGGAAACTATTAGTTTTACTTCCAGCGAGAGCTAGAACTATTCAGAATAACATATTAAAATTTCAGACAAATCGGTCAAGTAGTTTTTTTTTCTGGCCCCCGCAAGACGAAAAAAAGTAGTTTCGAGATAAACGCGTTTAAAGTTTGCCGGCTCCACTTATTCTTCTACCTGCCTGACCTTCTAATGGGCTGTAGATCCTGAAATACTCTGAATTTCGTCATCAAATTTTAACAGTATATTTTTAAGATACTATACTTTCGAAAAAAAAATCGATTTTTCGAAAATTCTAGACCACCGGGTCCCCTTAATGTAGTAAATGTAAAGTACTAAATGTTTCCAAGATATAGATTTTATAAAACTTGTATATAAGGTAGTATGTTTTATATATTGGGTGGCCAAGTGTTACGAAATAGAACACATAGAAATAGCACAACATAGAAATACCACTTAATTGAGACGAATCAAGATATATATATATATATATATATATATATATATATATATATATATATATATATATATATATATACACATATTGATTGTGTTAAGTTATCTTTATTCTTAATATTTTTCATTTCTGTCTACCTAGATATAATCTCAGTATCGAAAATTTTAGATAAATTTTATTCTAATTTTATTTTATAGAAAATCAATGAGAATGAATTTTCTAAAAGAAAAATATTGTTTACTAATTATATACTTATAAACAGTACTAAATTAATGGGAAAATATTTAATTTAATCTTATAAGCAGATTTCAATTAATAACCTATTAAAAATTGAAAAAGTAAATTTTTGAAATTATTATTTATTAATTTATGTATATATATATATATATATATATATGTATATATATATATATATATATATATATATATATTATCATTTATCAAATAAAGAATACATTGACAAATTATTCAGCGTATATTTTTTCATTTAATCTAATAATTAAGTTCTAATTGAAGATATGATTGTATTAATGTGCTACGTAAAAAATGTATATTTCAAAAAACAGTATTTTAAAATTTTCAATAAAAATTACAGTTCATGTAAATGATTCTTACTACAAAAAGGAAATTGAGGTTAAACATAAAACCTATAGGGAATTTTTAAACCCTTCACATGCATTATCGAAAAAGGTATATGTTTTTAAAACAAACATTAAACAAACTTTTGATATAATAAAAAGTTTGAGACTTACAAAAGTTACTCACCACTGTTAAAAAATTGAAAACAACAATCATTTTCGTGAAACCCTTCCAACTGGCACAAAAAAACGATGGCAAATGCATTTTACATTACTTAACCTAAGGTAGGGAAGTTGGCGCTACCCTCGTAATAGAGCCGAAAAAAAGGGAATTCCGTCAACCTATCTCTCCCGCCAACCATGTATAGTCTCTCCACCTTTATTTAGGCTTGAGAATTACGTATAGAAAGTAATGTCGACAATAGTGACCTTTGGATTCGGAGCAAAAATGGGCCATTCTATGACACTTTTAATACATTTTAGAATATTTCCTGTGTTATCTCACCAGTTTCGTAACTAAAATTTTCCTTTAAGCTTTCAATCATCTTTGAATTATTTGCATAAACCTATAAAAAATATGGTGCCATTAAATTTTGTGATTTGAATGACCAATCGGTATTAATGAATCTCGAAGTTAATTGACCTGGAAACATGATTATCTATCGACGCGCCCCTCAAAAATCTATATATCTATATGGAAACATGACATTACAATTTTCCTCTGTGTCACGTATTTTGTGTAACGTAGTGTCGTCTTTTTAAGCCACATGCTCTCTAAACCCAATTCATCCAATCAGCGTGTTTAAATGTTATCAATTATCTCACGATAGTATTTACCAATCACCCCAATAGCATTTTCTGCAGAGCTTTAAAAGAAGTAAGGTCCAATGACACCTATGAACCAAATACGGTATCACACTGTCACTTTATATAGATGTGAAGGTCGTTGATGACTCAAATCTTGATTTCAGAAACGCAGAAGTGGTTATTTTGCTTACTGGCGAAGTCAATTAAGTCAAAGTGAGTCGAATCACTACTCGAAATATCGTGAGCTTACTATACACATTATTACGATCGAAAATTTTATACAATTTTCTGTCTCTTACCGAAATTGAAGATTGATTTTCATAAAAATTTTTTACAGTAAGTATGCGTTATCTAATCTAATGGCGTTCCCTAATGAATTTCCCACGTTCGCTGTCTTTAAATGCTTAAATTCCAATTAACACAAACTCGTCAAACCAAAATGATAACAAATTAAAGTTGAAAATCTATTTTTTAAACATTCAGTATAATTGGTCAATGAATGACAGCAGATCTCTGTTGGTAGACATAATAATAAGCGAGCTGTTTTTCCAATTCTTTGTGTGACATTTTTATTAATCATGTTTCTTCCAATGGTTTCCTGATGAAATAGAAGCATTTGGCACAGTACTTGATTTAGTTATGTTTAAATACACAAATCGCAGTACGAGTATGCTCTTTAACCTATGGTAATTCATTTAGTAGGTTTTGAGTAAAAAAATTATTGTTCTGTAAATGAATTATTGGAATCAAATTTAAACACTTTTCAATCACATTTTAAGACAAAAAACATGAAATTCATAAATACCTGTATGAATAGTATGCTAAAGAAGTCAACTGAAGTAAATAAATATTAACTTCACGTGTACAATACTGGATGGCGAATACATTGCCAATAAAATTAGGTTATAAATTCACTATTGATAAAAAAAATTTGAATATGAAATAATTTTAGGAGAAGTTTTTAAACTGTCTTTTTATATAAAAACACTTTTATATTTATAGAAAAGTGTTTTTACATACCTTGCCGAATTAATTGCCGGAAAAAATGAAGTTCACAAAATAATATACAAACGGAGTGCGCAAACATAGATAAAAAAATCAATATGTAAACATAAACTACGTCTTTTTATATTAAAAAATGAGCTGGAATAAATTGTGCATATATATATATATATATATATATTTATATATATATATATATTTATATATACATATATATACATATATATATATATATATATATATATATATATATATATTCATATATTCATATATATATATATATATATATATTATAGATTATCAATTTTCTTTTAACTAAAATTTATTATACTACGATTGTCATAGGGACAGGAAATTAATGTTTTTTTTCGACTTTCTCTATTTTATAGTATACATAAATTTTAGATATAGACAGATTTTGTTATAACGTAAAATTATTGAAATATACCGTATTTCTCGGCGTATAAGACGCTCTTTGAATACCAAAAAATTGGTTGTAAGTTTCGGGTGCAGATTATACAGCAGTGATAAAAATTATGAGTTCAAAAATTAGGATGTAGGGGGGGGGGGAGCGTCATTATTAAGTACCAAGTAAACAGAGAAGTAAAGATTTTATTTTCATTATTACGTACATTTCTTTAAACAAGTACATTTTATCTACATTATTATTAAGTTTACCATAGTTCTACATTATTATTAAGTTTACCAGTTATTATTACCAGTTCACCCACCAGAAATATAATAACTTGAGAATAAAAATTCTAGACTTGCCATAATTAAGTCATTTGGAATAGTCGGTAATAAAAAGTAATAACCAGACCTTTTGTTCGATACGGAGCCGATTGATAAATTTACTTTTGTAACAAATGTTATACTTTGGAATTTCTCATTTAGAAATCTATCTACTAAAATTATTTTATTATTATCATGTGTCTTATATCGGCAGTATACGGAAAAATTGATAAAAATCTTTTTAAATTCAATTTCTTCTTATACGTTGGGACGTTCTATACACAGAGATATACAGAATGTTATTTATTAATTATATTTTAGATAAATAAATCTATAGTGGTGCAACTTACAATACCAAACTACTAATACTGAAACCGTTGAATCTCTTATATCATTTTCTTTTCGCACACGATTATCTGACAGAGGTCTGGGAATTCATTGACAAAAACTTTTTATAAAGTGAGGTTTAGTACAAAACTTTTTAGTTTTAAAAATCTATATACATACCGTGGCTATTTACTGAATATATATATATATATATATATATATATAATATATTTATATATATATATATATATATATATATATATATAAATATAAATCAATAAATGCATTTTTGAATTGTAGAGATAATTTAATAGAATAAATTACAAAATAATTTACAATTTATTTCATGTTTCTAACTTCATTTTATCTAACTTCCTAAAATGGACGTGGTTTTAAACTATCAGAAAGAAAAGTTTAAGAAACATTTAAATTTTTGATTTTTCCAAAAGAGATATTTCACAATTTTTAAAATCATTTCAAGTAATGTACGACGTTATAGAAAAAATAGAAGTTAATATTATATTTTTAAAATTAAATATACTGTAAGTATAACATGATGTTCTATTAAATTGTAAATTTAATAGAAAATTTTGATAAATTGAATTTATTTTTTATTTTGAAAAAAATATACTATTATAAACAATTAATAAGAATTGAAATGGTATTATGAAGATAATTGTTGTCTTGTAAAGTAGACTAGGGTTACTCACTAATCACCAAAGTATACTTAAAACATATTTATACTTATACATACTTATTACATATTTATATTTGGAAAAGTTAAATGTAAAATTATTTTATCTCAATCACAATATCGTATTTTATATATGAAATTAAAAAAAATATGTCCTTATTGGAAAACTCTCTCTCTCTCTCTCTCTCTCTCTATATATATATATATAATTAATACTAAAGAATATTTTGTAAATTATCTTTAATAAGTATTGTTTCTTCTTTTTTTAATGCAACATTTATAAAGAACCTTATTAGAGAAAATTGAGTTAATACAGTTTTTGTGAATATATATTATTTACTTGAAACAGGAAACGAGGTTTGATTACAAAATTAACGTGAAGTCTCCATTTCGAGCATCATTATAAAATTAATTTTTTCAGAAGTACTACTGATGTTGTAATAACACATTAAAGAATATTTAATGCACCCTTATCGATACCGTACATTAATTGTACATACCATAAACGTACCAACTAGTTTTTCTTAAGAATTTTATTTTAAGAATAATTAATTACTTATAAATATTAAATTTCGTATTGACATCTTCATTTTAATTTTTTTGACGTTGAACTACGTCTATAGTTTCATTAAGCGGGGTGTCTTGTTAGCAGTGGAAATGTTACCAAATGCTGTAACGCAGATTGGCGCTCAGTACGCCGCAACCGTCCAACCGATTCATATCGAATTAAAAGTGTTTAACAGCTAAAGGACTTCGAAACCTAAAAATGCTTCATTTGTTGAAATCCGTTAATTATTTTAAAAGTTATGACCCTGCAAATTTCAACATCGATTTTCACGTTGTGTCAGCATTAAAAGGTAGATATCTCGAAAAATCTTCATCGTACGATAAGAAGTAAAAAAAAATCGGATAGATCTTTCAAAACTTTAAGACCTAAATTTTCACTTAGCGGGGTATCATGTTAGCGCCGAAAGCGTTACCAAATGGTGTAACACAGGTTCGCGAGTTTTCAAAACTCTGTAAGAAGAACCCACATCCATTTTTCTATTTTTTTAAACAAGTTAAAACATTTTCACTTCTAAACCCGACGTAATTCTACGTAAACTCTTGTGATTGATATATATATATATATATATATATATATATATATATATATATATATATATATAAACCCCATTTTTTTAAATATGTTTGTTTCAAAATGAATTTAACAAAATATTAATAAAATTTGTAAAAATCTTTGTTTGGAGTAATAATTATAGTAATATACTTTTATACCAGTTAGAACTACAGAAGTAAATACAAAATAATTTAATTATATTTTCTGTTTTTATTTCAAGAAGAAAACTTTATTGTCTCAAATGTGTTCTTTTTTCAATCTAAGAATGACATCAGATTTTTCCAATCAAAAGTATTAAATAAATTGTTATTGATTATCAATTATGTGCATTTTACTGGGAGTGATATCCTCAGAGTGACAGGGTACGGATTTTTGTTTTAATAAATTTTTTTCGTAAATTTCTTAGCTCTTTTAAGTTTTATTTAAAATTATCGTTAAGTATATAAACGGAGCGCTCATACACATTTTTTATAAAAAAGGGTGGTTTAGTTTGTTAAAATAGAAAATTGTTATTCTAAAGCACCTAATTTAAAGACTGTATTTGAAAAAAATATAAAAATAGTAAAATAATGTAATCAAAATCGTTAATTTATGACCTTTAAATGGATGGTACGATATATATACATATATATATATATATATATATATATATATATATATATATATATATATATATATATATACACACTCATGCGTATGTATGTATGCATGTGTCCGTCTGTACGTGTTGTGAGTGTATGCTTTGCGAGTTTATAAGATGTATACGACGACGACGTTGCCGACTAAGACAATTTCTTGTTCGTCCAGCGAAGCCTTCATAATACGATTTCAGTTAATCAAAATCCTAATTAATCTCCTTAAACCGATCCCGGCAAGAACACTCGAGACCGAGTCATATCTTGCAAAAGATAAAGTTTTCTCGTTTGAAATATAAATTGGGTCGTTGTATAAAGCGAACTGTAAATGGCGTTTAGTTTTTAATTTTATCATTTCTTTTTTAATTTTAAAAAATTAATCTGCCAAGCGTCTCGTGGTGAGTACTATTTTAGCGGTCAAGTACTAGCACGATGCTATGTCTCGTCTTAAATTTGAAGGTGTTGGAGAATAAAACGGTTCAATTTAAATAATTTAAATTGCAAATACTTATACATGACTACACTTAACGATCTACCCATCCACATCCACACACAAATACACATACTGAAGTACACATACATACACACATACATACATACACATATACGTACATACACACACATATACATACATACGTACGTACATATATATATATATATATATATATATATATATATATATGTCTATGTATATTATATATATATATGTATATGCATATATGTATATTATATATATAATAGGGGGCTCCTCCCCCTACTCACTACGGTCACCGATCTCGGGGGTGTTTCGTCGCCACTCGTTGCACTCGTTCACTCTCCAGTACTGTTATTAATATGATAATAAAACAACTTAAATTTATATAATAATTGTTTATTTAGAAACTAATCAGGAACATAAAATTAATTACAAAATCGAAAACAAACTTAATAGTAACTTATTCTAAAACTTCGGTGTAAACAATAAACATTAATTCATTATTCAATAATCATTAATTTTCGTCTGAAATTGGAAACAATTGGAATTCTATGAAAAATATAATGAAAAAAGGGAGTGTAGAGTTAAGAGGAAAACAATAAATTTTTTTTGTAACATTAATCAGTCTTCCCGATGGAATATTCTTATTATAATATATATATATATATATATATAAAAGAAGCGTCAAAAATAATGTAACAAGAACTGCGTGGAGTAAGTAAAACGAAACGTTTTATTAAAATTCGATTTACATTTCGATAAAACATTTAACTGAGTCCTGGTATTTGTCTTAAAAACGTCATTCTGTTAACTCATCGAGAATAAAGACAAAAATACGGTTTATTTATTTATTAATTTATACCACATTTCTAGAACCACATTTCAATTAAGAATAATATTAAAACTGACCTGATACTAAGATAAAAATAAATTTTTATGTCTATGAAATTGTATATTTTTCTTGAGATTTTGCTAATGTTTCTAACAATATTTATGTTTAGATTAGATATGTGATGTATATAGAGTCGAACTAGGTTATAATGAATATGATGAAATGTGCGACTAATATATATCTTTCTTCAATCAGTGATTTTATAATCGTTTCTTTTATCAGTGATCGGAAAATTTCGCTTAGAATATTATATTTTCTATATAAATCCCAACGTTTCTAAATTATATTAGAAAGGAATACATGTATCAAATAATAAATAAATAAAGAAAATGAATAAAATCTGAATAAGTACTTAAAATCAATACCAACATATTCATCACTAATTTCAAAGCACATTTTAGGATTCGGTAGTAATAATATTAGGTTGGTGCAAAAATAATTGCAAGTTTCATCATTTTAATTTTGGCGCTGATTTTTTTTAGTTACTATTATCTTTTGTTAAAATTATATGATACATAATTGTAAACAATGAAACTACTACTGATTTCAGTTGGGCTAATGCTTTCATTATTTAGTATTTTTTGATATAACCACTTAAATTAGTTACGGATAAAAGCAAATCCGCGTGATTTTGTTGCATGAGTTTAAATTGGGACGTAAAGCAATAGACACTGTTCGAAATATCAAATTTGTTTTGGGCGAAGAGTAAATTAGTTAACGTACAGCTCAACACTGGTTCTAAAAACTTCGCAATGGAAACGAAAGGCTTGATGATAAGCAGGGTCGTGGTCGTCATTCATCTATAGACAATAATGATTTAAGAATCATTATTGAAGCTGACCCACATAAAACAACTCGATGTTGGCAGAATAAATCAGTGTTGATTATTCAACAGTTGTTCGACATTTGAACCTAATTGGAAAGACAAAAAAGCTGGATAAATGCGTGCCGTACGAACTAAACGAACATCAAGCAATTCTGCGATAAGAAGTCTGCTCTGCTCTTCTTTTGCGTAAATAAAATGAGCCGTTTCTTGATCGTATTGTCACATGTAAAGTGGATTCTTTACGAGAATCGGAAACGTTCATCACAGCGGCCAGACCGAGAAGTAATATCAAAACAGTTTCCTAAACCGAAACTTCATGAAAAAAAGATTTTGGTCACTGTTTGGTGGGTGGAAAGTGGCATCATTCACCAGAACTTCTTAAATCCTAGTGAAACAATAACAGCAAAAAAATATTGTCAGGAAATTGAACAAATGCATGAGAAGTTACATTGTTTACGCTCACCGTCAGTCAATCGAAGAGGATCGATTATTTTTCATGATAACACCCGACTACACCGTTCTACAAATGACTAAAAAATTAAATGAACTTGGTAGGAATAAACACACTTCTTTCTCGTTGGGAGATATGTGCGCAGGCCATTGGTCTTTATTTTGATTAATAAATATAACTTTGAATTCATATATGCGTCTTTATACTCGATACGAAAAAAACCGCAATTATTTTTGCACCAACCTAATACTTTTGATGTACGGAACGATTGGTTTTCGATGATATTATGAGATTATATAGAAAAAATGGTATTAGTTTTTTTAACAAAATAAATGGATAAACGAGTTTATTCGAATATTATAATTTTTGTACGCTAATGTGCCAGAATAAGGATTCGAAAATAATGTTATATCTCAATAATAAGTTTTATGAAAAAAATATGATCACTGTTTGGAAGCCAACAAGTGGAAATTCACTACAACTTCTTAAATCCTGATGAAACAATAACAGTAGAAAAATATTATCAGGAAATTGAAGAAATGAATTAGAAGTTGTATCGTTTACGGCCAGCATTAGTCAATCGATGAAGATCAATTCTTCTTCATGACAACGCCTGACCACACATCTCACAAATGACTTTAAAAAAATTAAATAAACTGGATTATGAAACTTTACTTCACTCACATAATTCTTCGGACCTGACTCCGTCAATTTATCATTTTTTTAAACATTTGAGTAACTTTCTACGAAATATTTAATAATATAATTTTTAATTAATTATAATTTTTTTAAATATCAAGCATTAGCTTAAAGTGTTCTCGATGAATTCGTTAATTCCAGAATTCTACCTTATAGTAATAAACGAACTTGTTTCTCGTTGGTAGAAATGTGTGCAAGCAAATGGTCTTTATTTTGATTAATAAATATAACTTTTAACTAATATATGCGTCTTTACACTCAATACGTAAAAACCGCAATTATTTTTGCACCAACCTAATAATACAGAAAAATATCTATTGTATTTGCTCTCGATAGTTATTTTCTTTGTGTTTTGTAAGTAGAGTTTCAGTTAATTAAGCAAAGGATAAAATTTTTGTAGAAAACCAAATTCACTCGGTATATTCTTCGAAATGAATTCGTTAAAAAGTAAATGTTTGGGTGGGAATATACACGAACACATGCGAATATTTGCGTTATATACCAAATCGTTATATGCGTGTTCGCTTTAAACTAATTCGATTGTTTATATTCATATATATATATATATATATATGCATTTATTAAAGTATAACAATATATTACATTTAAAATAATAATTAAAAGGTAACCAACTCATTTTTTAAAAATATTGTTAAAAGTTATTAATATTTTAATAATTTAATAATACAAATCTATTCGTTTGAATATATAATTCATAATAGTTTAAATAAAACGGTGAATATATTCTTTTATTAGAGTGTTATAAAATATTTTTATATTTTTTTCAGACTGCTTTTCATGGACGAGGAATGAAAACCGAGAAGAGTAGAAACGTCATCTGACCGTTTTATCTTGTTTGCGTGGGGTATGAAGCCGTCACACGGTTCTAACGCCAAAACGATTTGAGTTATTGCCTTTTATATAATGTGGATGGAATTTCGTGATTGTCATTTATTATCGTACGAGCACGAAGAGACGGTCGTCGTTCACTGTCATACGTTAGATAATTAAAATTGCATTAGTTGGCGGAGTTTCTCGTTCGTTCCAGTCGGGAAATTTAAAAGTAATCGGGTATAAACTTGTTTAACACGTAACCACTATAAACGATTCTTTTTTTGTGAATCGAAAAGAGTCTTTTAAATTGTAATTTTATAATTTTGAAAATATTAAATATATGATTCTATATTGTTATGTATGAGTTAGATATTAAATTAAAAACGTTCTGAAAGTAATCGTACAGTAGATGGAAACAAAGCGAAAGTGCTATCTAAAAAAAACAGATATTCTTTAGCAATTATTTGATTATTGACTGATATGTGATTGTGGAATTTATAATAATGTGATAGAAAGGTGAATAATAAAAAATATATAATTATAAAAATATTTTTTTAGTTGAAACAAGCTCTGGTTAGAATTGTTTATACGTGTTAAAGTTTATAATTTAATACTAAATGAGTAAAAAAGTATATATATTTTATTGTACACAATTGTAAAATGCTTTGTATAAATGAATAGTATATGTTTAAGTAGATTAAAATTTAATTATATCTATGGTGACTGCAACCTTGAAGAATCCTTTATAGCGATTTAAAATTAGGATTAATTCTTAGAAGATACTCATACTCATGTACTTATTTTTAGAAACGCACATTATATACAACATATATCTGCGCACAATTAATATCTCTCATATTCATTCACTACTTAACTACGAGGGTTTTTTAATAAGTATGGTAAAAAAGAAAGTTAAGCAGTGTTTTTTTGGAAAAAAATGATTTAATTTCTCAACATAGTCTCCATTGAGGGCTTATACACTTGGTCCAGTGAGTTTGCAAAATACGCATTGACGGCGAGGATGATATCCTCATTCGACGAGAATTTATTCACGCCGAGCCAAATTATCAAGTTTGGGAAGAGGAAGAAGTCGCATGGGGTCAAGTCTGGAGTATAGAGTGGTTGAGGAATAAATTAGAAGCCTAATTTGTGCAATTATGCCATTGCGACGGTTGATTTGTGAGAAGGCGCGTTATCCTGGCGAAAGAGTACTTTTTTGTGCTCCAATCTTGGGCGTTTTTGTTTCAGATTCTCTTTGACACGGTTCAGTAATGTTGCATAATAAGCTCTTATTAACTTTTTTCCTTCGTTAAGTAGTTGAACAGGATGTTTCCTTAAGAATCCCCAAAAAAATAGTGGCCATCACTCTTTACCACTTTTACAGTCTGAAAATTTATTCACGTCTGTTTATATTACATAAAATTTTACGAAATATCTATTTCATATGAAGTGAATCTTATAAAATTAAAATTATTTTATTTGTCTCAAAAAAGTTCAAATTGCAGCTCTTGGATTACTTTCTCGTTTTGGAGAAGCGAACAAAGAAAATAATTAAATTGTAAAAATGGAGGTAAGATAATGAAATGGTACAATCGATTAAAAATATTGACCCAATTTTGTCGGTTTTCAAATAAAATGTTCAAAAATTATTACGAACAAAGGAATAAAACATGGCTCCACTTTATGGACGCTTTAATGCTCTATCGGTCGAGAATGACAGACGTAGAATTTACTGACGTTCAATCCGTTCGATGTCATACAGTAACAAATGGCGGTCGTGCTGAAACTAAAGCCCGCGTGTGTCGTAAAAAAACCTCAACCAAGGCGAGTGGACCGATTGCGATTTGTACATTGTTCTTGTTTCTTAGTATACATTTTTTCGTTGGAAATTTATATGAATTGTAACATTTTTTTTTAACAAAACTATATATGTGATATGAAACTATATATGAATATACTTTTTGCAATAACATCACATAAAGCTCTTAGATACCTAAAAAAACAATATTGTTTACATTAATCTCTTTCAGAAGGTAATAAGTACAATATTAAGTATTTTATTTAATTGATTATACAATAAGCCACTTTATTTGGTTATAAATTGTTCTCAGTGTTAAAGTAATTGATATAATAAGAAAAATCTGTGTTTTCCTAACTTAATTACCGTTCTAATGGCTACTGATTCAATATGTCAACTAATTAACTAGGTTGTTTTTGAATTGAATAGTTATTTTTTAAATAATCTTGACACATTAATATAAATTTATATTTTAATTATTTATATTTAGAAATAAAAATCAAATATTATCAGTTATAAACTTATAGAACAGATGATATAAGGCGTTTGTTATTTTGAAAAGTGTTAGAAAAGAGTGTGTTGGGAAATTAAATAGAGGTGTTTTTCTGTATTTGTTGTCCCACAAACAGGGAAAAAGAACTAATGCATATAGCAAAATATTTAATGAAATAATCAGTTGATATTTTCATCTTTCCTGAATATTTTAGATCAAATGAAATTTTAAAGTAAAATCAATTAAAAATAAAAATGGCTACATACGAAAATTGAAAAAAATATGCTGGTACAAAATTAAATAATAAAACTTTGTTTGATGGAGAACATTTTGTTATTTAATTAATGTTGGCCAAATTCGTTATTGTGGAAACATAAGAAACATCCAAACATTTCAATAGATAGAATAAATTATGTACATGAAAATGTTCAATTTTTAGTTTTTAAGTATATATATATATATATATATATATATATATATATATATATAGAGAGAGAGAGAGAGAGAGAGAGAAAGAAAGAGAGCTTATCAATAAGGACAAATTTTTAATTTGCAATAAAACACAAAATTTGGTCTGAAATTTCAAGTTTTTTTATTGTAAATTATATTTGGGAATATTTGATTTATAAATGAAAAATAATGTCATGTAAGTGACCGCTGTGTGGTTTCTTACAAGTAACCATTCTTCTGTTAAAATTTTTAATAATATCCCTACACAGCTGAGCCTCTTTCTCGCCAATTACTTTTCGGATTTCGTCTTTTAAGTCGGAAATTGTTTTAAGATTATTAGAGTACACCTGTTTTTTAACGTGACTGTAAAGAAAGAAATATACCGGTGTTAAATCGCAGGATCTCAGTGGCAAATTAATATCTTCATTTTTGGAAATAGTACAACAAGGAAATGTCGTCCACAATAAATTAATTGTTTTATTAGCTTTTTGGCTTGTTGCACCGTCCTGCTGGAATCACATGTCCTCCAGATCAATATCATCAAATTGTGACCACAAAAAATTGTTATGATGTTTCGGTATTTTTTTGCCATTCACAGTAATCGCTTTACCAGCCTGATTCTAAAAAAAGTAAGGGTCAATGACTCTACCGGACTAAAGTGCGCACCAAACAGTCACTCTTTCTGTATGCTGTGACGTCTCAACGATCACCCTTCGATTTTTTTCGGCAAAGATTCGGCAGTTTTGCTTGTTAACGTAGCCAGATAGTTTGAAATGAACCTCATCGCTAAATGTGATTTTTTCAGAAAAATCGTGTTGTTGTTCCAGTGTCCAATTAACAAACGACCGACACAGTGAATGGTCTATTGGCTACAATTCTTGTGTTAGTTGAATCTTATAAACCTTCATTAATAAATCCTTACGTAAAATACGCCATGTGGTCGCTTGTGAAAGGCCCAATTGCATATATATATATATATATATATATATATATATATATATATATATATATATATATATATATATATACGAGGTCAGACAATTAAGTAATGCGATCGATTTTTTTTCTCGGCCTGTGGTAACACTGCGAACCTGTAACTCTGCCACCGTAATAGTAGATCCCTACTCTCTCGATTGAGACCTTGACCACCCTCGTACGATCATTTCTTCGCCAGCTGTTTAGTGTTTTGTAACAACGCGCGAGTAGTGCATGTCACGAAAATGGAAATGGAAAGATTGTCTCGAGCAGGTTGAAAGTGATCCTACTCTTCTCGATCGAGTTATTACTGGTGATGAAAGTTGGTTCTTTCAATATGACCCCGAAACTAAACGACAAAGCAAACAGTGGCTGTCCCCTGGAGCACCAAGGCCAAAGAAGGCGAGAATGAGCAAGTCCAAAGTAAAAACAATGTTGATTTGCTTCTTCGAGAGCAAAGGGGTGGTTCACAAAGAGTTCGTACCACCTGGACAAACCGTAAATCAAGTATTCTACCGCAATGTGCTCGAAAAATTACGAAAAAGGGTGCTCAGAGTGCGTCCAGAGATCGCGAAGACTTGGGTTCTGCATCACGACAATGCTCCCTGTCACAGTGCGTTCAGTGTCTCTCAGTTTTTGGCGTCTAAAGGCATCGCAACGTTACCACAACCGCCCTATTCACCGGACATGTCACCCTGCGACTTTTTCCTATTCCCCCATATGAAAAAATTCGTCAAAGGTCGACATTTTGACTCCGTTGAGGATATCCAAGAATCTGTGACGAGGGTACTCGGAGAGGTCCCACAAGAAGTGTTCCAGAATTGTTACGAAAACTGGAAAAATCGCTGGAATAAGTGTATAGATGCGGGAGGGGACTACTTTGAAGTCCCCTTCAAAGTAGTCCCCACAGCGATGTACCTTAATTTTTAAATATACTCGATTTTTGAATTTTGTGGCATTACTTAATTGTCTGACCTCGTATATATATGTATATGAACAAGTTCACAACTGCACAAGATTTATATTCTGTAAATAAACTTTTACTGCTAAAATAAATTATTAAATATTATTTAGCTCTAACTTTATAAAATGTCTTATTCTTACATATATTTTTAGAAAAAAAAGCATTCTTACATTGCGACTTCTTAAAGGAAAATAACCATAACAATTAAAACGTAAAACTTTTAAAGCAGTATTATTTAAAACAAATTTAAATATATCGTGTAAATTTTCATAAATAGAATCATTTTCAAATACATTTTGAATAAATTTTTGAAATATAAATTAAATTTGAAATATAAAAAAAATTAACTAAAACTTTTTGAAATTATAAATTAAAAAATAGAACATTCAAATAATTATCCAAGTCAATTCATAATAATAACTTTTGTAATTCTTATTTGGCTGGTTTAACAAGAATTTTACGAAAAAAAAATTAAAAAAATTAAAATGTTCATTTCAAGAAATTTTATATACTGTTCTATATTCTTATTAGTATTATTTAGATTAAATATGCTCTGTTTAGTATTTTTAAATTATATTGGCATATTTCTATTATAAAATTCCTATAAATATTCATCAATACTCAATAGCACTAATAATAGATAATTACAATATAAGGGTCTTACAAATATAAAAGTAACATATTTTTACTATACGATAAAGATATTGTCAACAAAAACATTTATAATTTTATTTTCGCTGATTCAAATGATTATATTTATAGTGACGGTAAATACTTGAGCAAGAAAACCCATTATATAATAAATAAAATAAAATAAAAATGAATTTTATTGATATGAATTTTAATACAGGGCCGGGTTTGGCCTTATGTTTAATGATTTGGTGCGGTGCCCTTACCAAATTTGGTATTTAACCGCTGTGTAGTGTGGCTTGTGTGTGATGTTTTGGTGATTTTTATTAGTGTCTCTCTACTTGCGTTCCGGGAAAAATTTTCAAAAAACCGGGATTGAAAACCCATTAGAAGCGAATATTTATATGTACGAATAACTACACCTCCATGAAATGACAGTTTTTAGAATTGTGCGATATTATGTATCCTGCAATCCGGACGGGGTTTATTATATAATTATCATACAACTGAGAAATGTAACTTAAACTTACATCTGTGGTATGAGAAATTAATGTGACTTACTGATAATATTTTCTTTGAATTTCATTTTCATATAAATCTTCAATAAATGGTTAGAAACTCTACTGCCGGCAGACGTGATATTTTATAAGAATATTAAAAATATGAGTTCAATTAACATTGTTTCTGACAGCAACAATAATTCAGATTCGAACAAAATGCATGTTGAGAAATAATCATCTAAGTATTATGGTTACTATATGAAGAGTGTACTCTTATACAAAATTCAAATAGAAAATTGTAGTAAAGAAAAAACAAAGTTGAACATCCATATCCATTATTTTCAATATGATACTGTAGCACAATTGAATTTTGTAAATAAAACTATTTTTTGGAAAAAATTATAAAATAGTATTATTATATTTCTAAAGAACCAAACTATTAAAGATAAAGAATAAAATATTTAATAATAAGAAACTATAGAAATAAATATATAAAAAGAAAGCAGTAAATACAATTAAAAAATGAACATAAAACATTTAAAATATTTTCTAATATAAGCACTTCTTGTATAATATAAAAGAATATATTTTATCTTTCATATTTTATTGTTTTTTGTTGAATTGTAAACTTTACAGTTCAGCAATACTTTACAGTGTAAAGTATTTTTTATATGAAGTATAATGGATTTCTAGATTATATAGTTTATTACAGACATGTTCGGAGTACTTTCAGAAAATTCTGGAAAATTAATTCACAAAATGGATACCCGTTATATTAATATGTCATTGTTTAAATAAATGAAGATTTTTAAATTGTGTGACAACGACGAATTCATATTCTAGATGTTTGTGTAGGTATATTTCTGTATATGCTTTATGTGTGCTTGTTGTCTTTCTCTCTCTTTGAGTGTGTGTGTGAGGATATGATCATACGGTAGTTACGTATAACGATTTCAGGGTCCGCTCCAAGTAGCTAATAGCATTTCCGGCAGAGACGAGGAAATTACTGAAACTGGCGCAGTCCGCGTTAATTTCCCGCCGCCCTCCGGCTATAATTTAATATTAAACTTAATCGGTGGGGGTAGCAATGGCGGGACAACGAACGAACTTGAACAAATCTCACACTCCGCAACAACCGATTCATATCACAATAATGTAACATTATGCGCCGCTCTTTTATTTTACCTCTGGGGCACTGGTTACGAGATTACATTGTAACGATTATAAGATTACAATTTTCATTGAATGAACGTTCTAAAAATACACATAAATTCATATATATATATATATATATATATATATATATATGTATATGTATATGTATATATATATATATATATATATATATATATGTATATATATATGTATATATATATATATATATATATATATATATTCATGTATGTCTATTTACTATAGGTGTTAATTGTATTTTCAGAGCTGTTAGAAGTGTTTGTTAATGTTTACAAGAATTTTGTTTCCATACATTCTATGAAAGACATTTACCACAAGATTATACTTTTTAAAATAAAATATAACCAAATGTTTGGAAGTAATAAATAAAATATCTGGATGTGTACAAAATTGAAACTTTTCTCAGATGTCGCTATTTAAGAGGGATAACAACATATTCAAGTCAATATTAATGGACGCAAAAATCTGTTGTCGGGGTCTTGTATCTCCAGGTATGGTCAGTAACATCATGATTACAAACAAAAAGACGACCAAATACCTTAAATACGTGTACAAAACTGAAAAACAACTTCGAGATATTTATTATTGTGACATGACTACTTAATTGCTATTCATATTTTAAGGTTAATTAGTATAATGTTATTCTGGTAGACAGGATATATTAGGTTGGTAGAAAAGTAATTGCGGTTTATGACTTTCAAATTCATATATCTTTTAAGTTTTTTTATTTTCCTGGCTGTTTTAAATAATCTCGAACTGTTAGATGACAAACCCCTAACTTTTGTGAAAGGTCTTGAATTGTTGTGGGTGGTTCTGATACAACTAACATATTCAGTTGGTTGTTATGAACTGAAGAAGGACGCCCGCGATCCGTTTCATCTTCAAGGCTCTCTCGTCCCCAGCACGAAATTTTTGGAACCACAGTTACACCATACGTTCTTCTTTAACAGTACCCTCGGAAGATAATGACTTTAGCTGTCGAAGCGCTCTAAATCCCCAAATAACCAACCAACCAACCTTAACAGTACCCACACCAAAAACATCGTTTAGTTTTACAAGAAATTTTTGCTGTTTTACCACCCGTTTCGAACTCATACAAAAAATTGCTCTTATTTTCTTCTTTTTCATTTTTAATTCAATAACCCAATTTGAATCGAAAATAATAATAAAACCAAAGTCAATGTTACCAAAACACAGACCGAAAAACGTTTCTAAAATGATTTTAATATAAATACGATTAAATGACACTTTTATTGAAAAAATTAAGGTTAGATTTCAGAAAACAAAAACCGCAATTATTTTCCTACCAATCTAATAATTACAAAGGATAAAATTAATGGATCTCTCTCTCTCTCTCTCTCTATATATATATTCTTAAATTAAATAAAATTAATAACATAATAAAAAACTATTAACACGTTCACTGCATTTATTTACTATATTTGGAACAAACTATCAGGAGTTCAAACTACATAAAAGTTAAAATATCTGCTGTATAAATATTAATTTATTTAATATTAATACCGAAATTATAATTCTGAAATTTATTTATTAGCGATATTCATACGATGTTATCGATATTTATGAATGGTTTTATAAGTAGGTTACTATGAGCCTGTATACCGTATCAGCCATAACGTTATGAAGTTTATAGGAATCGATTCAAAAGGTTTGCATAAAACATCGAAATTATCAGTAAAAATAAATTATTTATTAGTTAAATCAGTGCAAAAATGTGTATTAGTATATATGTAAAAAATGCAAAGAAGTTATGTCATTAGAAAGAGTAATTAAATTTTATACGAGATGTTCTTTAATTTCATCGTTTGTTCCATTATTTATTCTATCAATTTAAAAATATTCAGTGCTATATCTTTATCGTTCATATTTTCTAGCGTTTCTTCTTGTTATTTGTCTCTTATTTTTTTTTAATTTATCGATCCACTTTCTTTTTATTACTAGAAAGGTCAGCCTATCCATTCAAATTATTAAAATTACATTGATAAAGAAAATCCACTCACATTAAATTATATTTAATACATGCACGTTTTAACAGGCTAAGTAATCATCACATTAATAAAAGCGATCACATTAGTCGACTCATATGCTGAGTGCTCAGTCAGTTCAGGAGGCTAAAGTAGGGTACACATTATCAGTCAAAACTGACAGTCAGAAGGTTAATGACAGTTAAAATAAAAATAATATAATGTAATAATAAAATAATGTATGAGTCGAAATGACTGACTATCAGACTTAAGTAATTCAAAAAATTTGAATTTGGATTGTCATTTCCATTGAAACTGTTAGTTAGTAACTGATAATATGAGCATAGTTTCTAGTGTTTCTTCTCGAGAATTTCTCGAGAAAAAAAAATATTTTTTTCATTTCTCGAGAATCGTAGCGTTTTTTTCGAGAAAAAAGTAAAATTTGTTTTTTTAATTTTTTCAGAAATTTATTTCTTGTGAATCGATATCGAAATTATTTTTGTTTTTATCAACAATTTGTAATGGGTCCATGTTTACAGTTTTTATTGCAATACCTTGAAAATTTATAAATATAATTTTATTTAAAACTTCTCAAATAATAACATACATTCTATGTAACATTTGATAGTAATATTCATTGAAAACTGTTTCATTATTTCTAAAATTTTATTAGAATAAAATTTCGTAGATATTTTTAAAGCCTGTTGTCTTTTCTAGTGAAATGTGAAACGCGAAACGCACAATTCTTCTTTCACCCGGAAAATTTCTTTTCGTTTGAAATTTTGTTTTGCAATTATCTTACACACTAGTAGTTTCTATTGGTCGTCATTTAGTCACGTGATTGTAACAAGTAAGGTCGAAGTAAAAAATGGTTTTCTTGGTTTATTCATGTTAAAATTTTAAGAAAGAAAGTGTTCTTATATTTTTATGTGAAAAATGAAAAATGGAAGGTGAAAAATCCATATCAATAGACTTTATTGTTGTTTACAAAAACAATAGAGCATTATGGGACAGTCTTTAAATTATTATATGCCGTCTTAAATTACAGTCCAAAAAATTGTCAGTTTTTATTGATGACATGTATCCTAATGAAGGCCTGCTGTCCGTTCAGTGAAAAACGTGACATATGAAATGTATGAAATTTTGCTGCGCTTAGAGCTATTTGGTATGCTTTTTCTCGCATATTATAAAATATGTTACTCCAGATTGTATCTATGGATGATAATATATCTCTGTTTATGGTCATGGGTTTCGCGTCCGACACCTGTATACTAGCACGTCAACTACATATATCAGTCAGCATAATCAGTCAACACGAAAAATATGTATTTCGAGAATGTATTAACGTAATTAAGATATGGACATCCATTTCAAAGAGTTCGCTCATTTTTTTGTGTTTATTTTATTAAATTGTACATATCTCTGTAAATAGACAATTGTTTATTAAATACTTTCAGTTAAGAAATGATTTAATCAATAATAAAGAAGAACTGCTTTACATGGTCAACGTGAAGTGGAAAGGTAAGTTTTCAATATTTAAATATTTGTATTTAATAGAGTTTCATGACAACTAACATATTTTAATTTAAGATGAAGAATTATTTAATAGATAATTTACATCGGAAAGAGATCAGTTAACACAAAGAATTGCACATTCATATTATATTCAATTTCTGTATCAAATAAATATTTATAATAATTATATATATTTGTAAATATTTCCATTATGAAAAAAAAACATAAAAAAATTAATGATAAATTCCAATTATAGACTATTGTCCAGTATGTAGTTTATTGTCAATTGCAATTTGTCTTATCTGCGGTTGTAAGGCAGAGAGGGGATGCAACATGTTTGTGAAATACGCTGACCGATCTCTTTAGCGAGAACTCGCTCTGCCCGTTGACTTCGTTCGTCTTAAATGGATAGACATCAACGTAAAAGCATTAGATCGATTTTTAGATCTCATATTTCTCGTCCAAATGAATAGCTAGAAACTGATTTACAGTTTAGGATATCTGAAGTTAATGTATTAAAATAATCATGTCATAGTAATGAATATCTTTATCACACAAAGTTTTTCGATGGCGATGCCATCATATTTAGAGCGTCAATTTTGACGCTCTAAATATGATGTATCTAAAATATGATTTATATAAAAAACCAATCTTATTTAGATTGATCATAAGATTCAGAAAATTTTCGTTCAGATTCATCAGAAGATGTTTCTAAATTTTGGCGTTCTAAAGATGCTGTAACACTATCAAAATGTGGATAAGCAACAAACAAAAATGATTAATAATTATTTATTGAACATTTACTGACCAGATCGTTTTTTTGTTTGTGGCACGAAAAAATAATTTATTTGTGAAAGTGAATTTAACTAGTCTCAGAACTGTATTATGTGATTACTATTTACAGTTTAAGACTTAATTCTAAGAAATTTTTCGAGCAAAAGAGAGAAAAGATATAAAATGATTGAATTAATGAACTTTAATACCAAAATCAAAATATTATAAAAAAATAATATTCCAATAACTTTATTTTAGACTGTTGTTCACACGAAGTCAATCAACAGAATAAAGAAATTCGCAGATAAAGAAATGAGAAAAAAGAGAAAAACGAAATAAGAGAAAAATGGGAAATTAATTTACAAGTAAAAACAAACGTGTCGTCACTACCCACATATTAAAATAGTTTATTGTCTTTATTAACCTATTATCGATGTTCTTTAAATTTTTGAGATGACAGATGTTATTACGAATAGCAACATTTTAAAATAGAATTAAATCAGCTCATGTAATCAGCAAAGAATAAGAAAATTTTTTTCTGTCCACGATAAAGTAGAACTATTTCAGGAAAAATAATGAAATTAGCGAAAAAGTTATTAGTGTTTTCAACGATGTCAACTGTGCGGATAAACAAAAGTTGTTGCTTATTTGCGTTGGAAAATTAGATATAAGGATAAAAAATATTAGAAACTCTGACTTTGACTGAACGTTGATTAATGGTATGCAATGCAGAGAAGTGCTGAATTTCCTATCTATTGACCTAAATTAAAGGTGTAAACAGAAATTTTTCTTACACAGTTTGGTATTGGTGATTTTATTTATAATGATGAATGACTAGATCATTTTAACAAACTGACATAACTGATTTACTGATAATAATTGATTTGTTGATTTATAAATAATATGTTACAGGTTTATGGATGTTAATATAAAGAAAAGTACGGTTTCAGAACACAGAATAAATAGTTTATTTATTGCTTATAATGTATAGAATAAATTGGATATGAACATAAATAATAATTATTGGTTATTGGAGAGATATGTTAAGATAATGAATAATAGGACTGTCTTCATAGAATGTGCGTCGAAGAATCATAGCCGTCGCAATGCATACTGTCGGAAATATTTACAATAAACATATACAAAATAAGTAATAATTTCTCATTAGTCTTGATGTGATTCATGTAATATAAAATATAATAAATAAATAAATAAATTTCAATATTTCAAAGTTTATCAAACAAAAAACCAAATAACATTAATTAATATTTGCTTGAAGATAAACATTATAAATCATTTTGTTGAAAGATATGTCAAAGATTATTTTGTCATAACTGATCTGACCTAACCCGACTGTTCATATTCTTTGTAATTATTTCTTCATATTTCATTATAAATACATAAACATGCAAATAAGTTTATTTGAAAATATATTTTCTATTATAAAAATCAATAAGAAAAACCAAGAATTATTAATAAATATAGTACATGTATACATGTATACATGAATATATATATATATATATATAAAACAAATAAATTAACAACTAAATTAAAAACAAATATTCCTTGCATAATATTAACGTGTATATAAAAATAACGTGCGTTTTTTTTCATTCTAAAAGTTTATAAATTTTTAAATAGCGAAGATAATTGAAAATTAATTTTGTATCATTTGTAATATTTTTATAGGAAATTCTATCATATTTTATATATAAAGCCTATTTTGATTCAGCGCAATGTTTGGTTCTTTTGTAAATTAATATAATAAATTGTATTCTTACGTTTTGTTTTTAATACATCTGTTTTAAATTCATATGTTTAGATATATTTCCTATTAAAGCTATTATACGAGGTCAGACAATTAAGTAATGCGACCGATTTTTTTTCTCGGCCTGTGGTAACACTGCGAACCTGTAACTCCGCCACCGTAATAACAGATCCCTACTCTCTCGATTGAGACCTTGACCACCCTCGTACGATCATTTATTCGCCAGCTGTTTAGTGTTTTGTAACAACGCGCGAGTAGTGCATGTCACGAAAATCATCGAATGAACATCGCTCAAGATTGTCTCGAGCAGGTTGAAAGTGATCCTACTCTTCTCGATCGAGTTATTACTGGTGATGAAAGTTGGTTCTTTCAATATGACCCCGAAACTAAACGACAAAGCCAACAGTGGCTGTCCCCTGGAGCACCAAGGCCAAAGAAGGCGAGAATGAGCAAGTCCAAAGTGAAAACCATGTTGATTTGCTTCTTCGACAGCAAAGGGGTGATTCACAAAGAGTTCGTACCACCTGGACAAACCGTAAATCAAGTACTCTACCGCAATGTGCTCGAAAAATTACGAAAAAGGGTGCTCAGAGTGCGTCCAGAGATCGCGAAGACTTGGGTTCTGCATCACGACAATGCTCCCTGTCACAGTGCGTTCAGTGTCTCTCAGTTTTTGGCGTCTAAAGGCATCGCAACGTTACCACAACCGCCCTATTCACCGGACATGTCACCCTGCGACTTTTTCCTATTCCCCCATATGAAAAAAATTGTCAAAGGTCGACATTTTGACTCCGTTGAAGATATCCAAGAATCTGTGACGAGGGTACTCGGAGAGGTCCCACAAGAAGTGTTCCAGAATTGTTACGAAAACTGGAAAACTCGCTGGAATAAGTGTATAGATGCGGGGGGGGGGCACTACTTTGAAGGGGATCGCAGCGATGTACGTTAATTTTTAAATATACTCGATTTTTGAATTTTATCGCATTACTTAATTGTCTGACCTCGTAGTCGACTTCCGGACTATGCCTTACTTCCAGCATTCTGTTTCTTTATACATATACCGTTTTTACTACTACTTCTGTATTAAATATTTTTTTTAATGTATCCTATAAAATTTCAACTAAATTCAAGTCATAGTATTTTTCTGGCCAATCTATGACAGAAATTTAATTAGTTTTTAATATTTTTTGCATAACCATAGTTGTGTGTATACGGTTGTTGTCCTAAAAAAATATTACATCTTCTTTCTAACATTCTGTATTTCTAAACTGTAAAATAAATCCTTTAATATTTAAACGTAATTTTCTATGAAGATAAACTGAAAACTATAACATGTTATTTGGTTTCTCGCTGTGTTTAATTTTACGTTTCTTTCTGATTAACTTTCCGTTTTTATTATATTAACTTCCATTTACTACTGCACTGCTGAAAAATACGTCATTTAAGTATTTTAAATTTATTTGTATATTAATCGACAGGAAGCTTCGTTATGTTTTTTAAAATTATGAAATATTAAAAAAACTTATTTAAAAGAAGGTTAATTTTTTCAGTACCACATATTTTTGCACACGGGAATGCTGTTATATGACTTAATTTTATCCATTTTCACATTTTTCTGATTTAAATGTATAGTGTCAGATGTTAAGTGATAAAAAATTAGTTTAAAGACCATTATATATATTTATATATAAATACTGTCTTTATTCTGCCTAAATACCTAACCTCCATACTTTTATTATATTGCATTTAATATTGACACCATATGTATCTTACAGATTAAGTCGGGCCTATGACACTAGCTATATTTTCCTATACTTTATGCGGCGAGATCCTGGTCCCCTAACTGATAGAGGGGTTATTGAAGCGGGACAAATCAGTACTCTCTGTCGTATAGCAACCTGCGGTAGTGCAATGATCTCTTCTCCTCCACACTACCGATACTCTATATAGCACACATATTAACCCATTAAAAAAGGGGCACCCAATAATGAATTGCTATGGTCTTGCCGGAGCGCTTTATATGGGCGTTTCTATTCTACATTATGTTATCCTTCGTACCGCAACAGAGCTCACGAGTTGTTGTTATATGAGACACTTGTATTATGTGTACGTGTACGACTATATACGTATGTGTTAGTGTCTGGACGTATGTAGTATTATATAGTATGTAGCAGCCCTATTGCTATTCACTTATACAACTAATACATTTCTCTGGTTAGGGATTGTAAATGCCACCAGGTAACACTAGCATTTATTGGTTTATTTTTGTATATTGTTATATTAATTCTGTGATTTTTTTATAAGGCAAGTAAAAAGTCAGTTTACTTAGTAACAAACGCATATAAAATCACTTGCAAAAATATTATATATATGTATTTATGAGAGTGATGACGAATATTTTTGAGTTTGGTTGATTTATACTAAAGAAAAATAATGTAAAAATATGCCGTGTCTCATATGAAATAAGAAATGAGATTGATATATATATATATATATATATATATATATATATATACATATATATATATATATATATATATCATATTAATAAGATTTTCGGGTATTTCTTTAACATAAATTATAAAAAATACCAAAATTTCTCTTTATAATTAAAAATCAATCCTATTTCGCTACTTTTATTCGTATTGTGATTGGCTGATAGACAAAAATATCGAATATATCCATGGCAACTCATACATAATCATATTATATATATATATATATATATATATATATATATATATATATATATATATATACATACAGTTTTTTAACATTAAATTTACAGAATCGGTCAATTTTACGGATTTCAGATTTCATATTTAAAAATAAGGAAGTATAAATATTATTTTTTTGAAATATTATGAAGACATATATTGACAAAAATGGAGATATATATTGACTTTTATTGATATAATGATATGAATATTTATCTCAATTGAATTGAACTGCCAGCTTTCTAATTTTGCGTAGCTGTATATAGTATAACCAAAAAACAATTATTACGAAAAAATTGTATTTTAATGTATCTTTTATAATGACGAATTTTAGTAAAATCAGGTATACAATAAGTGCCAGTAAATCTAGTGTTAAGTTAACACTACTAGTAGTAGTTACATTACTTTATAGTTAACACTAGATTTGTGCACGGGATTTAATTTTAAGTATCTCTTTATAGTTAAAAATAAATCCCGTGCAAACTTTTTTGAAATTTTATTCGTGTTATGATTGGTTATGGAGGTCGATTGGTCTCTGTCCTGATTGGTTGACATCAGTCCCCTGTATGCAATTCTCTCACAGTGTTAAAAAAAGAAAGTGTATGCGATTTTAATGTAAAAATGATAAGAAATTTATTCTTTATATTATATTCACTAAAGTTTTAGAGTAAAATTTTTTACACATTTTAACAATATATTTTATTGTTACTATTTATAAACTTTTCTAATAAAAAATTTACGATATAATTTTTTGCAGATTATTTGTGCTTATAATTGATTAATTCCTGTTATTTACTAGGGGAGAGCGAGCATCAGCGAGCACAACGAGTAAGTGGCAGAGCCCCTTAGTTATTAAAGTGTGAATTTTTTGTATAACAATAATGTATGTTCAAAATATTACAATTTGTATATAAATCGAAAACTTCAAAAGTCTTATTCACATATATTGCAATGTCATAATTGAAACAAATACATTAGTAAAGGGTTTTTCAATAGGAACAGTATTGTTAAGAGGCTATATTTGACAGATATCAAACTGATAGCTGTAATTTTTTTTACATTTTTTAAGTGTTAATTTTCCATTTTTAGTTATGGCTTGGTATACAATAAAAATGACGCATTGAAATAATACAATTGTATTACTGAAATGGTCGTTCTATAAAAAATACATTTCGTAAATTACACGATATTTATTCTTGACATACTTGTCCATCTGAATCAATAATTCTCCGACTAGTGAGTAAATTTGAAGAGACTGGATCGGTTACAGATAAAGAGACACCAGCACGTATTCGTTGGTCCTGTGAAGTCATTAGTCCTTACTTTTGAGAATCAGGCTGGTAAATCAATTGCTATGAATGGTGAAAGATACCAAAACAGAATAACCATTCAATTCCGCGCACAAAAATCCTTTTTTTGTGCGCGGAATTGGATTATATTGATCTAGAGGACATGTGGTTCTAGGAGGACATTACAACAAGCCACACAGCTGGTGAAACAATTGCTTTATTGAGAACGAAATTTTATGGTAGTTTTATTTCCAGAATGGAGACATTAATTGACCATCGAGATCTTGTAATTCAACACCGTTGGACTACTTTCTTTGCGGATACGTTAAAGGACAGCTGTACGATAATAATCATAAAATAATTTCCGACTTTAAAGAATGAATACGAAGAGTAATTGGTGAGGGAGAGCCCCAGTTGTGTAGGAATATTATTGAAAATGTGAACAAAAGAATGGTTACTTGTAAGAAAGCACACTAACAAGATATTATGTTTCATTCATAAATGGTATACCTCCAATTATTATTTACAATAAAGAAAATGAAAATTTTAGCGTAAATTCTGTGTTTTATTTTATTTTTAAAAAATGCGTCCTTATTGAAAAATCATGCAGAAGAGGTTAAGAATCTTGACGTAACTCTCGATAAAAAAATTCCCTTTGAAGAATCACTCTGAAAATCTACTAATCAAAGTACGTATCCAGCTAAGCCAACTGTATTCGTTTCTCAATAGGCGGTCGCATTGTTATTGAAAATTTGAACAAAAAAATGGTTACTTGTAAGAAAGCACGCAGGGGTTATTTACACGATATTATTTTTCATTTATAAATGGCATACCCCCAACTATGATTTACAATACAGGAACTGGACATTTCAATGCAAATTCTACGTTTTATTTTAAATTAAAAAATGTGTCACTGTAAAACTCTGTACAATAAAATAAAATTATGTGGTAATCAGTAAAATCAGTAATATAATAATAATAATAAATACATAATAAAATATAGTAAGTAAAATCTATTAGTAAGAGTTTTGTTGTTATACATTATACGAGTATACTAATTTGCTATCAGAATTTTTTGATAGTCGACATCTTATATTTAATTTAATAAAGCTCGTTGCTGTTTCAATTCGTCGATTTCGTTCATTATCTAAAAATCGATTTTTAAGTTGATAACTTTTTATAATACTATCGTATTCAAATGAACTAAGAAACTTATAATTCTCGATGAAAATTACTTTTAGATACATCAATTTAAACCATCCATTTAATCCATTTGATTTTCGGAAAATGCGTAAATCTTCTTTAACCTTTTCGCTGTGGCGAAATATAATCCAGAGAGTGCGTGGCAGACGGTAGATAAAATCAGTCGTGACTGACGCTCTAAGTGACATGCCTTTAGGGGTCAACAGCATCATCTTGACAATGTCAATTGAGCGCCTAAAGGCGCCTATAACACTGGTCCGGCGATATTAGTTGAGCGCCTAACAACAGCAAAATGGTTAATGATTATTTTTAAAACATTTGAAAACTGTTTTGTAAATTATCTATATTATTTTTTTTAATATAAATTTTCATATCTATCATGTCGTATGGATTAGTCAATTTTGTTTTGAATTAGAAAAACTATTTGAAATTATTGGTAATCGTTTCACGATTAAATACTTATAATTTAGTTAATTAGTTTCAAGTACTTTGATAATATCAAACATGACGACAATTGTTTTGACATCATGTAATGTGGTATTTATCTAATTCGACTCTAATACGATAATCGTAAAGAATAATAAGCCTGTGAATCTACTCACAGACCAATAATTCTTTGTATTGTATTAATTTTTGCTCATGTTTAATTATTCAAACTTTACCCAAATCTTTAATGAAACATTGAAGTACTTTCCAAGATAACGAATATTATGATTAATCTATTGTCTAATCTCTCTACATTTAATTATTTTATTCTATTTACAACTATCACTATAAAATGAAGTAACTATTGTCATTTTTTCCCACCAAATCATTGGTACATAATAAAAATGAACAATGGATACATACTTCGTAAGTAAATTGAAAAATCTCGTTTTTTGTTAATTGTACTAAATGAATTATCAATATTTATAGATACCACATTTAACAAATTTATTTTTTCATTAGAAAGTGTCATATATAGCTGACTTGTAAATATCTATTCTGTATTTGTTTCTAGATAAATACCGAGTTTGTAGATTCTTCACTTAATTTCTTACTAATAAAGTATTGAATGGAAATTGATAATCGATCTAAATAGTGTTAGTAGTACAACTACAACAAAACTGATGCAAATGAATGTAATTTTATAACAATTTTATAGATAGTTACATTTCTACTCAATTTCAAGATTTCATTTTTTATTGTGCTTCACTTTTTGTGTTGTAAATTTTAAAAAAAATAATTTTCATTTAAAAGTCATTGCAATTGAAATCTTCGTTTCGAGACAGAAGTACTGATTGTTTACGTTGGTAAACCATTTCATGTATTCTGAAACAGTATAGTTTGTCGTCTGCTGGCAATTCATGTTTATTCGTTAACTTTTTTTATGTGCGAATAATCCATTTTATCATAAAAAATCAAGAACACTTAAGCGAGATTACTTTTTTTTTACAAATAATACTTAATAATCTTTTACATAAGAAAACAATGTCAGATTAAAAATATTTTTGTATGGGACTCACTAATAATAATAAATGTATATATATATATACAAACGAGGGTAGAATAGAAAGTTCCTGGCCTCACATATGGAGGTGCTACTATGCTCAATATTTTGATGGTATATGTTTTCATTCTTCATATGCTTATGTTTGAAGCTTCAAGTCAATAAATTGTTTAGTATTAGTTTGATAGCTCGTCGAAGTGAACGCTTCAAGCATCGTTTTTAAAAATAAAAATTTGTGCCGTGATTAATTTTTTTGAAAGGTTTAAACTTTTTTGAAATTGAAGTGACAAGGCTAAAAATGATTGAAAAATTCACATAATTTTGGCAGGCCCTAGACTGAAAGTGAGTGAGATAGCAAAGACATTTTTAGCATATTAACAGAACGTGTGCGCAGTATCTTACACGAACATTTGGACATGACAAAGCTGTGCTAAATGGGTTCGATATTTGCTCACACCTGACCAAAAACAATATTGAAAGGACGTTTCAACCGATTGTTTTGCACTCTACAAGCGCACTCCAACCGAATTTTTGCATTGATACATAACCCTTGATGACACTTGGGTCGACCACTACACTCTTGAGGACAAACAATAGTCGAAATAATGAACTGCGAAAGGCAAACCAACTCTAAAGAAGGCAAAGACAATTTCATCGGTTGATAAGGTTATGGCGATTTTTTTGAGATGTGCGTGAAATACTCTTCATTCACTACCTTGAAAAGGGAATAACAATTAATAGCGAATATTATGAGAACTTATTGCAGCATTTGAACGATGCAATCAAGAAAAAACGGCCACATTTATTGAAAAAGAAAATTCTGTTTCATCATGACAATGCACCGACATCAGTTGTTGCGAAACATCAAATGTATTAAAGCTCGAATTGTTTGCCCACCTACTATACTGACTATATATGGCCGCGAGCGTTTCTACCTCTTTTCTAATCTCAAAAAATAGTTCCATGGAAAAAGATTTGCGAACGACAATGAAGTCAGCGACGTTGTAAATGACTATTGTGTGAATCTTAATAAATCGGCATATTAGTCTAACATAACCGTTCTAGAACACCGTTGGGAAAAGTGTATTGAGCTAAATGGAAATTGTATTGAGAAATAAATGAAAATCAATAAAAAAATGTTTTTCTTTTTTATTTCCGGATCATTTCACCCTACCCTCATATATATATATATATATATATATATATATATATATATATATATACGCACATATATATACACATACATACATATATGCATATATATATATATATATATATATATATATATATATACGCACATATATATACACATACATACATATACATACATATATATATATATATATATGTATGTATATGTATACATATACATACATATATATATATATATATATATATATATATATATATATATATATATGTGCGTATATATAAAAGAATTTATTTGCAGAAAATTTGGATACAATAAAGAATTTGATCATAAAAACGAACTGAGAAACACAATGAGTTACAAATAAAAAGTAACATTTTATATAAGAATTAATGGAAATATTGGCTCCATCATAGGATATAATATACTTAAAGTGTGTTGATTCATTGCATTTACAGGCTGTGAAATTCAACTTATGGAAATTTCTGTTCCATAACTTATGTAAGGAAGTAATAACATTGTTATTATTTTACAGGAATTTTATATGATACATTAAATATAATAATTAATTTGATTAGAAACAAAATATGAAAGAAGCTTTTTTGAAATGGGTACATATCAAAGAAGGAAAATTGTGTCAATAAAAGGAATAGAGTTGTAATTGAAAATAATTAAAATTGCGAAAATTCTCGAAGAAAAAAGCTCTGTGTAACAATTTATAGACGCGGTGTATGTAACAATATCGTTTTAAGAATTTTTTTTGGATAACAGTCCAATATTAAACTCATAAAGACGAATGAATTCAATTGAAATCCAAAATAATTGACGGATACGAAACAAATAAAAAATTTCATGTCGACGAATTCGATGTAGTCTTTAAATACAATATGAAATATTAAAATTCAAACAAAAAACGTCTTCATATTAAAACAGTAATTTCAAACTTGATGCATTTTATATATTGTATAAATTATGAAAATGTATTAGCAGAATGAATAGTTTTTTGGCCAACATCAAAATTTATTTCCAAAATGAAAGATTGCATGTCCGGTTTTAAGCCTTGAGACATCTTATACTCGTGATACCATCATCTAGCTAATAGAAAAGACGGTTCGAGAGAGGAAAATGTTCGAATGAGAATATGACTAGTAACATAAAAATGCTGTATAAAATAATGATGTTTATTTTGTGTATAAGTATAATTTTTATTATTTATTTTTTGATACAGTAAACAGTAAATATAAATTAACGGGTAGTTCAATATGTAACGAGAAAATAAAATATTTACACAAGATAATTTCTTTGATAATATATGAATACCACGGAATTATTTGTCCTTAAATCAATACCATATAAATTATTGAATACGGGAATAAGTTTAATGTTGGATGATTAAAAATATCAGTTTAATAATAATTAATTTTGAATTAATTTTCAAGAAGGTTTGGATTAAGACGGATATCTATTAATTAATTATAATTAGATAATTAAATTAATCAGTAAAGTGAATTAAAGTAAATTAATTACTTTATTAATTCAAATTAAATGACGTAATGAATATATAATTAATATGAAATATGGGATATAATGTACAGACGCCACAAAAAAATATTTGCTTTACCCCTGATTATGTATATATGTTATTACTAGTTCCCCATATTTTATTTTTTCACTATTAGCCAAATATTTATAATTTGTTTTCGTAACTAAAAATTATACTTTTGTAGAAGTCATATGTACTATCTATAGTTTTTTCGTATAATACATGCCTCTTTATTTTGTTTTTATTGTGAATGAATGAGAGTTTTGAGGAATTCTATCACAGAAACTTTGTAAATAAAGAATTCACCTAACAGTGTTAACACTAACCGATTCACCATTCACTTCTAACACGTTTACAGCTATTTTTATGGTACAGGAATGTGAATATTTCTTCACATCTTTATATATGTAATTATTCTGTCGGTTTCTCATTTTCTTGTATTTTCCTTTACCAATTTATTATTAACATTACTGCACTAATTAAATTTATGTATAACAATTTCAGCGGTAAGTTTAGACAGCTGAAAGAAAATAACCAACAAAAAAATGAATAAAAGAAGATAACAATAGTTGCTAAGTTTTAAATTAATAATTACTTTTTATTGAATTGATATATTCTAATCATGTACTAATAATTTATGTGATAATGAAATGAAAAGAAGATATTTTCCGACGAAAACACAATTGTACAGACGGCTAATTAAATGTAATTGAAATGCATTTTTTAAAAAACGTAACTTTTTGCACTTCATTATTTTTACCGATTCAACGCAAAAATTTATAAATAGAATA